>JAMXBB010000003.1:114553656-114992175 GCA_024138015.1 Lumnitzera littorea | reverse complement strand
CCCCCCCCCCCTCCCCCCCTTCTCATTTATTTCCTGTAATCCAAACATAATGTTATAAGCCTTAGCCTTACCATCTAAGCATGTTATCAAAGCCACTCTTTACTTAACTCTTAATTAACAATACTCATGAGCCTTACATTAGAGAGGTTTTGTTGGTTCATTTGAGTAACTAGCATTTTATTGTCTAAGTGACTAAAGAAGAAGTCCTAACAAGCACCTACTTGGTATTTAATGAAGTTAGGCATTAGATAAACAGATACTACAACATGTCAAAGCTTGTATGCTAAGATAGGCTTCAAGCTAGATATTCTTTAAACATGTCCTTATAAGGTAAGATGTAGTGATGGTGATCATATTCCTTATTCTAGTGACTTGAATACTTACAGATATTGAAATTTTGGTAAGCTTTTGATGAAAATTCTCTCATCTTTGCATGAATTATTTGAAGCTTACTAACTTTTTGCCTCGCATAAAATAATATATATGTGCCACCTTAGAGACATGTGCATTTGTTATGGCTTTGATGATTTGCATATATTTTCTTTATTTTGTTTTTTCATTATTTATAGTATCAAGTTCTTTGATATTAGAGTTTCCATTTATGTCCTTATTACTAGTAATTAGATTATGTATGTGGCCTTAGGTTACAAGGTTAGTCTTTATATTCCTGTTACAAACATTATTAACAAATAGTTGACTTTTAATATTAAAGCCTTAGAAACTCTTTCTAACATCTTATGTTCTTATCAATCAAAATTGATTGTGGCGAACAACCTTTTTTAAACCAATCAGTTGGTTTGCCATATCAATTTATTAACTCTACATCCTTCGTAATCTTTTATTATGTGCCATAGCAATTAAAGATTAAGAAAACCTTGGTTTGTATTAATCTTCAATACATAATATCTAAAGATCAATACATTCACATCCTTTTTATTTCCTTACTCATATAATCTCAAAAACACTAAAAATAATAAAAATCCTAAAAAGACAAAACACTTGATTTTATTTTTCCATCGAATTTCAAAGTTTTCATGTATTTTCTCAAATACAAACCTATTTGTACCATCTTGATATTAGAGCTAAGGCTATAAATAGGTGTTTTGTGGCTAATAGCATAGGGTTTAGTATTTAACGTTTGGTTGATAAGTGTCAATTACTTTATACTTTCAAGGTATGTTCAAGTATAGAATTGGTCATAATTGTGATTTAAATCTTAATTTTTAGTACTTAACTTGTATAAAATATTGATTTCAAGTAAATCACGAGTAAAGGAATGAAATATACACAAGAACAACAACTTTTTAGTCAACCATAGCCATGAGGAGAAGAAATTAATGAAGCAGTATCAAGAAGTATCAATCACAGGTGTAATAATAAAGTAATGAAAAATCTAATCCTGATCACGTCCTCAATCATGGTTGTGATTAAGTATTGATAATCCCCTTGTTAATCACAGTTGTGATTGTATAATAGAAGGATCATTCAAAACACTAATTCACAAATGAACACCTAAATCATCAGTATCTGTACCATTGTGTTTTCATTTGCAATAAAGTTTGTTTAAGTATTGTATCATACATTTCCCGAAATAACTCGAGAGGGACGATGAGATTCATTGTTGTATGTTGTGAAGATTTATACAATGAAATTGAAACGAGGTTGTATTTCTTACTTATCTCATGTTAATTTCATTGTTATCTTTGCATTGTATTATTATACCTTATTATTTCATCATGTGTGAGTAGTACGTTAAAACTTGCTATATCATTTAGTATAATCAAGTACATGAAATAATAGTTTCTTGATAAATGTTAATTCCGATGAATTGCACTTAATGAATCTATGTATGGTATAGTGCACAACATCGACTTAAACCAGATTTTAATAGAATATGTCGAGAGAGAATTCCATTGAATAGATCTAATTTATTGAAATAATTTACTCTTAATAATAGAGATATTATGAGGAAAGTTGCTGCATCCTTAAAGGAATCAATACATTAACATGATATTAATGCAATTCAAGTTAGCTGTTAATTAGAAAGAGATTCCAATAGACACAATTAGGATTAAAAGTAAGTAGTTCTGAGAAGAATGTTTACATACTGTAATTTCCCATAGATAACAAGTATTAGGATAAAAAAATATTTTGGTAGTATCATGCTAAGTAGTGAAGCAAGTATGCATGTTAAATGTGTTGTTAGTAATTGTTTTGTAACCATTGTGTTAATGGCATTAGTTTGTAGATTATTATAGTTTAGTTTAGTTAACAATTTAGAGTTTCAATAATTAATCACTTAATAAATTAAATTACTAAATAATAGGAAGAATAATAAGTACTAGTGTTACACCTTAATCGGAGAAGTTTAAACCGAGTCGTTACACTTTTCATATATATAGTTTTGAAGGTTTATATCATTTAAGAATTTTCACTAATAGTATATTTAGGTTAATTGTAATTGTAGGGAGAACTTTAATTCAAAAACAACTTTATGCAGAAATTAAATTCACCAACAAGAACATCATATTGGATCAACAAGGAAGATTAAGGGTTTAGAGGACATCCTTGAAGCCATAGAGAAAGTGGATTTCTAAAGGTTTTAGTCTTTTAGTCCATAGCAACAGCTACTCTTGATTTTTTACTTGATGGGAGGAGAGAAAGGAAGACAAAGAAAAACCTATTGCCACACTTCTTAAACCGAGAACCTCGCCTTATTTGTAGCCTTCAATAGTTTATTTTTATTATGATATATCATAAAAAGTGAAGTAAATTATTTGGAATTCTACATATTAAGGCCCATACTAAAAGCCTATAGAAAAAAGTTTTGAAAACTCTAACCAGCAATTTACCAAATGATCACTTTTATTTAATGAGCTTACATATATTTAATTTTGATATGATGACTCACAAAATTATAGCAATAATTTTCATTATTGTTGCTCATAGTTTTTATTAATAATATCTTTTAAATATTTATAATTTTTCATTGTTATTACTCATACCTTAGAAAATTCTATGATTCTATCCATTTTTTTTTTTAGGGAATTGACCTAACCTATGATCAATCACCATCAAATCTCTTATTATATTAACTTCCATGATTATTTGAGAGGTCAAATCATGAGCTAGACAATCCCTTAGACAACATAATAGAATTTCTCCTCATACCTTTTTTAGTTATTCAAGAGACATATCTTTTATATTAAGTATGATACTAATAGAAGAGTTACAACCTCTCATATGACTTAATACAAAATAATATAACTCTCAACACGATGTCATACCTGCATAATTTGAAAGATTATAATTCTTTATAATATCAAACCACACTACCATTCTAGTTAAATGTGTAAAGATCATAAATAATTATATAAAGTTAGGTACTTGAAATATATTTATTAGATAACTAAATAGTAGTAATTCCACAACCTTTAAAATATAAATATGCATTGATAACATGTTAATTACGAAAATATTTTAAATGGGAGTATTATTTTAATTAAAATAAATATATATTTTAAACCAAAATCCATATAAAGCGCGGAATTTAAGATATTACAGACAAATGATACGTTCAAGCTAGTAATAATAATAATCTACAAAAGTTCTTGAGCTCCTAGAGTAGGTGGAAAGAAAAATATATGTAATTAGAGAAAGTGCAACCCAGATGCAAGTTCAACCTGGAGGTTCCTTGTTTTTCACGTGTAGGGTAGTACATTGCATTTCTAATTTTAAGGACACAGACGAAAAAGAAATTGAGATGAGGTTGGATCAACTACAGGACAAACAAAAGCAAAGGATCATAAACACTTTACAGGTGACATTGCATGTAATAATTATATGGGAAAAGCATGTGCCGTACTGTCGCTTTGAAGACATCCAATGAAATTGAAACATATATTCATGCCGTAGTAAATAAACAAATAAACTGAACAGTGCGCGAGTGAAAATAAAATAAAATAAAGAAGGAAAGAAGGCAATACCGTACCAGGGCAAATGTCTTACTTACTAAAGATTAGCTATGTCTACCCATTGGCTTTATGAGTGACCAACTTTGTATGGATAAGACCAAACGGAACGGGGAGTGGAACTGCCCTAAGTGAGTTTTGGATTTGCGCAGCAAAATTGGTTCCATAGTCCCAGGAGTCATGGAAAACCAGCCGACACCGGTTCGGATTTCACAAAAAGTGAAAGTTGTGAACCATTCCTTAATAATTACGCAAAATTCAGCGGACCAGGTTCAAGAACCAAATCCGTGGCAGAAGATTCCCGTTCTGGAACCGAAACCAACGGCTCACTAGACTCGGCGAGGTATAATTGATCTTGATAACCACATCTTGTGGCTTCGGTTCAAAAGTCAGAAGCACACAAGAGGAGACTACGTGCCTAGATAGTTTCACGATCGGGACACAACAGAATCTTGGACGTAAATCTATAATTACCGCCACTATGGTCGATTTCACGAGTCCTATGAAATATGAAATCAACGCCCATAAAATCTTTTCATATTTTAGCTGAAACCGTATAATAGAATTAAGACTGGAAAATATCACATTATAATTAATTGTAAGCGCCAATTACTATATTGTTACAGCTGTCGGAGGGAGGATCTTGTCAATTGCAAACATAGGCATTTAAGAAATACACGAAACACGATTAATACGAGATGAAAGATTGGCAAAATAATGACTTGCTAAGAGTGTTTATAATATTTGCGTACGAAATTAACTTACATGATCCAAATACATACATATTTATAATATATTGACCCAAATTTAAAACATGGTTCATTTTCCCAACCTATCACAACCCCCGTTTCTCCACAACATAATATATAAAATATGTAGTATTAATTAATTAACTCTCTTATAGTTTTGCTAAGAGATGCAACATGCATTTGGATTCTCATCACTGAAAAGCTGAGGTGGTGGTGGAAGTCTCTCCACAACATAGAGAGGTGGATAGTAATAATGCATCATTCGTTTAAAACCTTCATCATCATAGAAATTAACAACCGCGCCTTCACCTTCATTATTATTATAAATTTTGGTTTCCTCTTCTCTAACTTCACCATTTGGGTCTTTATTTTCACCACCTTCCTCTTTCTTTGCTTCTTCTTGTGGTTTTTCCTCTTCCTTCTTCTCTTCGGGTTTCGGTTCTTCTCCTTGTGGTGCCTTTTCTTCACCTTCTTTCTTCTCTTCTTGCTTTTCGGGTTCGGGTGTGGGTTCGGGCTCGGGTTGAGGAACGATTTTGGCTTGTTTTTTGGTACGTCGGTAGACATAATCAACCAGTTTGTTTGCATCCATAGTTCCTGTGACGGTGACTTTTCCGGTGCTCAGCTCCGTCGCGGCTGTTTGCACTCCTATAAGGCAAGCACATGATCAAAATTATTACGTCATTATGTTGATACTATGGTTAAATTTCATTTAAATGTGTATCAACATTTAATTCGTCGAGCTTTATATTATTCAATATATATGCCAATATATCATGAAATATGTGCCATTGTAGTAATTGAGCCGGTGCCTCCACAAATTGAAAAGAATGTGTTCTCCTCAAGCGTTAGTTAGGAGTGATATTGTAGTAAATAGAGTACATAGGAATCTAACGAGTATAAAGTTTTGCAACTAGTCATTATAATTTCAGGATTGGCCAAAGATTCAAGTTGAAACTTAAATTGAACCAATCACTTTCTTTTTTCCTCCAATAAATAAGATGGATGAGCCACCAATCACTTTCAATATTTTATTCATCTTTCCTATGTACTCTTTTCGCCTGTTGCTCATTTACTGTGGACTTCATTTGCATCATAAGTTTGGTACTCTTTAAGTTGGCACACCAATCACTTTCTTAATTTCACTAACATGGTATCTAAAAATAGTATCCTCTAAAGTTCTTTAGTTTGTAAAGTTCCTTAAAATTATAAATCAATCGTTATTAATATATATATTTTTAAAGCATCATATAACATAATTGTGACGTCATCCTTTTTAAAAAATCTAAATAATAACAATCGTTGATTTGCAATCTTAAGAACTAAGGTATTTTAGTATATCTAAATCCTATTTCTTTTTGTCTATTATTGAACAATATATACATGATATATTGTTTATAGTGAATTATTCTTTATGTATTATGGACCCTTTTTTGAGGATATATTTGTTATGTTTGTAAACACTTGTTAGAAGAACAATTTTTTTGTTTTTTTATTTGGACCAACATTAGAATAATATTTAAGACGGATTGTATTGGATGAATTTCATCCTATGAGCAAAATGATGGCTTTAGTTCAACGAATCACGCGGAGTACATAATGGAAAAGAGTTGGGCTAGGACGAATTTCAAATACCTAGAAAAGCCAACTGCCTGAAAGTATGTAGAGTGATGTATAAGTTTTTAACTTTTATAAAAGGGGAAAGCACATCCTTTCTACATAACTCTCTTTCGACGTAGGTACCCCTTAAAAAAGACCAAGAAAAAAGATAGAGAGAAAAAGTAATGCACTCCTTAAAGAGCTCATCCCTCGTATATTCACAAATATACAATCACCCTTTTAGATCTCACCACCTATCGACACACACAACGGAAAAATATATATATATATATATATATAACACTAGCGAAAGCTCCATCCATATGACTGGTACCCAAAAAAAAAAAGGAAATAATTAAAAAAATTAATCACAGAAAAGATTGTTTGTAAATATAAGATACCAGATCTCTTCCAAGTATTTTAATATTATATACAATATAATAATAGCGATTTAATGGAATGAAAGTGGATATATTGATAAAAGTTTGAAACTATTTCGTCACTTTATTTAGAAAATGAAAATTAAAGTTTGACATAGAGATTGACGTTATATTACTAGGCAAAAGAACAAGTTTTATCTGGAAATATGAATTCTATTATTGACAACTAATTACATGATTGAAGGTAATATGACTTGTGGATTTGGAAAACAATCTTGCAATGTTAATGTCCAAGATAGACTCATCATTTCATGGATACTGCAAAGTAAATTATGATAAATCTTGATTTATTACGTAATTCTTAAACTCCTTTTTTTAAGCCAATTATATTTTATGGCATACAAGAATATCAAGAACCTTAGAGAATTGAATATGCTACACCCCATTTCGCATGTTTATGAATAAATTAATCCTTATACAGACTCCTAGCGCATATAACTAAATAAAACTCCCAGCAAATCCAAGAATCCATCCACCCACAATGAATCAAATATTTAATTCGACCAAATAAGGATTTTGGCATGCAAGAATATTCTCTTTTCAGACAATATAAATAATCTAATAATATATATACGTTTGGGAGAGGAAAAAAGTTAAAAGGTAAGCTAAGATATACCTCTCATTTTAAGTATCTTTCTTTTAAGTTGCTCAGCACATGCCTCACAATGCATGTTTACGTTAAGCTCCACAGTGATCAATCCACTAACCTGACATTAGAGAATAAAAATAATATTTATCAAATTTACCTATCCCATGACTTAGGAAGATACAAATATCAATTTATTATTTTATTAAAATGGATCTATATAGTCAATGCTAATAGTTTGATGATACATTTATAAAGAAAAAAAAAAAACAAAGGTAATAACTATATGAAAAGACGAAAAGTCTCTTTATATGATGTTTTAATAAGTGTTCCAAGCACCGATTTCCACTTGGGATATTAGTTTGTTGCTCATGAGAGGGGGTGAAATTAACCTGTGAAGGGACCATTTCGGGCATGGGCTCGCCTTCAGCTGGAGGCAGGGGAGAGAGTATTTTGACTTTGCGCTTTGTTTTCTTCATGATTCTATTGCACACAGCTTGAGGCTCCACCATTCCCTTTAAGGTCACCTGGTTCGTTGCCATGTCTATAACAACAGCCTCCACTCCTGAAATACCATAACATTAAACCCTTGACCATGATTCTATATAATAACATCATAAATAAATATGTTTTTATCTTAAACTTAAAATTAAAATGAACCGGTTGTGGTTTTAACCAAATTATCAAAATAATATATGCAACAAGGCTCGTTTAAATTTGACACTTATATGCACTCAATTTCAAGAAATACTCAAAATGACATATTAGTTACAAGAATATTATAAATTTAACTATGCCTATATGCTCATTAACCAATATGTATACATTAAGAAATTACATAATTATTAAAAGGGAGAAAAAAAAAAAGTAGAAAACACACCTCTAATTTTCATGATGGACCTCTCGATTTTTTTGGCACATCCAACACAATGCAAGTCCACATATAGAACACATGGAGATGGAGGCTTTGGCTCCTCTTCCTTTTTCTCCTCTGCCTTCTCATCTTTTTTCTCTTCTACTTTCTCTTCTTTTTTTATCTCTACCTTCTCCTCTGCCTTAGGTTGCTCCTACATATCACCATAAAATAAGAAAATCTATAAAACATCAATCTAGAGTTACTTCCACACTTAGTAACAAAGGGATACCACTGTAATTGGATCGGACACATGAAAAACCCTATCAGTTTACACTACAGCTTAACTATATATATCTAAATCTATACAAGATAAGTTGCCTCAAGAAGTGGTCCTATAAGATTAATTCCAAAACCTCATTCATTTATCAATCCTTTCTCTTGTTGGCCGTAAAATTAATTATATTTGCGTACCCAAAAAAAAAAAAAAAAAAAAGAAACGGAAATTGTCATGGAAATTGACCATATTCCATTACCTGTTTTGCCTCTTCACCCATTATTTTTCTTCAACTAAAGCTTCAATTTTTTTAAGTACAATGGGGGGAAGGAAGACACAATGCAGCCTAATGATTTCGAGTAGGTTTGTGCTTATATATGTAGGATTGCAGATGCAATGTTGGGGTTGTGGGGGTTATATTTGCATATGAATCATACAAAGGAGAAGTTGAGTGATTCCATAGCACATGCAATGCAACTAACTAATACAAAGAACCTAGGATTAGTTTAATATTTCTTTTGAGGTTCTTGTCATTCTTCAAGAATCAAGCGGTGGGAAAGGGGGGAGAAAACAGTGGAGAAGAGTTGGCAGATTTATAGAGGGGAGGGCCATTGAGAGAGAGAGAGAGAGAGAGGGATCCACATCATCCACCGAAAGGTGGTTTGATGAATTAATGCTGATGAAGTGTCAAATGTGAAATCTCATGTGTGGACAATCTAAGAATCCTTCATCCTAAAGTATTTCCGGTATTAAGATCCATATAATCTTGTAGCTTGGATTGACATTTAATGCCCTAAAAGAATAACAATTTAGGAAAAAATAGATTATGAAAAGTTTTACATTTTTAAGTTTCGTTATTATCTTGAATTTTCCCAATTTAGTGTTAAATCTTCTCAAATGTGCACTTAAATGAATACAATTTTTTTTTTTTGCCAAAAAATAAATTCCACATATTTTTGAAATATGTCAAATGAATACAAATGCTTATTTTTTAATAATTTTTATGATTTTTCTTTTGGACTCAACTAGCACTTTTTCATAATGTTTTGAACATGAATGCACCTTTTAAAATGTATAAAACTCAATTTACACAATTACAACAATTTATCAACAAATCAAGTTAAATTACACCCAAGGATAAGTTTATTGAGTTGGTTATGCTCGGTTTGAATCACGTAATATTGAAATCAAAATCTTCAATTTTTACCTTTATATGTATTATTTTTATTTTTCCAATTTAACAATATTTGTTAAAACCGTAAGTTAATAATTTTATGAGTTTACAATTTCATGAAAATTTTTCTAAATAAAGTGAATGAAAAATCACTAAAGTATAGACTCTTAATAAAATTATCGGTTTATGAATAAGAGTAAAGATGTGCAAGTAGGTTTTAGGCTGTGAACCGACCCGTTTAACCTACTTTTAAAATGAGTTAAGGTCAAGATCTTTTTACCCGTTTAAAAGCAAACCAAATTAGCTCAGTCCATTTAACTCATGAGCCAAAGTAGATCAATTTGAGTCAACTTGTTTAATACATTTATACCTTTAGCTCCCGGGTCAACTCATTTAACCCGCTTTTTAAACAAGTTAGGGCCAAATTTTTTTTCCCGTTTAAAAGCGAGCCAAATGAGTCCGGCTCATTTAACCCGCAGGCCAAAGTAGGTCGGGCCGGGTTGGCTTGTTTAACCCATTTGCACACCTTTAAATACGAGTCTATTATCTTATGATTATTCCATATTTATATAATTCTATACATTCTAATTATTTATAGAATCATGAGCTTGATAACTTTAAATTTGATTAACTTTAACTAAGGATCAATCTAAAAAAAAAAAAACGGTATAATATAATAACCAAGTTGAATTTTAGGTTACAATTCATAGAACACATGTAAACAAAAGAGAAAGATAAGTAAAGGTTAAAGATGAACATAGAGTTAATATAGAGAACCCTAAATACCTTAGTGAAAAACCACCGATAAGACTAAATGAATCATTTTACTATGACAATATCAGTATTATGGTTTCTTCACAATCACAAAGCATTACTTCCTCTAAACTAAGTCCTTAAAACCCATAACTCTCTTATACTACCTAGTACTCTTATTTACATATATGTGGTATTTACAAAGATCCATACTTAATATACATAAAAGAGAAATAACTTAATTACTGATGTAGAGGGCTAAATTCAAGTTTAAGATTTAAGCTCATTAATTAAATGGATTTGACTCTCTAAGCTAAGATAACGAAGTCCAAAGAGTCGAGTCCAAGTATTTGAGATAATCAAAGGAGTTTTAGCATAGTAAACTTAGAATAGGATTCGTTAGATCAGCTGGTTCGATCCAATATTTCTCAATATTAGCTTACACTAAGAATAAAGTTTTCACTAAGCCTAAATCCAAAGGAGCCCATAGGGGTTCAATTAAGGGAAGGGATTGATTTTGACCATTAATCAACATCACAATCTTATAGATGAGATCAATGGCCAATTCTTATAAATATCTCTTTCCCTCTGCATTTAGAGAAAAGATATCTTGATACAAATATCAATACTCTGTTTAAATCCTACTTAGAAAGATCGAACACTTGAATACTTCAAAAACATTACCTCACTCTTCATCAACTATAGAGTTTGATGCCTTTTGGCTCCTCCACCTGTCACCACAAGTGTTAAAGCCTTATTGAGTTTGCTTACTTCTTCTCCCTACACTTTTCTCTTGATCATTCCATACATGCAATTCAAGTCATTTCTCTAATTACATGTAATATGACTTAACACACAGTACACATGTGACCCCTATATCCACATCCATACACACATACACTAATAATATGCAAATGAGAAATTGCCACAAGTATGTTGATCAACTATCATCTTGTGGTAGACAACCACCTTTCCAGCCAACCCCCTCCGTTATGATGCTTTAACTTCACCCTTTGTTCATTTATTCGCTTATTCTATCATTTAAACTTATGTCTCATTTAAATTCAAGAAACATAATCCAACAATTTTTCGTCTTAGCTAGATTGTGCACAACATAATGCATATAAACATATACCTTAGCTTCACATGTATTAGAACTCCTATGACTTAGTCTTTCCAACCACTCAACTCTACCATCCAATGTACTACACTAATTAGCCAACCTCACAACCATATAACTAAATGTCATTGTTCATTTATACCGATAGCATCCTTAGCTATGATCCTTGATACCAATGGCTTCTCTTTACTCCTACATGTTGGCATACCTCAAGTCATCAAGATTGACCTCCTAAGCTTCTCATTCTTCCAAACTCTCATCACCTTTGAATTTCGAGCGATGTCCAAGTGAAGTATGACAACCGAACTCTTGTACCATACTTCTAACATGTACTTTTTCCATCATTATGAAGAACACATCCAAGATCCACCATCATAGAATCAACATTTATGAATATCACTAACAATTACTGTCCTTATATAGTTGATATGCACCAACAAACCTGACTACTCTGGTCACTAATAAGTATTTACGTAACAACTCCATACTACTAGATCTCATTGTGCTACAATGTCTATCAATACATTAAGCTAAAAATGAAAACATCACAAGGCAACCCTAGTACATAAGTAATATCTAACATTATGCATATTGTCACAACCTTGAAGGGAGGTCAGGTCGTAGCAGTACCACTATGTAATGCATGAAGATCCAAGATTAAGTGACATCCTTAATCAAGGGCCTTCAGCGTACTATACAAAGCATTTCACAATTACAACCTTCTCCTAGTTGCTAGCATTAAGTAATAGCAAAGCATAAGTTAAACTATCTAAATAATCACTAACATAACATAAATAAGTGAGAATATCGGGTTTCCCCTAAATTAGTCATACAGTATCAAGATAAATCACCATAAGTAGTCTAAGCTACTCAACAAGCTAAAAATACTTAATAATTAGAAATTAAAGAGAGTCTATATATATATAAACAAATGGTTCACTCGAGCTCTCAACTTCTTCACATCCCATGCCCTTGACTGATGCAACATGGATCCAACTAGGTATGATTTCCCATTCTACTGCGTGATGCTAACGCCCTTATTATCATGTTAAAAGATGCGATGAATGTCCATTTCAATTAAGGGTCAAGTATTTATCAGTTTCAGTTCATTGATGATCAATTAATATATACAGACACTTCAAGATCCTAAGTTTTAATACAGCAAGCATATAATATCCATATCAACTTAAAATATTTTTATAAACAAGGCCAATCATATCAAATACGTACAATTTCCCATTTGTCCCAACATACAACAATTTTAGTTATTGGAAATAATTAAATGGTTCACTAACTATAAGCACAAATAAGTGAAGTAAAGGCAGTATACTCACTCGGTCATAATGCTCAACAATTTCAATAATCCTCTACCGTATCCAAGTCAAACTCCTCGTCCCCTGAAGAAGATAATTAAGGTTTATGAGTGCTCTATTTTCATCAATTAACTAGGTTTACTGCTTACTATTCCAGAGTTAGTTGTTTTCATAATTTGGACATATCTTCTTCATTTTAACTACGTTTTCGGTGATCTTATAATTGTTTTTATTGTTTTCAAATGTTCTTTTATTTGGTAAAGTTATTTTGAAGTTCTTAGGTTAGTAAATTTTCAATTTGGGCCCTACAAGGTCATAGGTTCAAATGGTAAGTTAGGTCACTTTAGGGTTTGGGCCTAGTTTTGGGTCTTTGGCTTTATATTTAATAATTTTAGGCTTCTTTTAAGTATTTTAAATAAGCTTTTTCTACCCAACACCTTAAATTCTTAAAGTGAGCCTTGGTAATACTCTATAGGTCTAAATGGGCCTTTTTACTAAGTTTAGGACCCTAAATCACTAAGGGGCCTATGGTGGGTATCTTGAATGAGCCTTTAGGTTTTGTGAGCATTTTAAATAACTCTTTCTAAGCCTTTTAACCTAGCGTTCAAATCTAGTCACCTAGCTACATGAGCTTTAAAATTGGTTCTTTTAGGCTTTTTGTGACTATATCACTATTTATGGCCTTAAGCTCAAACCCACTTATCTTTTTAGACTCAAGCCAAACATTAGATTTAAGTTTAACCCATTTTTAGTATAGTTACAGATCTGTTCATTATGGTTTTTGGGGTTATTAACACTATTCTTAAACCTATAATCACTAATTAAGGCATATTTTAGCCTACTTAACTTGATTAATTAAATCCTAAACCATACTTAACACTAAATGAACATGTCACTAAGCTACTAAACAACAATTTTCAAATCTGGTAGTTCAATGAAAGTGGCAATCAAGAGTTGTTTCTAGGGTCAAACCTTCCATTTTCATGCAATACTTGATTTTCATGGTGTTTTCACTTAAGTGACCTATATTTCTATTAATCTAAAACTATAATTACCTCATAAAAGTGTGTGGAAGTGTTGTGGGGGAACATGTATGGGTGGCATGCATGGAAAACAAGGGTCTTATGAACCTACTTGAAGATTTTCTATTAAAACTTACATTACTTAGTCTAATAGTGTTACAACTTCTACTAAAAGGGGTTTTTCTAGTACTAACCTTTGTTAACCGTCTTAAAACACCTTAGAACTTATATGGAGTAATTGTAAAATAAGTTTTATCAAAGAAGACATTAGTATCTAATATTATTTTGCAAGAAAACTAAAGAAAAACCTAACCTAAGTTCTTACCAGAGCAAAGTGTAAAAGGGTATTTTAGAGATGAGTGTGCCATGACCTTGAGTGTGTGTGTAGGTGTGTCAACTAGCAAGGGGAACGTGTATGGGTGGTGTAGGGCTTAGTAGCAATGGTTTTGGTGTGGTGGTGGGGACAGCAAGGTGGCTAGCAATGTGATGGTTGGTGTTGCTGAGAAGAGGAAAAAGAAGGGGTCTAGGGCATAATCTTTGAGAGAAAGTTTGAGAGAGTTTTTAGATGTGTTTTACGGTTGTAAAACAACAAGAAATGAAGAAGGGAAGGGGGTGGATAAAGGGTAGGGGGACAAACTTTAATGGTTTAAGGAAAACAAGGACAAGGTACAAAAAGTGGAAAGTGGACCATTTACCTTGTACCTTGTATGCTTTTTACCAATTTGGATAAGATCTTGTCCCCTTAGGGCACAAAATATTTTAAAAGGGGATTAAGAGTTTGTCTTTTAGTCATTAATCATTTTTTACATGTAGCTAATCAAGATGTAATGGGGTTGGTTAAGGATTAGGGTTTGATTAAGGTAATTGGTGATGATTAGGCCAATTAAGTGCACTTATGATACATTAGGGTTTTGTTGAACTTTGATATTATATTTTAATCAAATTCCCTATACGTATACTTAGGGTTTGGTGTTCGTTTATATTAATTTGATTCACGTACAAGCTCAAAAGATAGGGTTTGAATCATTTAGTGCTACCGATCACTTGTATTAATCGATTCAACCTTACTACTAGTGCTTATTTGTGACATTAAGGTATTTGAACACTTAATTAAGGTTAAATGTTCACTTTAGGATTTCGCTATCATTCTAAGGTTTTTCAAGTATTAGGGTTCTTGATCATTTAGTTAGATTTTTAAAGCTTACTTCTATTAGGGTTTTGGTTGATCACTTAAGGTTCGATTCCTTTACTTAGGTATTATTATAATGTTTAGGTGGTTCTAGGGACTATCTAAGGACTCCTTCATCCGATCCCTCTTTTAGGTTATCGAAATTTCATAGGGCTTACATATATACTCTCATCATGTAGTTTGGCCTAGACTCCTCATATAATAGCAATTCATAGTCCTTGCCCATCAACCAACAACATAGAGCTACTACTCTACATGGGTCAATAGGTTTAAGACCAAGCTCTCTCATATCATATGTAAGAAACACCTCTAGAGTTCCAAGCTCAATATAAAGATCTCATTTGATGGTAAAATGCTAGTAATATCCCATTTGATAGTTAAATACAAGCCATATGATATACCTCACTTGACCAAGGACCATACCATAGCGAATGGCATAAAGCGATCAATTGCCTGATTGGCTGCATGGCCGCTCCCCTTTGCCGGTCGATTGACCCTCCATTATATTAACTCTAATTTCTCTTTATCAAATTCTTCATCTATTCATTTCTCTAAACCAAGATATTATGTAAATTCAAAGCATATATTCAAGGATGTATTAATATAAAATCATTACATTTTCTCTCTCTTTGTCCAGTATTCATATGTTTAAATTACACAAATAGTTATGCAACATGAATCTTTATATATTATTGTATATAGCTTTATCATCCTTAAAGTTTTAAATTATTTGATATTACTCCAAAAATTTCAAAATTGTCTAGTAATGGACAGGCTCACTTAATTTTTAAAAATTATCACATGTTTACATAATTAGCTCATAAAATGTTGATAGCAAATTGCAGATAGACCTTTCTTAAGAATTATGGATTTTACATTTCGACATTTAAAGAAGCTATACTACCAGTTCTTTCCATGAACCCCTTAACTAATATAGATATTCGATGTTTGTTGTGCAATGATGCATTTGTGAAAGTTTCAATACTTCATATTTAAGAATCCACCTTTTAAAGTATTTAAATGTACAAGATGCATATTGTTCATGTAATTTTTTTTTTCAAACGATTGATGGCATAGAGAATATGAAGCGAGGGAGTGAAGAATAAATGCTCCTCAAGAATTAAGAACAACTAGTTACCATAGCTACCCTTTGTGATTGTAGCTATTAGATTATATTTTAGAGTAGTTGCAAGGTTACTAATAGTTTTAGTTACAGATAATAATAAGTGACATTAATGGCAATAGACAATCGAATGAGCTAGTTATTATAGAAGGCTAAAAATGCTAAGTTAAATATTAGATTATGCTCACCATTTATTTGGTTTTGACTCTTTGACTTAAATGACACGATCTAGAGAGTTCAGCTCATATTAAGATGACTCAAGAAGATTGAGCTTGGTGGACTCAAAATGGAGATCATTAGACCAACATATCCACTTCCAACCTCTCACAAGTAGGCTTGTGATGCATTCATAAAGAAGACTAATAGCCTTGGGCTCATAACTAGGAATGTAACGAGGTAGATTTGAAAGGATCATAGAAACCTAAAACCCATCCCTTTACATTAACAGATTTCTAAACTCATCTTCAAAACCCTATAAAGTTTTTAATCATATACTTAAAAGCCACCTTACTACCCTAATAGAATACTCACTTCTTGACCCACTAAACCCATATGTAATATATATATATATTACCAAATGACTATTTTTTCTTTCATCAATTATTACATAAGAAATTTATTTGTATTATTTACAAAACATGAGTAACATAATGAGGATTAAGGAATTTATTTTTTGTACCTTCTTCATCTTATATATCTTATCACGGCATCAATGAAGCACCTAACTGTGTTGTCATATAATGAATTTAATGATCTATTGAAGGCTCTATCTTGAGTTTTTCATATGTTTTGATTGCATCAAATTTGTTATTCACCTAACTATTTTTCTCTACCGTATAATAAATATACAACCACCTTCTTATAGTCAATTAAAGAAAAAATCTCATATTAGATATATGTTTATAAATACTAATAGAAAATAGTAAATGTGATCAAAGTTATTATCATCCATGTTTTCATCTATTTATTATTTTTGGTCGAGAGAATTACAATATAAAAGATCAATGTTTGGGAATAAGTTTAATTAAGAGATCAACATTTCAAAAAGTTGAAATAAGTAATTAATGTTTCACAAAATAGTTCAAATAAGGGATTCATAATATCCAATCTATAAAACTGTTTGAACCACTTTGGAAAATCTTGATCCCTTATTTAAACTTTTCGAAAGATTGATATTTTATTTGAATTACTTCGTAAAATGTTGATCTCTTATTTGAACTTTTCAAAACGTTAATGCTCTATTTAAACTTACCTCCAAACATTGATCCATTCCATTGTAATTCTTCTTCTTCTTCTTCTTCTTCTTCTTTTTTATCATGTAATGGGTTTCTCATTGATTTTTGTTAACATCCCATAACTCATCTTAAAATCCTAACGATTTTTTAACCATATCCTAAAATCCTATTGATAGTACATTATAAGGTTTTTAGTGAATTAGGTGAGTCGGGTACCCTATAACGACCCATCAAGTTACATCCTTACACATAACAAGCATGTTAAGATAATCCTAGAGTGGATATACTCCGACTCGTTCGTCAATCATTAAGGTAATTTGACATATGTCATCAGACCTAACATTTTATAAATATCCAATTATTCCTCCTTATTTGAAGACTTGAAAAAATTAGAGAAACAGTATTCCATTTTATAATCTCTCTTCCCAAAGATCATTTAAGCAACTTAAGCAAATATCAATCTCAATTGATCGAGAACTACAAGGTCGAAACCTGAGTTCTTTAAACTCTTTTATCAATCACTTGTGCATTGAAAACAATAAGACCATCTGTTGAACCCCAACTACCTTCTTTCATTCTCTCATAGTCATCCGACCAAAGCGTAATTTCCACATCATTACTCCGAGTTCATGTGTAGCATCAAACTTACATGGCAACTGTGTAATCACTTCATTCAAGCTCGATATCTGCATTTACCAATGACGATTTTGGTGGAAGATTAAAAAAAAGAGATAAACCACAATGATCTTCCTTGAAATTATTGGGAATCATACTAATATCAACTTCTTCTTTTATCCTTCAACGGTGGTACACTTATAACAAAATGGTTTTAAAAAGAATAAATCTCCGCCACAATGCACCACTTTTTGGAGAATCGATTAATGAAAAACTTTACCGCATACGTAGGAAGGATTTGAGAGGTTATTTCAGCATTTTTTTTTTTTTTTTTGGGTGAAAAATGTTCATTGATTTAATATCATACATCGACTGCACATTTATCCAAAACGAAATAGCTGAAACCTAAACAAGAAAAGGTTTCCATCATTCACTAATTACTCGACCACTTGTTAGTCAGAGATTACTTTCTCACTTTATTACTCTTGTTGGGATGGGTTAACCATTGAGATTCGTTATTTGATGCACGAAGTTTTGTATCCAACCGAAAATTACGTACGAGGAAATTTGTAGTCACATGGTTTCCTTCCTCTAGACCACATGACTAATTAAACATATACATGCCAATTTTCTCTCTTCCATCCTTTTCTTCTTCTTTTTCTCTGCCCTCTCTTTGTTGTCAATTTAGCTCACCAGAAAGCTTCTGTTAGGTCTTACCAATTCTATCATACTTCCCATCCAAAAAAATGTAGATATTATATAATTTATTACACGTATATATTAACATCTTTCATTGATTTATTAACTGCACGGAAAATGAAAAAAAGAAAAAAAAAAGAGTGTTAAATATGAGAATGGTATTATCACATGACAATATAAACCGCAAAAAACATTATTTATTTCAACATATAACTCGTCCTACTTCATTTTTTATATTCCTTGCTCTCTCACTCTCGAAATGGACGGTTTATCTGAATGTGGTTTTTCACCACCTTTCTAGAATCTACGTCAATCTGTCAAATCAAATGCCAACTAGTGCTTATAGAAGGGAAAGTGAACAATCTATTTTTCTTGATTGTATTTGTCTCTCTAATCTCTGGATCTCAATAGAGAAAGCCTTAAATCAAAAATGGCAAATGTCCTGTTGAAAAAGCATATTCGGAAAACAAGTGGAAATATGACTCATTCTGGTACATATAACAGAAGATATTCCAACATGCCACGCAATGTCATCATTGACCACACAACTTAAAATTTCTACCTAGTTGATATAGAGAGACATATGTAAGTAAAGTTTCACCAAACAACATGACTTTCTGTGTACAGTGTACCTAATATGCTAAATTGTAATACCAAGGGGGCAAAAGGGAATAGAGAAGCCTAGGAATTTGTTTTCTGGTGATTTCAATTAGTTGAATTCACCTACCAACTTCTCTTTCTGTTAAATCTAATTTGTAATTGTAAAACCAAGAAAGAGCCAAAAAGAATTAGCAAACTCTAGGAATTTGTTTTCTGGTGATTTCAATTAGTTAAATAGCTTTCTATCAATATACATGTTGTATGTATAAATAAATAGATGAAGTGAAGCCAAGATCTTTTGATACATTTAAATTAACTTGAATCTCATGGATTAACATAATTCATTCGACACAATATGTGTCTGATTCTAGCATATTTCCTCGTACCCTAATATAGTGTGCTCATCTGCACATAATCTAATAAATTTCTTCAAAACGAGATGTATTTCATTTAGACGAAATTTTATTGTGCGGAAACATGTGACTTTTTTAAAAAGGCCAGTTTAAATAGATTCCCAATGAACTAACTTGACTTGTAGATACAAATATAAGTGCCTAAATTGCTCGTGATTATATTTCGACTAAAAGGGCATCATGAATCTAAGTCATTTAGAAATATTTTGATATCATTCACCAAATCCTTCTAGGCTATGTTTTATCCTAGGAGGAACTGCTAAAAATCCTATGATATACTATAGAGACACGTAAAGCTGTTTAACGAGGCGGAGTTAATTGTGCATTTAAAGTATCTCTTGGGATTCTATTTTATTTGCCATCCAATTCATAATCTAAGGATGTAAAGAGACATATGAAAGGTAATTTTGACCCAACAACATAATCTGTCTACATGTCTAGGGGTGAAGCGCATATCTACTATTTAAAAGAAAATTACATAAATATGAATCAAATAAAAAATATTACATAAATACAAACCTTATATTGTATTTAAAAAATGAGATATTGAAAATAATAAAAATATCACACTTATAAAATGCAATTTAATATTTGGATTACAATAGCTATCTCGTATTTAAAAAATGCAATATACATTTAATTACTGAAAATAATAAAAATGTCACACTTATAAAATACAATTTAATATTTAAATTACAATAGCTATCTTGTATTTAAAAAATACAATATACATTTAATTGTATGTCGCATCTTTAAAATATTATACAAGAATAAATACCTATATCGCATTTAAGAGATACAAGATAAACTTAATATTTATTATATAATTAATAAATACGTAATATTCATTATATGTAATATAAACAAGTAAAATTCTCTTCTTTATTTGTTATATATAATGTAAACAAGTAAAATTCTCATGTGTCTTAAGATGGTAATAAATGTAATAGCAAGAAAGGACTAAAAAGAAATGCCAAATCCTAGGGAATTTGGTTTCAGGTGATTTTCATTAAATAAGTAACTGCTAGTTAACATAGAGAGACGCATGCAAGCTAAGTTTCACCTACCAACATATCTTTCTATGTACCTAAATCTGTTAATTATAAAACCAAGAAAGTGACAAAAATGAAATATAGAAAATCTTAAGGAATTCGGTCCCAACCGATTTTGGTTAAGTTACTATTCCCCTTTTGTGATTTATAACTACTCGTTAGGCGAGAGATAACAGGTTTTGCACACATACGCGAAATTGGGGCTGTTTAAGAGATTCTAATCGAAAGAGAATGACCCACATAATAATTTCGTTGTTGGGGTGTTCAATGTTGAATCTAGAATTCTAGATAATTGCTTGATTTTAATAATAAAATAATACAACAATGATTATCTTTCCGCCATGAAAAGAAAGACAATGATATTAAACTAAACCCTTTTAAACAACTCCCAACGTTTTCTTTTCTTTTTCTTTAATGAAAATCCGTGCCACAGTTTCTTATTAATTAGAAAAATTACTAAAATTTTATATCAATTGTAGTTTATGTGAATCACTCTTAAAAGGTTTTCAAAAGCCATCTGATTTCGGTACCACAGGCGTAAATATTATCATTTGTAAATGTCGACACTTAAAAGTTTTTTTTTTTTTTCATTATTTTGAAATATCACCGTACGTGGTTATGGCATAATTAATGATTGCATAACCATCAATATTTCCATTGCCACTTGAAAAATCTCATAATCGGGACAGATGGCTGGTTCACTTTGGGTTCATGAACGATTTTTTCACCTTTATGGACTCGAGGTACATGTTCAGCAAAAGTTGGTCGTAAATGATGGAAGTTAGCGATGAGATTTCCTTTCCACGGGTCATGGGTTTTCAATTTTCACCAAAGGTGTAAAAAAACATTTGCACCGTCGGCTACATCTAGTGCTGTGCAAATGAGTTTGGTGATAGAGAACCTTAGTCCAACGCGTCTTTCCATTTGCACAGCACTAAACTCCATCCTTTTTATTATGTGTAGTTGCCTTCATAGCTCATGATGAGAGCTTCTCCGAGCTCGTCCCGATTTTATCTCAACTCAAGTCAGAGTAGTTACAAAAGCATCCGCACGTGGATTAAATCATTAATAAAGATATACTCTAACTTTTAAAAGATTAATATTTATTTAACTAGATACACTTAGTTTTTCAAAAAAATATAAGTAAAGATGTGATACATTTAAAACTTCCTAAAATATCTCTACCTCATCCATATAAATAAGGTCACTTTTTATTCATACTAACCATCACTTTACCACTTTTTCGTAAGACTAACTTGAGCGTCAAATTGCTCGTGAATCAAAATCTTAAGACTAGGCAATTCAAAATAAAGCCTAGCAATCTAATCCTAATTCCCCTTCAAAATCTATAATTAGCAAACTAGTCGAGAATTCATAATCTAATGCAATCCATTACAAATTAATAGATTAAATAGGTTAACTTACCAACTTGCTAAAGGAATAAAGATATTCTATAAACATAATACATAATTTGATGTTTATTTTAAAATATCAACAATAAAACTTTTTTTTTTTTGTCAATTTTAATACAATTCGAAGAAATAATACTTTGTGGAGTAGATTGATTTAGTGATTAGATGGGTTGGCCCACAATTTGGCACCCACTGCTGAAAATTAAGGCTTACATCAAATGGGCTGACCCATAAAACTAATTAGTTAACTGGGTTGGAACAAATCAACCAGCTATACTTTGAATTATTTTAAGATTGTTCCTGTTAATAAGCATATTTCCCCATTGAAATTGAATTGTTCCTGTTAATAAGCACGTTTCCCCTTTGAAATTGAATAAGGGGACAAAGAAGGCGAGCTCTTTGAATCTAAACTCCGGATGATTGTTTGAAGAGATAAAATTAACTTAGATAATGAAACATGTAAAGAATATTTGCACTTTGATTTTTTCATGCTTCGATGAATAATGTAAACTTTAACAAGTTTAACTCTTTATCTTTTCCACAATAAATAGACGTGCTTTTATATTTAGTTATTTTTACAACTCAAAGTTCTAGGAAACTCATTGCCTCTATTACTTATTATTAATCCCATGCCAAACCTTGTTAAATTCCAAAATCCACATGAGTCTTGGTGCTGGGGCTAGCGCTAGATTTCCTTGCGCAGAGACCGATGGTAACCTTCTATTTATTATTCCAATTTAAGTAAAATTCAAAGAGTTGGAAGTCAAGCCCACATATTAAGAGCTACAAATTCACTTGATTTATTTGAGTTACTTATCTATTTTGTTAATGGTCAATGTTTAACATGTAGCTATAAATATAAATTACCTTGCAAGACATTCGATGTTCTCTCCTCTTTTTTTTTTTTTTTTTTTTTTTTTGCCATAATATGAATCTACCTAGCATCTCTTAAATTACACATAAGAACTTTGTCTAAAGGACCTCGTCCACTGAACCACGACAATAATTTGACTCTCGTCACCAAGCCGCACCTCTTATAGCAACTTGAATTGACATTTCAACCAAAGAACCGTTTGAATATTAAAGAATAAGCATCAAAGAACCATGCCTACTATAATTAGCACCTGTTTGGTCAACGTTTCTTACTTTTCTGCCTCTTGTGCTGCTTATAATCTTCATACAGCTTAAGGGCAAAGTTAGTTCTATCTAATTCACCACTTAACCTTTCATTTTCCCTTATGTCATTAATTAGCGTGAAATGCTCGGAAAACTTCTTTCGCAGCTCCTCTTCATCGAATGAAGCTTCCGAATCAACGGTAGAATTAATACTGGTTGCTGTTTCTCCTGCACTTGCCCTTTTCTTCTTGTTGCTTGCCTTTTTGATGGGGGCCTTGGGGTTGAATGATTCTCGTTCAAGAGACAACCCCAGAAAAGCTTGCTGCGGGGAGAGGATGGACAGATAAGCTTGGTTGGGAGCAACACTCATGTTAGAAATGCCCGAAGCCATGGTTGAAATAGTTGGGTGATAATGCTTGGAAAGCAGATCAAGTTCCCAAAGGACCGAAGCAAGTGCGCCACTTTGATTAGGATCCAAGGCACATGGCTGATATTTCTGGATAAAGTGAGCCAAAGAAAAAATTTAGCCAATAATTGAAATATTCTAAAACCCTAAGGAAGCAACAATTGATAATTTTAGCCAGAATAATCTTTTTCTGATTAACTCGATGATAAACTAGAAAACCATCTTTTAACCTTAAACCCAAAGGTTTCCCTTTAAACTATCTCCAGAGTCCACCCCTTGGAATTAAAAATATTTTGAATGGACATGCGGCAGGTGGAATGCAATTTTAGCAAATAAAGTGAAATGGCATGCATTTAGCAGAGCTCCAAAGGAAAGAAAAACTCAAAAGGAAACCTAAAAAAGCTGCAAATTCTTTTTTCCCTTTTCCCCTTTTTTTGGGGTTGGGACTTTTGGGTGGGTGTGGAGTGGGAGGTGCTGTCTAAATTAAAGCTGCAAATTCTTACCGCTATGGAACCAGAAACAGACCCACCACCAGGGTCATTTTCCAACAAAACGCGGCACTTGGCATTCTTCTGGAGAAGATGCTTCAGTGTGACTAGGGCTGCATTACAGGCAAAACAATTATACCATCAGACGCTGAAGAATGGAAAAATCAACTGACAAGAAATAAATCAGCTCTAACAATCGATATTACCAGCCATGGATTCTGCGGAACCAAAGCATAAAGAGAACGTGGCTAGACGTTTTATAAATGCAGCGGCCTTCTGCATGTCATGTTGCTTATCATCACACAACATCATCTTTAGAGCTTCAGACAACACCTCACCCTGATCCCTGCTTTGAAAGTCAAGTGCAATCAATTAGAAATGCTGCAACTTTGAACTTGACAGATCATTATTGCAGGTCTAAAAGATCTTGAAAGTGCTTAAATTTGACTAAAGA
Source organism: Lumnitzera littorea (assembly GCA_024138015.1). Lineage (NCBI taxonomy): Eukaryota > Viridiplantae > Streptophyta > Magnoliopsida > Myrtales > Combretaceae > Lumnitzera > Lumnitzera littorea. Next base: position 114,967,519 of record JAMXBB010000003.1, on the reverse strand, counting down.
TGGAAGAGGAGAGAAATTACAAAAATCTCCATGTCCTCAACAAAAACTGGAGAAAGAAACTCATTTTCGTTTAATACATCACTTCAGCGATGAAAGGAACAGCATCAGAAAAAAAAATATATATATTAATGAGCATGTAGAAAGGACTGGCCGAGTACATGCATAGAGAAATACAGTTCTATATTTTTAAACGTGCCAAAAGCATGGATGATAACTTTGAAAAGTTCAAAAGCACCATAGCCAAATATTGGTTTACCAGATCATTGAAAGTTGCAGCTAAGATAGCTATAGTATTTACCTTCCAGGTCTGTACTCAAGTATGAGGTTGTAGAGCTGGACAAAGAAGTCTTGTAAATCAACATTCAGTGCATCCAGATTGTTCCTCATCACTTTGAAAGCAACAATGCAGCATCTTAGCCTCTCAGACACAGTTAAGCATTTTCCCACAGAACCATTAGACCCATTAGCACCAGCAAGCCTTTTCAGGTAATTCATAAGATCACCTATGTAGTCTAAATCAATCAAGTGAGAAAATTTTCCAAGTCCACTCAAACAGGGAGCAAGAAGTGGATGGCCCTCGCTTATGGATGGCAACAATCTCATGTTTATGTCAAGTCTGAGAAACAAAATAAAAAATGGCATAAACATAATATATGGATATGAAGGTCAGCACCACACAGGAGAGGAGGATTTGGGGGGGTGGGGATGGGTGGGTGGCGGAGGAAAGGAAAGATAGAAAAGAGCATTGCCATGCTGGTGCTAATCTCAGTAGCTAATACAATAGACATTGTAAATTACATTTTTTATGTTTACAACCTACATGGAAAATACACTGAAGATATGACCTAGAGAAAATATTCTATCACCATTTCTCAAAAATGTCCACGAACAAAAGCCATTCAAGTAAATATCAAGAAAGCCTGCATCAATCCCCAAATGAATATACCATATGCCACTCACCTGGGTGCAATCGACTGCATAGTATGCCTCAAGATTCGAAAATATGTTTCAAACACAGCAGAAAGTGCTTCTGATTGCATCCTCCTCTGCTCCATATCATCTGGAGCAAAAGCAGCTGCCTTATAATCAGCAGCAACCTATCAAGGTATCAACATATGTGAGTTTAACTACACAAGTAAGAAATGCCAGGAATCAAGCATCTTCCAGAAAGAATGAGTACCTCCTCTCTCATCTTTGCAATCAGTTCTTTCCTACTCTTTTTCCTGTCATTTTCTTGCATATTCTTAGGCTCTTCAGAGGATTTGCGTTTTGTGTTCTTTTTGTTTTTGACCTTCTTATCATTGCTTGACTCTTCTGGCTTGCCAAGATCCTCACTAAATGACAAAGACATGAAAACCTGCAAAGACCAAATCACTTTATCAGCATCCAAAGGAAAAAGAAACTGCATTATGCAGTTTGCCTAAGTGCTCATTTGAATTGAGTAGAAATCCGTGTGCTTATTTATTAGGTCTGTGCTAATATGACGATGATGGATGAGATATTATACCCATTACTGGATTCCCGGCTTAAGCAGTTCAAATAATGTTATAACATTGGAAATCTGGAAAACTAACATTGGCACCACTTAAGAACATCCTCCAGCAGTCAAACCAAGACAACTTTCAGGCAACTCATCAAGGTGTAAGACATATTTGAGGTTGCCAAGTGCATTTTGCCCTTTTAAAAAATAGCCAACTATACAACAACAAGAAGCATCAATTTTGCTTGGGCAATGACTGTAGAAAACAAACATGGAACAGCTAAAGACACTCAATCTGAAAAACCAAGAAAGCTTTAGCGCTCTTCATGACTCCTCCAATATATGTCACTAACTATAAAATAACGATTTCCAGTGATCACTATATGCTAACAACTTTAGCCACCTAATGACGTGACTTTGTCAAGGGAAAGAGAGAGCATATCCACTTCATCGTTTATCAGAATCTCTACAGTCAGATATAAATCCAAAGATGGAACAGGCATGTGAAAGCTAAAATCGAAGGTATTGAAAAGAACAATAACAACACAAAATAATGGACATACTTCAATAGAATCTGGATGCATTTGGCAATTATGTGCCTTGACTAGATTTGCAATGAACCGAACAGCCTCCACAGTTGCCTCACCACCATGCTTTCCTTCATTCTTAAAAAGAGACTTGATAGTGGTACAACAAAGTTTCCTGTGAAAAATCATCACAAATCATAGCATCGGAAATAAGGGGGAAAAGAAAGAAAGAAAGATGTCCATGATGTTCCCCTTTTTTTTTTTTCTTTTAGCTTGAATATATGCTTCACATATACTGAAGCAATGTGAGAACAAAATCCACATAGATGAGAATCAGATTCAATAACCACAATAAAAGCCACTAGACACAGTCAGAGAAAGAAAGGAAATGGCAGAAGTGACTTTGAGTAATTATTGCCCTCAATAGCAACTTAAATTTAGCATTATAATTATCTTCTGACCAATTTACCCTGATTAATAACTATCAAGAAACAATGAGCACTATATCAGCCATAAGATACCACTAGGACTCAACACCAATCATTGAAGACAGAACCAAAGACCTAAAAGCACTCAAGACAGCAAAAGTCTTTGAAGCCAGAGTGTGCTAAAATTAATAATACAAGTAGCCCTCAAAGGAGAGATGGTCAAAGCTTCTCTCCACTTCAACAGAAAACATATATGCTAGATTCCCTATCCCCATAACTATCACATGTTCTTGACCAAATCTACATATTTGTACTGCAATACGCCAAAAGACATTTTTAGGAAAGAGAAATCTGCCATGCATCTATCTTTGCACGTAAATAATGTTCTCTTACTGCCAAATATCAGCATAAAGTCTATTTCAAGTTGCAATAACAAGTACTACAGCTCATAACCCCAGCCAAATGACTCATTCAAATGAGACTTAAGATTGTTGTCACTGATAAACCAAAATGCACAGAACAAGTGCAGAAAGGAGAATAGAAATATGGTAAAACCTTACGACTTCATCCGAGGAATTCATGTTTCTGACAACAGCTTCTATTAAGATCTCACGAAAGTTGAAATGAGGAACAGCATCTAGCAAAGTGCATATACAACGAGCCACCACATGTTGATAGAAGGAGACCTTTTCCAGTGCCAACAACATCCGTAAGTAGGCCTGATAAAAAGCAAGAATTAAGGAAAAGATAGAAGTAACATTGAGCTCTCATATTATGTAGTGAAGCACCAAGAATAATATTATTTAAAAACAAAAGTACCAGTATTAATAGTCAATAGTCAATTGATCAAACATAGCTAAACTAATTAAAATAGAACAGCACCTTCATTTAGTAATGACACATTCTCTCTTAGGAATCACATCCATAATCCCTACAGAATTCATAATCTTTGATTTGAGGACATTTTCAAAGCTTTGATGGCATCAGAAACAGCATTGGTGATATATTGCCCCCAAGTTCAAATCAAATCAAATCAACATCAACAACACCCCACCATAACTTATATAAGTTGTGCAAGTTCATGCACCATTATGCACTTTCATGTTTTTTTTTTATTTTTTGGGGCAACTAGCTGCATACATTTCTTCAATTCGAATTGACATTGATACTCAACTGTCAAAAACTGTCCTATATACTATAACTTTCTTTCATCATTCTCCTTGATAAATTACCATTCCAAAAGTTCAGCATTGATCCACTCAAGTGAAGAGATCGCTTACTCCAAATCTTAAACTTTCAATTACATATCATCCTTATATACTCTTGCTGGAAAAGTCATTGCAGAATCAGATTCAAAAAGCAAAAATCTATTCTTCAGCCAAGCAATAAAGCTAAAAGGGGCGTTATGCTCTTCTCTGTTCTTCAGGAAGAGGCAAGTCTTTTTTCAACTCCACCACAAGTGACTGTGGGATTAGATTCTCCTTTGCCATACTCATCGAAGCCTAATTGGCTATGCAATGCTTCATTGCAATGGAACATCTTCCATTGAATCCAAAACTAAGGGTCTAGAAAATTCAAAAAATGCAGGACATCAGTACAGCTCAAACACAACATTACTAGCATTCACCATATTGCTAGGCATTTAATGAAGGCTCTCCAAAATGGACAAACTTAGTCAGTGGAAATTCTTACCAACAATACCAGCTGTTACCTAATAAACCAGAACTGTTTGTTATGTCCAAATGAAATAGAGAACACACCTCATTTCCAAATGACATGTTTCTAGCTAGTGTATGATCAAGAATAGAGATCAAATTCAAGCTTTGAGATTTTGAGTTGATCAAGCTTTGAAATTTTGCATGGACTTGAACTTCAAGATTATACCATCTCCACTCAATTGGATTACATCTCCAGTCTATAACTCCATGGAGCATGTTCTTTCAGTGGCGCACGTAGAATAAATTTTCTCCAAGATGCTCAAATAACATATTTTGAAAATTGATCAACAATCCACATTATGATTGGTCCACCATAATCATTCTTGGATAAATAAATAAGTTTCATGCAAGGAAGATAAATACAACCGCCATAACAAGAGAGTAATACAGCTAACCTGTGCTATTACAAGAGTAAAAAAAACCCCATAAAAGCGACTACCATGTACAAAGACACCCTTTCACTCTGTTCTCAAAGCCTTTCTGCACTCTTGAAGCAGCAAAAACCCAAGGAAAAGTGAGTCCACTTGAATCTACGGCATAGTTGGGAATTGGGCTGGATGCTACAAGGGATTGCTAAAGTTTCTCATAAACTTCCTTGGCTAGATATCAACAATTTCCTTGTATGATTGAGCAAAGTTTTGCATTTCTAGGAACACAGAGTCCGCAATATTTCTCGCACTATGAAAAGTATCAAGAGGGGCTGATTGTAGCAAGATATCAGACCAAGAGAGATTGAAATTCGATCTATCACTTCCCACACAAACCAAGACCAAGCTAAGTGTCTAACTTTGACTAACTTTTGCCATTTCCAAGAGAAGAGGGAGGGTCATCCAGTCATTCAAAAGTTGTTTCCCCAGAGAAAAAAGCTGAGTGGATCCAATCAACCAGTACCTCCATAAATCCGCCCTTGCTAAGGTACAAAATACTCTTTAGTTGGGCTGCTTATTCCATAATTCTAATCCCAGAATGCCAAAGCCACCTTCAACAATCAATGTGCACACATCCCACTTAACCCTAGCTTTTTGTTGATAACTTGATATATTGGGACAAACACTCCAAAGGAAGTTCCACATTAATAGCACTATTCCCCTTAATCATTTCTCCACACTCCATCAAACACCTCAATCAGAAATCATGATCCAAAATATAAAGCCATTCCGAGATATGCTGGTTTCTTTCCTCGGCTATCCCTTCCCATAATCTCGTTCCAAGGCTATGAATGGATAGGCATCAACTGAGAAAACATTTGCTCCTTCTGAGTTTCCACCAAGTAAATTTTTTTTTTTTTTTCCATTTACATTTTTCATTCTTCTGGTGAATAAATGCTAAAATATGTTTTGTAGTGGAACTAAATCATGCTGGACATCCAAATAAGTGAAGAAAAAGTGCTGTAAAAAAATTCTTCACATTAAACAACAAAAATTGGAAATGACATAGATAATCAGTAAGAAAGCCTTTCTTTCTACGAAAGCCAAGTCATTTTCTAACAAAGTTCGCTTCCATCTCCTGTAGATTTATACTACCAATCTTCAAATTTTAAACAAACACAAGTCATATGTTAGTTACATTTTCCATGAATATGGAACGAAAATATGAAAAGACAAAGTAAGCATTTTTACCATGCCTGTGTATGCTCCCTGTATGAACAGGAATAACAGTCCACACTGAAGAGCATCATCAACTAGCAGAAATCTTTTATACTTTTTCTCAAACATGCTTTTATTAGTACTCAATGGGATGAAATTGGAGGGAAAAAAAAAAAGTATCATCTGAACCCATATGATCAGGACTAAACAAAGCAAATGAACACCATCATAATGCTCAAGCAACCTCAGGAAAGGTAAGTTAACAATAACATCAATTCTTCGATTGATCTAGGAAACCAAGAAATTACTAGACCTTGTAAGACAACAATAGAGTTGATTCATAATTCCGCATCTTCTTGACATCCCTAGAGACTTTCATCTCAAGCTCCTTCTCAGTAGGAAGCCTGATGCGGTAGCTGTTAAGCAACCAGAAACAAAACCATTAATTTTTAGCCCCTTGCTAATTGAAATCAAGACATGTATGAGTATGAGGGAGTAGATAAGGATGTAAAAGCATAAGGGAAACTATTACCCAGGAATAATGTCCTTAAAGACAGCCAGCAAGGAGAGCAAACCAAGCTTAACAACAGCATTATCATGATCTCTGCAAAGCTGCAACAACTCTTTCAAGGACTTAATATTAGAATTTGGAGCAGAAAGCAATGCCATCCCCAATTCTGCAAGTTTTCGCTTTTTGTTTTCAAATGCTTCTTCAGCTGTGAGATCTTCTTTTACCTCAGCCTATAAGAAGAACAGTTTTTCCCTAAGTATATAAATAGGAACTACCAAAAAAGAACCTAAAGGGGAATTGCATTTACCAAGACAGCAGCTTGGGGGGTTTGTTGGACTTGGACATCTTCCTTCAGCTGCAATTTTGTTTCTTTCTTAAGTTTCTTGAGCTTGGCTCTCCTCTCAGCCTTAGTGAGCTTCACTACACCATTGTCCACATGTTTTTCGTCCCCTTCAGCTTCGGTTTCAGCCTCACCATTTTCCAATACCATAGATGTTTGTGGAACTGCATGTACATCACCGAAACTGACAAAGCATGAGACTAGACCAAAGAGATTCAAGTAACAATAATAGGCTATACTCAATTCGATACTGACGACTACGATAGTAAAGCTGGCCATCCAAGGTCTTGACAGGAAGAGAATCAACAGGTTCGAACTGGACAGCCCTAGCTTGTTCCTCCTCCTCCTCCTTCTTCTTCTTAAGCAACCTCTTCTCATAACGAGCCTCTAAATCATCTTCTTTGGCATCAGCAACACGAGAGACATGCCTTTACATTTCACATCCTGAATTATTTCCTCAATCCATATCGAGACTTCAATATCCATATAAGAAGAAAAAGGAATCAGAAACTTACTTGTTGATGGATTGTGTATCTAAGCGGGAAAGGAAGCCGGCGTAGTCAAGGTTCTCGTTGACAAACTGCAAATCATCGTCGGAAACTTCGATGTCTTCTTCAGCAATCTCCGGCGGAAGTTCCGGCGGCAGTATTATCTTTTGTTTAGATTTAGACTTTCCCATTTTGAACTGCCGGAGTAGATGACAAGATTAGTTTCTCTTCATTTCGGATTTGAATCCTCCTTATGCTGACAGCAGACTATAAGATTAGGGCAGGGTTTAGGGTTTTGGGGATGTTGGGGTATTTAATTTTCCCATTCAAAGACGCGGTATATTATTTTTGTATTTTGATTTGTAGCTTCTTCTCTATTTTCTATTTTCTCATTTCTTTATTTATTTGTTTTTTCTTTTGCCATTTTATGCTTGATTAAATACTAAAAAATATTGTGTCGAAAACATTATCTTTTAAATAAAAATAGTGTACAATTTTCATTAAAAATATATTTATATCAGCAAAAATAATTATTAATGAAAAAGATTATTGTCAGTAATATTTCAATAAGTTTATATTTAAAATATTGTATTGGCACAATCATTTACTTAGATAAATATAGTTCATACTTAAAAGATTACATTGACACAATTATTCAATTATATAAATATAATTTTTGTATATAATTTATGTAACTATGGATGGTTATATGAAATTTTATTATATTTAGAAAAAAAAATTATAATTATTTGAGTTATAAACATACATTACCATATATCAAGAGTTGCATTATTCTATATGCAGTTATAAAAAGGTCGCAACTCGTTTATAAACACTGTTTTATATATAAAAGATATGTTTCTTAAGAAATGAAAGTATATGTATAATAAAGAAATAGTGAAAAGCATTTGTTAATGAAGCGATATGAAAAATAAAAACTTTTTGGAAAGGAATTAAATGTATCAAATAAAGAAAAGTGAAGAACCAGGTTGTCATAAACTTATTGGCTACTTTTGACATATAAGTGTAGTTACTATATGTTATACTTAAAAGCAACATTAATGTAATAACTTTTTATGAAATATGAGAACATAAAATGGTAATATCAAAAATGTATAACAATGATAAAGTTTTTAAAATTACTAACTATAACAGAATAGATGATTGCAAAACATTTATATAAACATTAATGAAGAATATGAAATTTTTATTCCATAAAACCAAATATTAGCTCCAAAATCTAATCGTGTAAGTTTTTGAAATGAAGTCCCAATCAATTGTATCCAATAGAATAAATTCCAACTAAAAAAAAATAAAGAAGAATCTAATTCTATAAGATATTTCATTCTCAAGTTCGAGGCTATATGAATATTAGTCCGTATTACATAGGTAGAATGATATACAAACCCCATCTCAAACATTTAGTAAAAATTAAAATGTTCCTTACACCATAAAATTATAGGAACATTAAACAAATGTTAACATATCTCAATTCTCTTAAATGGGGGATTCTACAATCTTATCTACTATTTTAACAGGATCAATCATATTTCACCATTTATTTATATGTTTTAAAATTTAAACTATTGAATTTAAAGTTTGTTTAATGGTTTACATTTAAAAGAGTGCAAATTAAAAGTAAGATAGATAACAACACCAGTCCCATAAAAAATAAGGATAGAACCATAGAAAATCCTTTAAAACACAAATCATGATTGGTTTAATAAATATGTTTATGTTTTCAATACAAAATTTATATTTATTGGTTTTTTTATTATTATACTAATCGTTCATGACATTTTGTAGGTACAAAAAATGTTGTAGCTAATGAATTCCCTTACAAGTTGATGAATTGATATATTATTGCTAAAAACAAGTTTTTTTTTTTTCCAATGGCTATTACGCTTTCATTCCATTAAAATAAACATATTTACAATATAGCAAAATACAGAAAGCAACTTAGGTATTTAGGTTACTCTACAAAACCTTAATTCAACTTTTTAAAATTGGAGTTCCTAGCCTCCTTTACATTAGAGATAGGCAAAAAAATTGATCAAACGAACCAATTTGTAAATCAAACTAAAAATATGGGTTTTTTTATAATTTGGTTTAGAAAATTACTAATCCAAACCAAACCAAAAATTTATGGTTAGTTTGAAAGGATAAACTAAACCAATCTGTAAAACTGAACCAATTCGTAAAATCGTTTTATAAAAAATATGGTAATATTTTACTTCAATTAAATAATGTCTTTTATTATAACATAACAATTAAAAGAATTTTTTATTTATATTTATTGAAAATTTTTAATTACCATAATATATATTTTAGCTGAAAATTTATACTATATGTTATTTTTATAAATGAAATTAATTATTAACAAACGTTTGAAAGTTTTAGTTAGATGAATATTAATCTCATCAATCTCTATTATGATAATACTTATTATTTTTAAACCAATCATATACTTTTTACATGAGATTACTTATTTCGCAAATAAACTTTTCTAATTTAAAAGATTTGGTTTAATTTGTAAACCAAACTAAAAAGAAATTTTATGGTTTGAAAAAATTCCCAATCAAAATCATATAATTTGGTTCAAAGTTATAAAAAAACCAAATCGTATTTTTATGATTTGATTTGATTTAGAGAGAAAACCAAACTAAACCAAACCAATCTGCACCCATCCCTACTTTACACACCCAATACATAATATATCTCTAGATGATAAAGATTACATAAATAAGGAGATTCGATGTAAACAACAAAAGAGTGTTGATGATTCAGAGCTTGGCCTGCTATTTGATCTGCTAAAGAGTTAATCTTGCAAGGTATGACCTTGATCCTCCAGCTGCATAGCCATGAGATTTTTGCCCTACATAGATTAACAATATCCTTGTTTTTAGTTTTAAACCCTATATTAGATGTTAGGAATTGTATTGCAATCTGTGAATCTAATTTAATTTCAATGACTGAAAAACTCTTTTATCTACAATAATTTATTCACAAAAAATTGCCCATAACTCAATAGTAACTATATCTAATTCCCCTAATTTGTACGAGTATCCTAATATCCATTCGCCTTCATAACTTCTTATTATATCCCCTACTACTGCATGATTTGTGATGTAATTGATTAGAGCGTTTACGTTTAACTTGACCCAAATTTGTACTAAGGGAGTCCATGACAGATTCTAAGATTCAACCCTGTATAATTTACTCTCTTTTTTTTAGTGAAGCCCAATACTCATGCCCCAATCTACAAATTATGTGATTTATGTATGTATCTATTGGCTTCGATTGGAACAAGACTTGGTTTTTAATAAACCATAAGTACCAAATTATGATACCAAACATAGGAGCTTTATGGGGTTATGATAGTGTTGATTGACTTCTAGTGATATGAGTGTCTATCTTAATCCAATTAACAAAATCTCCATTAATTTATGGATCTTAAATGTTTTTTATTTGTCAAGTCTCTATCAGATGTTTTATACTATTACATTTATTGAAAACGTGCAATATGTCTTCTTGCTTTTCACTACATTTTGGGCAATTTGCATTCTCCTTAATATTTCTATCTCTCAAATTGTTTGATGTAGGTAAAGAGTTATTGCAAGCTCTTCATATCAATAGCTTTGCTTTAAGAGGTAGAATAGATTTCCATAACTACTCAATTCAATTTAATAATTTCAATTTTTACCAATATCTTTTTTTTATATATATTTTTACTTTTTATTTTGATTTTTTTCTTAACTAACTTTTATATTCATTTGTTATATCCCCTTACTTTGCAATTTGGCAAAATACTAAAGCTAAACGAATTCTATTATAAGATGATGAATTGATGTATTGCTGAATTTAAGATATTAATCTCAATTTTACCCCCTTTCTTTATAAGTAACTTTATATTTGCTCCATTTTTCTTTTCTTTTGCTTGATCTCTCATTAGCATTCCCATTTTTTATTTTTTTGAACTAATACTTCATACTCTATAGAAGTGGTTGATAAATCTTTAAAATGCATTATTTTCATTTTTTAGATCATGCAAATCTGTTCATAAAATTTTATAGATATGTAAATGCTAGAGATTTACGTTGTAAGATGATGGATCAATGTATTGTCTTATTAAAGTTTGTAATTTTAATTTAGCCTACTCCATAAACCTTATGGCTTTATTATCTTTCGATGTATTTTTTCAATTTTTACTTGAATTACTTTTTTTTAACTAGCTTATTTGTTTATCTAGTTGTTATATAGGTAGTGATTAAGAAATAAATTTATGTAATATGAAGATGAAATAGAAAAATGGATTCAAATTAGAATGGGAATTGTTGATATGCAATTTTAGGCATAGGCCCCTAAACTTAACTCAACCTTACTCTTGCTCTTAAACCATACGTAAAGGCCCAGACAAAATAGGGCTCAACCTAACTGGGTGACCAAACTCAATACCAGGTTGGCCCAAAGACCTACCTAGCCTACCTACATGTCGGGCTTATGGCACTCACCTACTTCCAAATCACATACCACCTTTAAGCAAGCTAATCAATATGACTCCACTCAACTCAACCCAAACTCAAGTCCTCATAAGAATTACTCCTCGAAGAACTACTCTAAACATAGATTTAGCCCAACTAACTCAGGTCGTCTTTCATTGAGACATTCTCGATTACCATCATGGAACTTCACACTGCCCTATGGGGTTGTCTCCAATCCAGGCTTATCTCGTTAAGAGCTCCTCTAAGCTCATATGGACTTTTAGCTCTCCAACAAGGTTAAATTAGACATGAAGTCACTCATTATCTAAGGCAAACCCTTACAAAAGATACACTTCGGCTCCTAGAAGATACATATCTATTTAACAAGATACGTATCTATTATACATGCCTATTTTGAAAGGTATCCAAGTAAGAAGGTGCTAACTCAAGGATATACACTTGAAGATATAATACACTTAAACCTTCCTAAAATATCTCAGGATCATCCCTTATAAAAAGGTGATGCAGCCTTAGGTATGTTCATCTTGACTAATTTTACTCATTACTTTGTCTCCTTTTCATTAGAATCTGACTTGAGCTTTAGAGTATCCACACGAGACCTAACTCTGATGTGTTTTTACAAGTGTCTTTTGCTCACAATTCAAGCCAAACGCCCAAGCATGAAACCTAGAAACCATATTCTAGTCCTCGACAAAATCTCTTGTCAACAAAAACCGCATAAGCATAAAGATTTATACAAGAGTTCATAAATGCAATTTTATCTAGTTGAAGTTTATAGGAATTTATAAGAGCTTATCAATGTACTATTTTATCTCTATATTTTAAGTTATATTTATCTTGTATACACACGCAGACATGCGCATGCACGCGCGCGCGTGCACACACATACACACACATCAAACTATTAGGATGTTATCATAGAAGAAATAGAAAGAACATATATATGATATAGAATGTAATGCATTGAACTAGTTCAAATTAAAGGAAGAATTTCACATTTCTCTTATAATCCATAAGTTATTCAACATATAATTCAATATAAATATTTCATGATTTTACCTCCATAACAAATTCTTCTCTTATATTTCACTAAACATTTAGTGCTTTTCTTAAGCATATTGTGATAGATAAACTAGGATACAAGCACAACAAGTGCTTTCACCTTAGGATTTTGGTAATTTAGTATCTAAATTTTCTTTTTTCTATAATTTAGTCTATACTTTGTGCAAAATGACTCACTAAGCACCTATGTTAAGAGCTAAATTATTAAAGAACGAAAATCTACCCAAATCATAAAGTACAAGTATTTGTTGTGCTTTTATTCCTAAACTGAGATATAAACATAAATGATTCATCTTAATGGAAATTTATCAATAAATTAATATTATTATTATTAATGTCAAAATAATGTAAATCTTTTGATAAACTAACATATTGATTCATTTAAATGGATGAGATAACAAAAGTATATTATGATAGTCAATCTATTATTATTATTGTTATTATTAATGTTAATAATGTTGGTCAATAATTAAAATAACAAAAGTATTTTAATGTTAATCAAACTATAATCTACACATTATCGAACTCTTTAACGACTTTATAAATATCTAAACTAAGTTTCAATAGATACATTCACACTTTATTTAGTTGTGAGACCTCAATTTCCAAGTAATTAATTAGAACGCAAAGGAACATCTTTACCAGGTATAGAACATAGGAGATCGTATCTTTTTAAACCTTAAATATTGACATAAGAAATTTTTTCTTTTAGTAAAACAAATCCTCATTCAAATAAAAAACCGAAAAGGAGTCCGCTACAACAAATGCCAAAAGCTAAAAACTATTCACTAGGAATTTCATAATTGTATCGCTCCTACATAAGAACACAATGATAGAAAAACTAGAGAAAATGTCCTCTTCTACACAAGTAGAAACAAAGTCATAAACAAAATCTTCAAAAGCTTGGAGGCCTTCCTTTGCAAGCAAATCAATAACTTTATTTTCATCATGAAGAACTCTGCAAAAGACAATATTATTAAAACGTTCTGCAAGTTTCCTGTAAGCATATAAAGCATAAGGACGTGCATCATTATTCATCCAATCCTTTAAAATCCAATCAATGGCTAAATTTGAATCTTACTCAACAATAATATTATCTAAATCCCTCTCTCGGACAAATTTTAGCTCATAAACAATGGCCTATGATTCCAATTCCAAAGGGTTAGTCTTTGTAACTTTCTTGCAAAAACCTCATAGCACTTTCCCCTTATTACTTCTCATATTCCCCCTATTGTCTATACTTTTCCATTAATCTCCACTACCCCATCACAATCAATCTTCGACCATCCTTCTTTTGGTTTCTACTAACTTGTTCAAAACTTTCCTCTGTTAGCCTTTAGTTTAACCACTCGATTGTAGGCCTACCATTTCATAGCTTTTGAATCAACTATCACTAGTTAATCACCATTTCCTTCACTCCATCCAAAGATCCTCCTAATGATAGATCTTAGAAATAAATTGTTTGGATAATAAAATTAGTAATTTGATATGAAGCAACATTTAAGAATGATGTACACCTATTAAATATATTTAATATTATTAATTATGGTCAAATCAACTAAAAGAAATGAGATGGATCAGGCCTCAACTCCTTAGGAGAAGGTTAGATGGGCTCCAATTTAAGCAAGCTCCTTGCTCCTCATTATCTACAAAAAGACCCATGTGGATGAGTCTATGAAGGCCCTGCAATGCTCTAGTTAGTAAGGAGGACAGGAGAGTGGAAATTAAGGGAAAGCCAAGCACTACTAATCCTTAAGGATGGTGCTTACAGGTATGTTGTGGATATTGAAAAGGAATGTTTTATATGTGAGGGTTTTGTAACTGGGGAAGAAGATAGATTACCTATTGGCCTCTTACGCTATTTATAGTGTAAGGAGGCATAGTTACTTGGATACGTATTGGCCTAGGACTCATTTATCCTCAATAGTAGGTAGGGGATATGTGCTGCGAGGGTAACAAGGTAACTCTAGGAGTTAGTCAACCACGACCATACTAGCAGCTACGTTTGTGATCAGTGGGTCTGACATATTCAAGGTATGTTGGTGGTGCTAGAGAGAAAATGGGGCAAAGAGGTAAGAGAGAGGTAACGCGAGAGTGCTACAGACGGCGAGCAAGGTCCCAAAAAGAGCTTATATGGTAAGGAATGCTCTCACCCCTTGTGCTCAGCCTAAATGGTGGAGTGAGTCCTCACTTCTCGAGCTAAGTTGAACTGTTGGTGGAGTCTTTAGATGCAGGGTGAGCTTCAAGGATGGTGTTCATTGGGATAGTCGCCTAGGTCTTCGAGATCAGTTACTGGGAGGATAGATCTCTACGAGGCTTGGAGATGGCAATGATACTTGAGCAGGTTGGAATACTTGGAGAAAGTGAGGAGTTCATTCCTTTAAGTGCCAATATGCCTTTAAGGATCTTCATTACAGTTAGGCCTTGAAGATGTGAGGAGAATAGGTTAATTAGGAAGGCTAACTTGAGGCGAGGAAAGCTTTGCTTCAGGTAGGGGGCTTGCCTCCATTGCTTAGTGATGTGATGCCTGGCATGTTTGATTGGATCTACTATATTGTGCAGTGATACTCAGTGTAACTGACATGACTATTGGTATGCTCAAGGCATCATGATGATTTTTAGAAAGGGCAGCATGCATTAATAGCTTCCTTGGAAATGACTGCACAAGTTGGACACCAGCATACATGACTACGTCAACAATTTGCATGTATAAATCAATTTGGGCCATTAATTTGCAGAATAAGACATGTAGACGGCTAAGATGCAGCACACATCCTTGTAGTTGGTATGTGCTTCGAGATTAAAGAAAACCATCATCTCCCTCTTGAATTTGTCTATATAAGAGGGTACTTAAGGCCTCATTTTTCACCTTTCACTCTTAGCTAAGAGGAAACTTTATTAAAATCTCAATTTATGAGCTCATTCTCTGATCTTCTTTCCCTTTGCTCTAATAATGACCATAGCTGATCGAAGCTCTTCAAATTCTCAAGGTGAGTCTTTAGGGGGTTCTATTTTAAGAGAGATCAATGAGGACTACAAGCAGATACTCTTTGAAGCGGGTGGTAACCTTATTGCCCCTTCCTTTAATGACAACGATAGTGGCAATAATCGATAAAGGGCCTTCGATGGTAAGGAAGGTGTAGAGGATGAGCCACTATGTACGATGAATTCTAATACTAAGGCATATGCTTACATGTTTTTGCTAGCAAGCAAAGAGAAGTTTAGGTTAGTAAATCAGGCAATGAGGAATGTGCCTAGTTGGAAAGTGGAGCTACTTGTAGAGGGTAAAAGGGCCTCCCAAACAATTGATGAATGGTCCTTCTACATATATGCGAAGCTGTTCGAGCTGGGGTTATGGTTATCCTTCTCAAAATTCCAAGTGGAAGTGATGCCTCTCCAGGGTAGAACACACAGAGAGGCACCACAACAAAACAAAACAAACAACAGGAAAAAGGTTAGTAAAGTCTGAGCAGCTATTGAATAGATATGACTTACCACTCAATCCTACTCAACCTACAGTCCACCGGATATGACACACCAGTCCAAATTGAAGAGTCACTCACCACTACTCTTTACTAAAAGGAATAGATAAGAGTTGAATAGCGAGATCACTAAGGTTGCTCAAATGAGTAATTTCTGTATCGAAAAGGATATCATCTTGCGTACAAGGAAAGTCGGGGTTTATATACTTGCATACTAGGGTTATTTTACATATACGAAAAGACAAAAGGGTGTTTTACAATCACGTTACATGAATCATACTAAAAAGGGGGTAAAAATGATAAAGAATATTTAGTACGGAAGAGAAATAATCATTCTATAATGTTGTGCCAGAAGATACATGTCGCTTGATGGCTAGACGTCAGAAGTATGATACAACATAAACAAAAATAAAGAGTTCTAGTAGTTAGGGGCCAACTTGATTTAGATTAGGTTGGAAGCCAATTAATCTGGTTAGGAAGTCAACTGAATTGGAGTTAAGCATCAGTGGTCAGTTGGAGAGCTTAGCTCGGCCAACCATTCCTAAGTTACTTTCTAGATTAGGACTTTGCAGCTGGGTAGGAGCATGTTGGACACATGTGAGGATTTGAGAGATAGGTCGGTAGGAGGTCGAATCGGAAAAGGAATCATTGTCTCAACTATGGCTTAGAGCCAGTATTTTCTGTACGAGCCTTTGAAGTCCTTTAGCTCGGCTTCTTATAATCGGTCTAGGGGGTTGATTCCTATCATTTACTTGGGGGTTAGAAAGATTTGTTCTCAAATTTGAAGCGATTTCCGCTCGTTCTTTTAAGGCGCTCGTAAGGTCTTCTTCAGTTGGTTGGTGGGGAATTAGATCGGATACATTGAAGGTAAAAGAGACACCATAGTCATTAGGCAACTCAATCCGCTAGGCGTTGCAGTTGATCTTCTTTAGGACTTTGAATGGATCATTAGCTCGGGGAGATAGTTTGTTTTGTCTCAAGTACGGGAATAATTCTCAATTGAGATGTATCCATACTAGGTATCTTGGCTAGAAAGAAATAGTTTGGCAGCCTCGGTTGCCAATCTCTTATTGTCTTTGATTGAACTTGGTGATCTTTCTTGTGACAAACTAGTATAGCTGTAAACACTCGATTTTTGCACATAGTAGTTATAATTTTTGTTTTTAAGGTCGTAATTTAGAAAATAATAAAAAAATTGAAAAATGATAAAAAGGACAAAAAAATAGAAAATTGTTAGAAAAAAAAAGAAAAAATTCAAAAATACTAATTTGATGGAATCTTGACTAAATAGTTGTCGAAAAAAAAAATCTGATACGATGACGTTAAATCTAATAAAATCAAGATTTGTAAGATTCGAATTTATTTTGGATCTTTATTAATTTAGATTCGATTCGATTCCATTCCATTCAAAAGATTTGTTTTCAAGTTTTATAAATAGGGGTTGCATGGTACGAGTCAAAAAGAACAATTACACATTTATTAAAATACATGCTCGAACCCATTCCTTAGACCAATTCTATAGTTGTGGACACGATAAGATTGGAGATCCAAACTGTTCCTCTTCATAAGCTTTACGTACTTTGCTTTGCAGGTACATAATAATGGTTTTTAATTATTGTCTATAATTTGTCTTATTTATTTATTTTTATCTTTCTTAGTATATGTGCAATTATTTTTAAGACTTGTATTAATTTCTTTTTTATTTTTATCATGTCTTTAATTGCTAGTAATTAATTATAGCATTAGTGTCTAGTGAACATGTGTTAAGTTAAAATTTAGTTTTTTTTTTTAGATTTCATATTTTCAAAATGACATTTTTATAAAATCTCATATTTTACAAAATCTCGTTCTTTGCAAATTGTATTAATTTAGAAATATTGCATTAGGCATGTTAAGGTTTTCTAGATAAAAAAATCATTTTGATATTCATAAAATAAAATAAAATCTTTAATTGACTTTTTTTTTACGGCAAGACATCTTTTCTATAGTTTAGGCTTGTTTTTCATAGTTAGATGTCTTTTCCATAGTTTATGTTTTTTTCTTATGGTTTGAATATCTTTTCTATGGTTGACATCTTTTCCATGGTTTAAGTTTTTTTTTTATAGTTTATATATCTTTTCCATTATTTAAGTTTCTTTTCTATGATTCCGACATCTTTTCTATAATTCAGATTTTTTTTATAGTGTAGACATCTTTTCTATGCTTTAAATATCTTTTCTATGATTTATGCATCTTTTCTTTGATTTATGTATCTTTTCTATGATTAAGAATTTTTTTTTCTTTTTTTTTAATGTTTTAAGTATCTTTTCTATATAAAAGATTCATTATGTAAAATATTGTATATTTCATAAAATCTTTAGAGTTTTTCTTGAAAATAAAAAAAAATTATCACTTAATTGTTTTTAAATAAAAATCTTAATTTGGGACTTTTCAAAAATTAGGTTTTTGGGTTTTTATAATTAGGAATAAAAATTAGGCTTTTAGGGATTTTTCTTAATAAAAATAAAATAGTTAATAAAAACACAAATTCAACCAATCATTTTTTTTTTTATAAAAAAAACCAACACATTAAAGTTTTCGGAAAGAACTACGATCATCTGAGCCCGGCTAACGGGTACGTAGGCACCTTTGGGGAGATAATAAAATCTATAGAAACCTAAGTTTTTTTTTTTTTTTGGTTTTTGTTTCCTTTTCTTAAAGATGTTAAAAAAAGATAATTTAAAAGAATAATCCTAATTTCGGTAAATAGATAGTAATACCCATTAGGATTTAATAGGTCAGTCTCCAAACTCGAAACCCTATGGTTATTCATTCAAATTGAAATAAAAAACCGATAGCCAAATCATAATCAATCTACTCAATTGATTATGGTTTCTTTTCTTTTTTCTGACTTCGGTTGAGTGGTGACTCCAAAAATTTTTATAAATAAAAAAACCGAAATTTCCTAATTTATTTAGTCGATGATTAATATTAAATGGGTTAAGGTTTAGTATTAATCGAGAAATGAGAAATTAATTTTAAATAAATAGGAAACCAAAAAATTAGGCTCAACAATAGCTTATGTAATTCTTAGGCTTGGCCCACTCTAGATTGACTCTCTTCAATAGCTGCTGGGGTACTGATCATATCTAGGGGAATGGTAAGGTTAAGGCCATAGATGATCTCAAATGGGGTATTCCTAGTAGTGCTATGGACAATCCGGTTATATGCGAACTCCACAACTGGTAAGCACAGATCCCAATCCCTTAAGTTCTTTCCTACAATAGCTCTGAGTAAATTGCCTAGTTTCCTGTTTACCACTTCAATCTAGCCTTTAGTCTAAGGGTAGCTATTAGAGCTAAATACAAGTTTGGTTCCAAGTCTTCTCCAAAGGGTCTTCTAAAAATAGTTCAAGAATTTTGTGTCTCAATCTAAGACTATACTTTTCGATACTCCATGTAGTCGGACAATCTCCTGCAAAAACAGATCAACAATATATAAAGCATCGTTAATTCAATGGCATAGAATGAAGCATGCCATCTTGCTGAAATAGTCCATTACAATAAAAATGAAATCTTTCCCTCGAGATGTCCAAGGCAACCCTAGGACAAAGTCCATGCTGAGGTCTGCCCAAGGTAAGGTTGGCATCAATAGAGGCATGTACTCTCCATCAAGTTCTCTCTTCCCCTTAGCACGCTTACACATTTCACAACTACCAACTACCTTATGAACAAACTTGGCTAGTAGAAGTTCTCCTTCAACAAGTTAGCTGTCTTAACCTCCCCAAAGTGACCCAATAATCCTCCGTTATGAGCTTCACTTATCAGTAGCTCATGTATGGAGCAGTTTGGAATACATAGCCTATGGTCCTTAAACAAATAGCCATCCTTAAGATAATATCCTCTAACAACTACCCCTTTTCAGCATTGTTCAACAACGGAACCAAAGTGAGGGTCAATAGCATACTGCTCCATGATGAGTAAGAATCCCAATAATTTTGTCTACAAAGTGGTCAACAAAGTTTGCCATCATGATAAAGCGTTGGCGACCACATTTGTACTTCCCTTCTTGTGTCGAATGACATATGAAAACCCTTCCATGAATCCAACCATTTAGCCTACCTCTTGGAGAGTTTGTTTAAACTCCCAAGATGCTTTAATGATTCGTGGTTAGTGTAAATAACAAACTCTCATGGCAACAGGTAGTATTGCCAAACAGTAAGGGCTAAAAAAAGGGAGTACAATTCCTTCTTGTATACGGAATAGTTTAGGGCAAGGCTACTAAGTTTCTCACTATAGAAGGCGATGGGTCATCATTCTTGCATTAGGATGGCGCCAATTCCCACTCCCAATGCATCGCATTCCAATTCAAAGGGCTTATCAAAATCTAGTAATAAAAGGATAGGTGCTGAAGTGAGCTTCTCCTTAATCTCCCTGAAGTTTCGCTTAGCTCAATCGTTCTACTTGAACCTTTCATTTTTCTTTGTCAGCTCGGTCAATGGGGTGACTATTGTACTGAAATCCTTAATAAATTGCCTGTAGAAAGAAGTTAGACCATGGAAACTTTGGACTTTAGTGACATTCTTCGGTGTCAGCTATTCTAGAATAACTCGGATCTTCTCCTCATCTACTCGAATTCCTTCCCATAATGCTACAAACCCTAGGAAAACTACCTCACTCTGGCAGAACATACACTTTTTTACATTCCCAAATAATTTCTTAGCTCGTAGAATGTCAAATACTTTGCGAAGATATTGAACATGGTTGTTCAGGTTAGCACTATATACTAGTATGTCATCAAAGTACACGACCACACATCTTCCAAGAAGAGGGCACAACACATGGTTTATTAACCTCATGAATGTACTCAGTGCATTAGTAAGTTCGAATGGCATAACCAACCATTCGTAGAGTCTGTGCCTAGTTTTAAAGGTAGTCTTCCATTCATCACTTGGCCTCATGTGAATTTGGTGGTAACCACTCCACAAATCAATCTTTGAAAATATATTTACACCATAAAGCTTGACCAACATGTCATCAAGCCTCGATATCGAATATCTATACTTGACAACAATTCGGTTGATTGCTCGGCCGTTGATGTACATGCTCCATAAACCATTCTTCTTCAGAACAAGCAGAGCTGGTACAACACAAGGGCTCATACTCTCCTTCACATATCCTCACTCAATGAGTTCGTCTACCTGTCTCTTCAATTGGGTAGCTTACTCAGGGTTCATCCTGTACGTAGGTCGATTTGGCAAGGCGACCTGCCAAATCATAACAATGCTCTATGCTTCGGATTGGTGTAGTCCTTTAAGCAGTTCTTTTGAAAATAGGTCGAAAAACTCATTTAGCAACCTTCAAATTTCTTCTAGGACACCCAGCAATTCCCTCATCTCCATCAATCTTCTAACCAACAAGAATATCGGTTCATCAGCCTTCTTAGCAAATCGGAGCTCTTTACAGCTCATCACTAAGGCTTTTTTCTTATTAACTTGACTGAGTTGAGTATGGGCTTCATTTACTTGGGTCAAGGTTAAGGGTTGCAACACTATCCTCCTTCCATCCTTTATAAAGGCATAGGTATTTTTATACTTATCATGTATAACACGTCGGTCGAACAACCAAGGTCGTCCAAGCAGCAGGTGTAAAGCTCCTATAAGGATGACATTACACACTACTTCATCCCTGTACACATTCCCAACACTGAACGGTACAATCACTTGTTTAGTTATGTGTAAAGCACCCTTATCATGAAGCCAATGCAACTTATAAGGTTAGGGATACTTTGAGGTTAGCAGACCCAACCTTTGCACAAAGGACCATGCAATAACATTAGTACAACTTCCTCCATCCACGATGATTGTATACAGTTGGCCTTTGATGGTACACTTAGTATGGAATAGATTCTCTTTCTGATCTTCTTCAAAGTTCAATAAGGAACTTAGGACTAAGGTCATTTCTTCTCCCTAGTTGGCATAGACATAGGTCTCCTCTTCCTCTTTAACCTCGGGCTTCCCAACATCTTCCTCGAGCTCACTCTTGTTGATGCTATCCATTACATCTCCTCGAAGCACCATGATACGTTGATTCAGACACTCAGCAACCATTTGTCTAAAGCTTAAGCATTCAAAACACTTTACCTCACTAGTCTTCCGTCCAGATGGCTAGCCTTTCTCATAGGTTGTCAGGGTCAGCCTAGCCTCGGGTTAGCTCGACTGTCTTACTCGACCATGTGGGTCTGCTCGATGCTCATCAGGTCGGTCATTCCTTTCCTTGGCTCGATATGCCTCCTTAGCTAAGCTTAAACAAGTCGGTGTAATACGAGAGCTCAGGAGAATGTTTGTCCAGGTTGAGTTGGAACATTTCTTCTCTGCTTGTCAACCCTCTGCACGATTTTGGTCGCCTCTTCTAAAGTATAAAACCTCTATACTTCTACAACATTGCGAATCTCATACTTGAGTCTAAAAATGAACCTATATACCATATGAACTTCTAGTTCTTCCATGTTGGCTTGGATCATCAACATCTGGAATTCTCTAACAGAGTCATTAACAAATCGACCTCCCTAGCGAAGCTCTTGTAGCTTCGCAAATGTATCTTACAAGTACGTCTTGAGTACAAATCTGCCTCTTAATAATCTTTTCATCTCATCCCAAGTTCTAACACCTCATCTTCCATCCCTAGCTCGTGCTGCATTCAAATTTTTCTACCACATTGTTGCATACCCAATAAACTCTAATGTAATAAGTTAGACCTTGATAGCATCCTCATATCTGTAACAATTAAACACCTTCTTAACCTTCTCTTCCCATTCTAAGTATTCATCAGCATGTCCACTCCCATTGAAAGGCGGATTTGAACCTCAACATTATCTTTCCTTCGAGAAGCTCGACGTCCTTGTCCTTGTCCTTGTAATGGGTAATAGTTAGCTTCTTCTTCTCCCTCCCCAAACTTCAACATCTAGCTCCTCATCTTCTTCTTCAATCTCCTTTAACTCCAATCTTCGTCTAGCAACTTGACCCACTACCCTTCCAGCTTGCTGTAGTCGAACTAGGCGATTAGTTCGATTACCTTGGCCATGAGGTCTCTCATGGGCATTCTCTTGTGGGTTCGGTGGCTATACACCTTGGGGTTGTTGCATGTTTACTTGCATTGCTTTGACTAGACTTTTGACAAGGTTTGTGAGCCTATTAAGTCTATCGTCCATAGACCCTAGGGTATTACTATCATTACAACCATGACCAGGTTAGGCGTCACTACTCTGGTCACCAACAACACCTTGAACATTCGAATTTGACATATTATAATACTTTTCAGAACAGATTAACAATTTACTAACAACCTTAATACCCAATAGTCACTAAACAGAATAGAAACAAACTTGCTTTGTTTTCATGATGAAAAATAGAGTAACAATAAAACTACACTTACTACTACACTACCACACTACAGTAGCTATGGAAGGAATACAACAGTCACAAATAGTAAGGCAAACAAAAACTTCACTGCAAATTCACACACTCCTTCGCAGAATCGTGCTCTGATACCAGTGACGCTGATGCATCTCTAGGGTAGAACATATAGAAAGGCACCACAACAAAGCAAAACAAACAACAGGAAAATGGTTAGCCAAGTCCGAGTAATTACCGAATGGATATGACTCACCACTCGATTTTACTCAGCTTACAGTCCAAATTAAATGGTCACTCACCACTACTCCTTACTAAAGGGAACAGATAAGAGTTGAATAGCGGAACACTAAGGTTGCTCAAATGAGTAATTTCTATATTGAAAAGGATATCATCTTACATACAAGGAAAGTCGAGGTTTATATACTTGCTCACTAAGGTTATTTTACATATATGAAAAGACAAAAGGGTATTTTACAATCACGTTACATGAATCATACTAAAAAGGGGCAAAAATGACAAAGAATATTCAGTACGAAAGAGAAATAATCATTCTAGAACGTTGTGTTAAAAGACACATGTCGCTTGATGGCTAGACGTCAAGAGTATGATATAACATAAGCAGAAATAGGGAGTACTAGTTGTCACGCCCCGAAGCGGCAGAGTCGTAACAGCTCTGCCGTGTAAACCACCCTAAGATAGAAGTTGGCCTCACAACTGCTATCCTAGACCTGATCTACACAAGGCGTCCACAACTAACCCACTTTGAAGTAGACAATTTGTAATTTAAATAAATCATTTATCTAAGAAAGTGAGGAAATATATATATGCTATAATTCAGCTATTGTAATTAAGGTTTACAATATTTTTCCGTAATATATTTTCTAGTTGTTACATTATTCAAAATGAAAAGTAATTCTAAAATAAAAACTTAAACCTTAAAATATGTGTTTATTCTTCACATGTTTTTCCTCACTCCTCAGGATCCAGCAGTTGCTAGCTTCAGAGTAATTGGTTGTCGCTTCTTAGCCAACACCTGCACGACGTCTATAGGGATGTGAGCAACCACAGCTCAGTAAGTTAGGACGGAGGACTTAAAACTATACCATACACACAACAAGGTTTTCAATCACTTATCAGATGCAATGCATGTACAGGCAAATGCCATCGCACGACGTTGTCCGACCCGTCGTGAGATTAGAAAAATTGCGCCCGCTCTAATCCGGGTTGAGGAGTTACCGTTAATGCAACAGCTCACGACCAAACCCAGGCTTGTGTAATGGAGAACTTGCTCCTCCCACGACTACCTTCGAACCACTGTCTTCACCCCTGCCGCGACCTCCTCTCCTGTCACTTAGTTCGACTGAGGATGAAGAAGGGACCATTTTGCAATCCTGCGCTATCCCTTCCGAAGGGGTCGGTATTTGGCCGGAGAGTCCTAAATCCCCTAACTGGTTGTCATGCATGTTCGATTAAGATTACTGGTCGTATATTTGATTAAGTCCAATTTAGGGTGATCAATCATTACATACAATTCATACAATATGCGCCAAAGCAACAAACATAATCATAGCATTACCCATAATCAAGCACATGCACGCATTCAACTATCTAACAAGCACAACCAAACATAATCTTAAGCCTCCAAAATACAGCGTCGTATTAATCCCAACTTACCTCAACTCCTCGCTCGCTTACTCGAGGTCCGATCTGCTCAGGCCATCGCCGGTTATCCCTATAACACGAACGTGGTTTCAGCTTTTCATATAACTATTATAGGTTCGTTTTATCCTATAATGCTTATTGTTAGGTTTTGTTTACGGTTTAATATGCCTAATTATCTAGGTATTAAGTCTTTTATAATTATTCTAGGTTTAGGTTTAGGTTTGGGTTCGGTCTCGGTTTCCGCATCAATTTCCAAATTAGGTTTTGGTTCGATTTTTAAATCCTAAACATGCTCGAATCCTAATATGAAATTAATTACATTAAGCTCGAGTTTCCAAATATCCTATTAGGTCTTAATTTAGTATTCTAAGCTATTTGGTACACGCTAGTCCTAATTAGGGTATTGGATTTATCCCCGATGTGAGAAAATCTTACTTTTTTATATAATTACCTAAAATTCAATCTTAATTCAGATTTAATATTATTCTGATTTTTACTCTAATATTATCTAAATAACCCTAATTTTTCCATATTTATTAATTTACAATTTCACATATTACTAATTTCTTATATTACTTACCTAATTTCCTTAATTAACTATACTTAGTACCTAAATGCTAGGATTAGGGTTCCACTGTAGAGATTAACTTCCTTAAACATCTAATTAAGATCCAAATCAGTAATTAACATCCTAATCACCTAATTAACTCCAAATTACCAAATTTTTCCATCATTTTAGGGCTAAAAATTAACTTAAAAATTTTGAAAATTAATTTTAAAAAAATGGCTTCATAGCACTGTTCTATGTCACATGAGCATCCTACAGAAAAATTTTGAGCCCCAAACTATATCCCTAAGCCTATTTAATTTTCGGTTTAATCATGCTCGGTTTTGAACAATTTGTTAAGGACCCTATATTTCCAGACATAATTAAACTAAATCAACATTTTTCCCTAAATCTACATACAATAAAACCTCATAATAACAAGTTTCATAATTTTCTGGGCAAAATAACTAATTTTACAAAATTATACAAGAATCGGGCTGGAATTTGGACTCACCGGTTCAGGTGGCTCCGGCCACCGCGGGCCGCCGTGGCCTTGTCGGCCGGCCTGGGCGCTGCTCGTTTGGTGGTGGTGGTGGCCGTCCACTCCCAGCTCCTCGTTTGGTGTGGGTTCCCTTTAAAACCCCTAACTACACAGTTTTTCTTATTTTTTTTTATTTTTTTGGATTTTCTCTCGAATTTTCGACTCTCTCTAATTTTCTCTGATTTGTATCTGTTCAAATGAGCTTCTGAATTTTTCTTGCTGTTTATAGACGAATTTTGTAATTATTATGTATTAATTTGATGGGATTTTGCCCCATTTCTTTGATTTTAGGCTTTTAGTTTGTCAAATTCTTATTGGTTAATTTTTTTCTTTTCAGTCCACGACCTGATCTTGCATCAGCTTATCCTCTTCTGATTTTTTTTTATTTTTTTATAATTATTTTGTATTTTTCTTTAATTATTTACTTAGTTTTCGGCCAATTTTAGTAATTACGCGTATTTTTATCTACACATAAATACATGTAGGGTACATGTGAACATTCCTAAATATTATTTTGGTCATTCTAAAATTTTTAGTATACATATAATCTATCTCTAATAATTTCTCAATTATTATATTACACTTTTTGCCTTTTCGGTAATTAGCAATTATTATGCTTAAAATTTGAAAATTTTATAGTCTCCTATTTTACTATTTATTTTCTTAAATTTAAGTTTACGGGGTCATTTTTACTAATATTTCTCTCAATAGTTTATAATTTGGGTGTGATCGGATCCTTTAGCCGATCGCCCTAAACCTTGAGTTCTAAGTTCAATCTTACGGTTACTTGGCTAAACTTTGGGGCTTACACTAGTAGTTAGGGGCCAACCTAATTTGGATTAGGTTGGGAGCCAATCAATCTGGTTAGGAAGTCAACTGAATTAGAGTTAAGCACCAGTGGTCAATTAGAGAGCTCAACTTAACTAGCCTTTCTTAGGTTACCTTCTAGATCAAGACTTTACAGCTGGGCAAGAGCATGTTGCATATACGTGAGCATCTAAGAGATAGGTTAGTAGGAGGTCGGATTGGAAAAGGAGTCTTCGTCTCTGCTATGGCTTAAAGTTAGTATTTTCTGTGCAAGCCCTTGAAGTCCTCTAGCTCGACTTCTTGTAATCGGTCCAAGGGGTTGATTCCTATCAGGAAGTTTTTAATTATTTCAAGATTGCTTTGAGCTCCTTACATGCGAATGCTTAGGAACAGTTGCTCAAGTTTGAGTTAATATGCTTATGGATTCTTTAAAGGCCGATGGTATGCCTCTTTAGGCATTTTTTCCATTTGAAGAGGGCTCCCGATGGTTAAGTATATATTGCCAACTAAGGCAAGCCATTAAAGGTGTTTAATAGCCTTCTAAACAAGGTTGATCATTAGAAGGAGCACTTCTTTCGCATCCGAACACTTGAGAGGCCAAACATTCCAATAACTTGGTCAATGCCAATTTAGGCCTTATTGGTAAATTATTTTGGGGTGGAGGACGATGAGGCAAAGGAAGAGGTGTTGGACCTCGCAAACTAGAAACGTCTTTACCCAATGGCTTATATTTGGATGTATGTTTATGGCAAGCCTCTTTATGGAACACAAATAGGTATCTTCTAATTCTTATCAAGGAAGGATGGCTAGGTGCCTATCAAGTTATGTTGTCGTTATAATGGGGGATGTTGGGCCTGCTTGTCTTCAATTTAGTAAGTGTGGGTATTTTACTTTAAACATATTATGCTAAGTCTTTGTTTGTGATTGTAGCTATGCAAGTGGCTTTGAAGGACATGAAGCAAAAGTTGCTTGCTATTTAGGTCAAGCACATGAGGAGGCTACAAAGGCCGGGAAGAAGAGGAAATAGCTGGCTATAGAGGGGGAGAGGAAGACCTCACATCCCTACTCTATTGAGTTTTTCCCTTAATATATTTTGATGATAACAAAAACATGTATATGAACTTAACAAGACTTTTAAGTATGTAGGGTATTTAGAAGAAAGTAAGTTTGAACTTGTCAGAATATATATCAAAGTGTATATCAGCAAGTCAAAATGTATATTATCAAACATCAGAACATCATTGCATGCGTTTGGAAATATGTTCAACTGCTGCTTCTAAGTTGTTTTAATTAAACAAATTAAGTTGGACAAATTTGCAAGAAGACCTAGCTCCACTTTATTGAGTATATTTAGGGAATATATTCAATTTTGTTCTACTAAAGTTGGATAAGTCCATGGGGATTTAAGTTAAAAGATGCTTAAGAATTAGATTCGAAAAATTAAGTTATTAAGATTTAAAACAGTAAGTTTTTTTACAATCACGATTAGAATTGGTCAAGGTCTAAAATATAGTAAGGACACTAATTGGAAGAGGATTCTGATATACTCTTTATATAAGAACCTTTTGGATACGTTAAGGCACAGCTTTTAGTAGTTTATCAAAGATAAGATTTGTTGGATTCAAGTTTTTTTTTTAACTTTAATATATCTTGCAAATAAGCCTGAATATTCTTATGTAATCTAACCTGATTTCTTATGGGATTTGCTTTGACAAAATCTAAATAAAGATATTGAAGAAGGAAGAAAATTTATTCAAG
This sequence comes from Lumnitzera littorea, assembly GCA_024138015.1. Lineage (NCBI taxonomy): Eukaryota > Viridiplantae > Streptophyta > Magnoliopsida > Myrtales > Combretaceae > Lumnitzera > Lumnitzera littorea. The sequence continues at coordinate 114,938,687 of JAMXBB010000003.1, read as the reverse complement.
GCAGTTAAGATAAGTGGTGCTGGATTTATCCTTATCTCCTCATCCTCATCATTTAAAATATTTGAATTTCCACGAAAACAATAGAGGATTGGAACTCATCATTACATGCAGCAACCTTCAAATTACATAAGCTTGGCAAAGGAACAAATTTGGAACAACTTGGTTCGAAATTTTTGAATTTCAATATTCGTTTGCTATTTTCATGGGATACTTCTACAATATCAAAACTGATTTTGTTTAAAAAAAGATATTATGGAGAAAAATCTGGAAATAGCCATTTCTACTATTATATGAGGGTCTATTTAATTTAAAGTAACTGCTGATCAAAGAAGTACTGCATACTCAATATCAGACCTGAAGTTAAAAATAATCTTGAGTAGATAGTTAGAAACTAAGCAAAAACAGCTTTGTTATTTTATTGTTATTGATTTAGTGTGAAAGTTGTAAAAAGCTATTTATTTATATTGTTTCAATTTTGTTGTAAACATTATTGACATTATATCTTGAGTGTGAGAGGATTAAGAAGTTCTTTGAGTCCTGTGTTTAGCTTAAAAAGAAGCTAGTGAAATAAGATAGAGAAAAAGACTAGATATTCTTGTAATCTCTTATTGATTTTTGCTTACTAAAAGGTTTAGACTAGTGGAATGACACCGACAAGAAAGACCGGGTTCCCAGCAGTAAAGCTGGAAGAAAGTAGTAGACAAAAGGCCGAAGCTCTATAAAATTGCTCGCTTAATCTTCTTACTCCTTATCTTCTTTTCCTTCTAATTGTTATTATTTATTATTCTTTGAGTTAACAATCAATTTCCAACTACTTATGCCATTACAGATATTTAAAGGGATTTTTAAACTCATAAATTTTAGTTTTTTTAAAAAAATATCAATTTACCCCCCTCTTGATATCTTACTAGGACCAACATGCTCCAAGAAGAGTAAGAGGAAGGGGATTAGGCAATAGACCATTCTAGAGGTAGTGCATAAGATGATGGAGAACATTCCTGATGGCATTGTGATTTCACTAAGTGTAGGGGAAGGGTCGAGGTGAGTAATGGCCATGCAAGTTGCAAAGCCCTAGAAGATCGAAGAAGTTAGGGTTGGTAGTTTAGGGGGTAACCTGGTAAGGTGTCGCGAGTCAACTCGACAGCTAGTACTTACACTCGAAGCAATAAAAGAACTCCTAAGTAACCCTTCGGGATATTGGGGTTGAAGCCATCGACATCTCAGACGATGAGGAGCCCTTACTATTAGCTCCTTAGGACAAATAGCCTTTCGTGCAACAAGAGCTTAAGCCTTTTGCAAACTTAACTACAAGGTCCATGCAGTAGATGGATCAACTTAAGGCTAGGTTCGAGCGATTGTTTGCTGAAAGGAGTGACATTGAGGCTTTTGCAAAGCTACTTTAGAGGCATAATGAGGTGAGTCACTATTGTTAATTTTTAAAGTGTTATGTGTTGCTTATTTGGCGAAAATCGTATCTCTATTTTTATTGTAGCTACAAGGCATGCTCAAATATGTGCTCACATACAATCAAGAGTACCAATGGTCGAAGAGGCATAAGGTGAGGGCTAAGGTAGGAAGGCTTCACGAGGCATTGGAGGAGGAGAAGAAGTTGTGTAGAGACCTGTATACCACGTATGGAAATTTGTAGTACTGTTACAGGAAGCTTAGGGAATAGGCTAGGAAATTGGAAGTTGACTTGAAGGAATTCCAAGCTTTTAGGGAAGAAGTAGCCAAACTGCGAGCAAAGCTTGAGGGCAAGAACAAAGAGTTAGAGGGACCTCAAACCAAGTTTGTAAGGAGGGAGGTTGAGCTAAAGAGTGGGAGGGGCCTGTCCACCAAGGTGAGCGGCAACTATATTTTGAGACTTTGGATTACCCTTTCATGGAGAAGGTTATGAGCAATGCTGGTTTTGCCCTTGCCAATGAGGTTCGAAAGTAAGTCCATAAGCACTTCCTAGAAGCAGACTTAACCTTCCTTAATTAGCTGGACAATCTCTAAGCTGCTGTTGGTAAAGGAGCAGAGGTGTCTTCTAAGGGTTCTGTTGAAGGAGGCTCTAGCAAGGAAGAGGAGAAAGGCAACAAGGAGGAAGAGAGCATGGTGGTTAATTAGGCCAAGGTGGCCTTTTTTTCACTTCTATTTAACTTTTTGTGTATCTCGAGCTCATTGCTTATTTCCTTTGTTTTAGGGGGGATGGGCATGCTGATCTCCCTCCTTCTTATATGTAAACAACTAACTTAGTTAATAGGATGTTCTTCGTGTTCGACTCATTCTCATTTTGCTTCTCTTCTTTTATGGCTTCTTCTTTGCTATACTGCTATGTGAAGTCCTTTGAGTTGTTCTTCTATACTACAAGCCGAGTACCGAGGGCAATAACTTGACTTCCTTTAAAGCCATCCAACTTTATCTAAGGTGTAAGCTAAGCACCAAGATGACTATTTAGTTCGTTCGTTTTCTCCCGAAGTCTCTTAACTTATTCGTTGTTGAGCTTAGTCGAGTAAGATGTGCTTAGATCATGTGCGATTTGTTTTCACAACATGTGGACTTGGTGTGTTGGCTCTGGCAGATCTTTGCTGACATCAAGTGATCTTTTAGATAGAGTGCACCTTAGGCAGAATGCATTTATGGTAGCCGTACCGTCTAAGGCAGTATGCCTTCTAAAAGACATTTAATGCATGTAAGTTGCATTAAGCATGTTAAGATTTTCTAGATAAAAAAATCATTTTGTCACTGTCGAGTCTGATTTTTCGGTTTTTCTGTTTATAATATTAAAATTTAATTTCTCATTTCCTGATTAATACTAAACCCTAACCCATTTAATATTAATCCTCGACTAAAGAAATTGAGAAATTTCGGTTTTTTTTATTAAAAATAAATTTGGAGTCACCACTCAACTGAAGTCGGGAAAAGAAAAAGAAACCGTAATCAATTGGGTGGATTGATTACGATTTGGCTACCGGTCTTTGATTTCAATTTTAACAAAGAACCAGAGGGTTCCGAATTCGGGGGCTAACCTATTAAACCCTAACGGGTACCACTATTTATTTGCCGAAATTAGGATTATTTTTCTAATTATAATATTTAAAAATAAATAAAAATCAAAAGAAAAAAGAACCTAAGTTTCTACGTATTTTATCGTCGCCCCGAAGGTGCCTACGGGATCAGACGATCGTAGTTCTTTCCGAAAACTTTAATGTGTTGATTCTTTTTATAAAAAATGATTAGTTGAATTTGGGTTTTTATTAATCATTTTATTTTTATTAAGAAAAATCCTTAGAAGCCTAATTTTTATTCTTAATTATAAAAAAAAAAACCTAAAAACCTAATTTTTGAAAAGCGCCAAATTAAAATTTTTATTTAAAAATAACTAAGTGATAATTTTTTTATTTTCAAGAAAAACCCTAAAGATTTTATGAAATATGCAATATTCTACATGATGAAACTTTTATATAGAAAAAAATGCTTAAAACATTAAAAAAGAAAGAAAGAAAAAAATTCCTATTCATAGAAAAGATGCCTTTATCATAGAAAAGATGTCTGAATCATAAAAAAGAAACCTAAACTATGAAAAAGACATCTGAACTATGGAAAAGACATCTAAACTATGAAAAAGATATCTAAACTATGAAAAAGACATCTAAACTATAGAAAAGACATCTAAACTATGAAAAAGATGTCTAACCATAGAAAAGAAGTGAATTAAAGATTTTTTTTTTATTTTTATCAACATCAAGATGATTTTTTAAATTTAGAAAAATTACATATTTTATCTTCGCCCCGAAGGTGCCTACGTACTCGCTAACCGAGATCAGACGATCGTAGTTCTAAAAAAACTTTAATTTGTTGGTTGATTTTAATTTTGAAAACCGTCCAAGTTTACATTTTAATTTATTCAGTTTATTTTAAAAAAAATTTAACGGGGTCCTAACTCTTGAATGTTATTGTTTTATAAAAAATACTCTAAAAGTCCTATTTTTAAAAAGGGTCTTTTATTATTTTTTATTTCCAAAATAAATTTCTAAGTGAGAAAAATCTTAAAAATTCCTAGACTAATATACATATATATATTCTATTAAATAACTAAGTAACTAATCAACTAATCAATAACAATAATAATAAAAAAACTAGTATTCGAACCTAATTTGGGTGGTTCAGTAACGGGGTAGCACCTCGTGTCTAATGCAATTGCAGACGCTGGTACAATGGTGTGGAAGGGGAGACGTCGGAGGTTGTAGCCGCTGTGTAGTGTCCAAGTCCAGTCAGGGGATGTCGTTGATTTTGGATAGCATCCGGTGTTGTCGAACTCAGTTAGCACAGATTGTCAGGTGAAGGATGTCCGAATTGGATTATGACAAAAACATGAAAATGTACATCATACATAGATTCTGTGTAAATTATGATTTAAAATATTCCAGGAAATGAGTGTATCTTATCGTCTTCACATGTTCAATAAAGATTATTCAATAAACTATTCCACTAAAACGAGAAAATGGAACAAAACGACCACGATATCAGGAAACATTAATTCTTGGCGAATGCATGGACCATATATATGAATCACATTTTCATCTCATCTCTGTAGAGATAAAAACATAAGTACCTGCTGAGACTTGAACCCAAGACCTCAAATAAAATCCACTCAAATACTTCGTTACTTAACCGTTAAGCCATTGACCTGTATCTTGTTATTCATTACCATTAAATTATATTTAAACTATCCGATTCCCTAAAATAAAAATTTTGAACTAAACTAAAATTAACATTAACATTAAACTAATTATTCCTAATATAAATTACTTCCTAAAAATCTACGAAATCTTTATAATTTTTCCTTTTCTTATTTTTTTGGTATTTTCATTATTTGTTAATTTTTATTATTTTTATTTTTTTGAATTAGGACCCTTTTTTTGTAAAAATAAAAATTAAGACTTATGGAGGGCAAAAATTAGGTGTCTATAGTCACTTATTCAGATTTTCACAAAATTAAAAAAAAAATCCTTAATTGACATTTTTTTTATGGCTGGACATTTTTTCCATAATTTAGCCTTCTTTTCTATAGTTTAAATATCTTTCTTATAGTTAGGTATTTTTTTTTTATAGTTTAGATATTTTTCCTATAGTTAAGCATTCTTTCCATGATCTAGGTATCTTTTATCGTTAGGTTTTTTCCTATGGTTTAGACTTTTTTTTTTCATGTTTTAAACATCTTTCATATAGTTAGACATCTTTTATATGATTTAAATATCTTTCCTATGATTAAGCATCTTTTCTATGGTTTAGATATCTTTTCTATAATTAGAATTTTATCTATGGTTTATACATTTTTTTTTTCATGATTTAGACATCTTTTGTATAGTTAGATATCTTTTCTATTATTAAGATATCATTCGTATAGTTAGGCATATTTTCTATAATTTAGGTATTTTTTGTATAGTTAGGCTTTTTTTTTATCATGGTTTAGGCATTTTTTCTATATAAAAGATTCACCACATAAGATATTGCATATTTCATAGAAATTGCATTTTTAGGTCTTTAGAGTTTTTCTTGAAAATAAAAAATTTATCACTTAGTTGTTTTTTTTTAAATAAAAATCTTAATTTGGGACTTTTCAAAAATGAGGTTTTTAGGTTTTTTTTTTTTTAATTGGGAATAAAAATTAGGTTTTTAAGGATTTTTCTTAATAAAAATAAAATAGTTAATAAAAACGTAAACCTGTTTGATTATTTAAAAAAAAAAAACAATCAACTAGAGTTTTTTAAAAGAAATACGATCGTCTAATCCCGACTAGCAGGTACGTTAGTACCTTCAGAGCGACGTTAAAATCTGTAAAAGCTTAGGTTCTTTTTTATTTTCTCTTGGTTTTTATTTTTCTCAAAAATGTTAAAAAAAAAGAAGACAATTTTGATAACTAAGTCTAATTTCGGAAAATAGATAGTGGTACCCATTAGAGTTTAATAGGTTAGCCCCCGAATTCGAAACTCTTTGATTTTTATCAAATTGAAATCAAACACCAAGAGTTAAATCGTAATCAATTCACCCAATTAATTATGATTTTTTTTCCCAACTCTGATCGGGTGGCAACTCCAAAAGTTTCTTTAATGAATCGAAATTTCCCAATTTCTCTGATCGAGAAGTAATACTGAATGGGTTAGAATTTAGTATTAATCGAAAAATAAGAAATAAAATGAAATGAAATAATTGAAAACCAAAAATTTAGGCTCAGTTTGGTGACTCCACTAGGGACACCATCAAGAAGGCTACATACTAGAATTTATCAAAATTAGGATTATTTTTATATAACAAAAAATATTTGAGCTAATTATTATTTTATCTTATCCTATTTTTTATTATATTATATACTAACATGTATGTTGCAGCTTATCTAGGGGGTAGTCTTGAGGGTTTATTTTATTTTATTTGATTTTTTGTATCATAAATATATGGTAGATACGGTTAAAACTAAGCCATCTTAAGACCTTTGGAAAGAGGCAATTATGTAAGCTTTGGATGTTATGGGGCAACCATCTTCTATGGTCAATTAAGTTACCCCACTCAAGTTCAAATATGACCACAAAATCGTTACTTTGAAAAACGCGGTGGTTACAGAACTAAAAGACTTTTAGAGCCCACCTTTTGCATACATAAAAACCTTTTTCAAAAAAATTTGTGAGAACCCATAATGTGGCAGACAAGACTGATAAGGGTAGTTGTCCGTTGTAATATTTTCCTGTAAACATCCTGTAATATTTCCATGTAAAGTTTATAATAGGTTATGATTGTAATTTTAATATTTTCTTTAAATAAGTATGGCTAGATTGAGTCAAGTGCCTTTGGAAGAGATCTATGTCCACCCACCTCAATAGCCTAAAAAATTACTTTAGAAGTGGTTCCAACTTTTCAACCTAGAAAAGCAAGAATTATTAAGAATAAGATTGGGCCCATCTTGTCCTTATAGAAGAGCCTTGTGAATATTACCTTAGTGCGAGCCTTAATACATCTATGAGGGTCTGAATTGATTGCTTTTTGTTTGGGCCCATGTCAGCTGAGCCTAACTCTTATAGAGTAAGTAATAAAAAATAAAAAAAAAATAAAACAACAAAACAATCAAACTTGTAAAATAATTTTAGGTAGTTACTATTTTTGCCTAGTATTCTACCAACCAGAAATATTTATTCTTTTAGGTAAATTAGCATTTTGTAAATAGTCTTTCTCATTTCGAATAAATAGGATTTAGATATTTTCTTTGTTCAATCTTTTATTCTTCATCCTTTAGAATTCTTCATTTTTAAATAGACCCTCAATAATGTTGTTCTATATAAATTCTATAGGCTTGTATATAGAATTTTAGGAAAGCAATCCTCCATTTACAATTCCATAATTCGGTCTCTATAACATAAAAGCCTTAACTTTTCCTCTCTCTCTTTTAAAAAGAAAGAAATTTGCTAATGTTTACAAATACTTGTGGGACTTAGGACAAACACAATCACAAGGCCCATTAAGGCAACTAACCTAAACACATCCACTTAACTTAAGAAAGCAACCAACCAAACACGAAACCCTAGCCTCCTTTAAGATAGTTGAATTAACTCAAAGCCCCTAAGCTATTAAGTCCAACCATAATCTAAGTTAAAATATGAGACCGTGAAATACTATCTTGAGTTCGATCCTTGGTACAAACAAAAAGGGCAATTCATTAATCCCTTCCACTTCTAAAGTTGTCAATGTTGGCCCATTTGAACTCTAAGGAACAAGACCCATAACCACACATGAAAGCTTAGGGGCGTCAAGACCTATAAGTCTAAGGAAATTTAAGCGAGAGCATGAAAGGTATGGGGCTTTTAGTCTTTGAAATTTCACAACTAGGGCATGGGAGCAAGGTCAATCTTTTCCCTATGGTAAATCAATCCTTACGTAAGGAATTGGCAACTCATTTTTAAAGGTTTAGTATGAAAAGAAGTGTACTATATTCCACATATTAACCCTTAAAAACTTTAAGAGATGAGAGACATCATGGTGAGGATATTTTGGACCCATTCCTTAAAGGAGGTCCATTTTGAATTTGATACACATATCTAAATGAAGTTAGGCATTCATTTTCAAATCCCAAACACAATTATCCTTTGTTAACCCTGTTGAACCGATTCAGAGTCTTTTCAAATGTAAACACTGTCAAGAACCACCCTATAGTAGGACAATTTAGAAGTTAGGGTCATTGATTAGAAGAGAAGAATAAAACTAATTTGTACTTACCTTAGTAATAACAATTCAAGGATATTTTTTGTTTTCGATAAATTGTTTCCTTTAAAAAAGAGCGAACACTTTTCCTAATACCTCAAAGACCACACATATCTTATCTAAGCCCATATACTTTAAACCTATGGATTTAGGGCCTCGATTCATCTAGAGATAAAAACTTGACATAAGAGATAAATATTTTTTAGGAGAGAAAAGAAAGAAATGAAATCAAGAAGGAAAAAAAAATGAAAAAAAGAAGAAAAACAAAAAAAGTAAAACTAGAAGAAAGAAAGAGGAAGAAAGGCCCAAACATCGGGCTTAAGAAAAGCCCCAACCAAAGAAGACTCAGAAGCCTAAATTGCTCTAAAAAGACAAGGTCTTGAATTGCATTTCCAATCAAAAACACAAAACCCCATATTCATCTCAAAATCACATTCTCAACCACAAATCAAAAACTTTATATCCATTTCAGACTCATACTCCAAATCACAAACACAAAACATTTTTATCCACCTGAATCTCAAACACAAGATCTCCCTATCCACAATACCTCCCTATTCAATGCTCTTCTCGAAGAATGATTTATCTAAAATAAAAATTATTTTTGAAACTAGGGCAAGTACACATCTAGTTTTTTTCCTAAGGGTTCTTGTCTTGTACAACCGGGGTGCATAAAAGTATGCCCTTTCATCATTCCCTCTTGAAGCCATTTAACTAAAAGCCTGATTCACAATACAGAAATCCAAAAAGACCTAACAGATTGATTAAGGCGTATCACTTACAAAATAGACTGTAATTTTTGAAATAGTAGTCAAGAGTGAAATCTACATTGAGAGTGCACAAGAAAGTCCTCTTTGAATAAATTAATCATGAGTTACTTTTTCCTTACGAAATGAATGATATAAGGTTTATCCGAGAAGTTGAGAATCAGGGCCAAAAACTATGATGGATACAAGACACCCCACATGGTTACCAAGGAAAAGGATGGTTATAACACTTGTTTTCAAACAAAGATTTGTATCCATTGGTAGACTTTCAAGAAAAAGAAGAGAGATAGAAAAAAGGAAAAAGAGGGAGAGAAGGTAAAGGCTTGTTATAAGTTTTTTCATCCATGTCGACCTTAGTGGCCAAATCATGTCATAAATGGTTTCACCAAATTCCTCCTTTGTGAATTTCTCTAATGAAGAGCTTTTTCGAATCAGTTATATCCCTAAGTTTAACTTTTTCCAAATATCATATAGAGTTTTAGCGAGTTCGTAGGGTGCTTACCCTTTATCCGTTTTCTCAAGGATGATGCCAACTCATAAAGTGCTATCCTTATCCATATCTTTATTTGTGCTTCAGCCACCTCATAGAGCGTTGTCCCCGTCCACATCTTCAAGGTTCTAGCTAGCTCATAACGCATGGCCCTGATTTATGTTCTCTTTTAATGATTTAGTTAGCTCATGAAACGCTATCCCAATTCAAGTTCGCAAATCTTCAAGACTTTAGCCAGCTCTAGGAGCGCTTACCTAATTCATCCAGTTTAGGGTCTTAGCCAGCTGAAGTCTCACCTTGGTTAGTTAGCTCATTGGAGCACGACCAAGTTCTCAAATCTTTAGGGTGTTAGCCAACATTAAGAGCACCGATCCATTTCATCCAATTTAGAGACTTAGTCAGCTCAAGGAGCGCTTCGTCGCCTTGGTTAATCAACTCATTGGAGCACGACCAAGTTCTTAAATCTTTAGGGTTTTAGCCAGTTTTAAGAGCACTTACCCATTTCATCTAGTTTAGGGCTTTAGCCAACTCAAGGAGCGTTTCGCCCACTTTGGTTAGTCAGCTCATTGGAGTATGACCAAGTTCTCAAATCTTTAGGGTTTTAGCTAGCTCTAGGAATGCTTACCCATTTCATCTAGTTTAGGGCCTTAGCTAACTCAAGGAGCACTTCGCTCGCCTTGGTTTAGTCAGCTCATTAGAGCACAACCAATTTCTCAAATTTTTAAGGTGTTAGCCAACTCTAGGAGCGCTTACTCATTTTATCCAGTTTAGGGCCTTAGCCAGCTTAAGGAGTACTTTGCCTGCCTTAGTTAGTCAGTTCATTGGAGCATAACCAAGTTTTCTCATTCTTTTAGGGTCTTAGCTAGCTCTAAGAGTGCTTACCCATCTCATCCAATTTAGGGTTTTAGCTAGCTCTAGGAACGCTTTGCTCACCTTGATTAGTCAGCTCATTGGGGCATAGGCAAGTTTTCTCAATTCATTTTAGGCCTTAGCCAGCTCAAGGAGTCCTTTGCTTACCTTGGTTAGTTAGTCTATAGGGAGCATAACTAAGTTCTCAACATTTTTTAAGGTCTTAGCTAACCTAAAGAACACTTCGTCCGCCTTGGTTAGTTAGCCCATAGGGGGTACGACCAAGTCATTAATATCTCTTTAAAGTCTTAGCTAGCTCAAGTAGCACTTCGCCAGTTTCAATTAGTCAGCCTATAGGAAGCATGACCAAGTTTTCAATATCGTTTTAGGGTCTTAGCTAACTTAAGGAATGCTTCACCCGCTTTAGTTGGTCAATTCATAGGAGGCACAACCAAGTTTTCAATATCTCTTTATAGTCTTAGCCAGCTCAAGGAGCGCTTTGCCCATTTTAGTTAGCCAACTCATAAGGGGCACGACCAAGTTCTCGATATCTTTTTAGTGTTTTAGCTAGCTCAAGGAGTGCTTTACCCGCTTTGGTTAATCAGCCCATAGGGAGCATAACCAAGTCATAAGTATCTCTTTAGGATCTTAGCCAGCTCAAGGAGTGTTTCGCCCATCTTAGTTAGTCAGCTTATAGGGGGCACGACCAAGTCATCGGTATCTTTTTAGGGTCTTAGTCAGCTCAAGGAGTGCTCCACTCGTCTTAATTAGTCAGGCCATAAGAGGCATGACCAAGTCTTTAGTATCTCTTTAGGGTTTTAGCTAACTTAAGGAGCGCTTTACCAATTCATTTAGGGTTCCTGCCAGCTTATAGTAGTCTTACCCTTACCACCTTTCTTTTTGAGTTTTTGTAACTAAATCCCCAAAGGACCAGCATTAAGATAGCTAGCTAATCGTAACGCTTTTTAAGACAGAGTCATCCTCAAGGCAAAAATGGTGTCCCTGTTGTCTTTGTGGTAAAGTTTTCTTTAAACTTTATCATAAAGAGGAGTAGCTATAGACACCTCATTTTTAATCTCTCGTAGTTCTAATCTTTGTTTTTAGGGTCTTAATTTAGAAAATAAAAAAAATTGAAAAATGACAAAAAGAAAAAAAAATAGAAAATTTTCACTAAAAGAGAAAAAAAGAAAATTAAAAAAGAAAAAAATTCGAAAAGATTAATTAGACAGGATCTTAATTAAATAGTTGTTGAAAAAAAAAAGCAAATCTGATACGATGATGTTAAATCCAATAAAATCAAGATTTTTCAAATTCAAATCTATTTTGGATCTTTATCAATTTAAATTAGATTTGATCTAAAAGATTTGTTTTCGAGTTTTATAAATAGGGATTGTACGATGCGAGCCAAAGATTCAATTCTACATTCGTTAAAAATATACTTAAAGCCACTCTTTAGACCAATTCCATAGTTGTGTGCGAGACATTATTCAGGATCAGATCCGATCCATTCCTTTTCTTCAACTTTATCTGCTTTGCCTTGCGGTTACGTAATAGTGGTTTTTAATTATTATCTATAGTTTGTTTTATTTATTTATTTGTTTTTATTTTTTATTTCACTTAGTGTAATTTGTTTATTTATTTCACTATTTTTATGCATAATTATTTTTAAGACTTGCACTAACTTTTTTATTTTCATTATGTCTTTAATTGTTAGTATTTAGTTATAGTGTTAGTGTCTAATGAATATGTGTTAGGTTAAATTTTACTTGCATTTGTTTTTTTTTTTTTTTTTTAGATTTCATTTTTATAAAATCTCATATTTTACAAATCTCATCCTTTGCATATTGTATTAATTTAGAAAAATTGCATTAGGTATGTTAAGATTTTTTAGATAAAAAAATCATTTTATCACTTATTTAGATTTTCACAAAATAAAAAAAAAATCTTTAATTGACATCTTTTTTATGACTAGACATTTTTTCCATAGTTTAGCTTTCTTTTCTATAGTTTAAATATCTTTTCTATGATTTAAATATCTTTCTTATAGTTAGGCATTTTTTCTATGGTTTAGATATTTTTCCTATAGGTAGGTATTCTTTCCATGATTTAGGTATCTTTTATCGTTAGGCTTTTTTCCATGGTTTAGACTTCTTCTATTTTTTCATATTTTAGACATCTTTTGTATAATTAGACATCTTTTGCATGGTTTAGATATCTTTCCTATAGTTAGGCACCTTTTATATGGTTTAAATATATTTCCTATAGTTAGACTTTTTTCCATAGTTTAGACATTTTTATTTCTATGGTTTAGACATCTTTTGTATAGTTAGATGTCTTTTCTATGATTAAGATATCTTTCGTATAGTCAGGTATTTTTTTCATGATTTAGGTATTTTTTCTATATAAAAGATTCACCACATAAGATATTGCATATTTCATAAAAATTACATTTTTAGGTTTTCAGTGTTTTTCTTGAAAATAAAAAATTTATCACTTAGTTGTTTTTTTTTTTAAATAAAAATCTTAATTTAAGACTTTTCAAAAATGAGGTTTTTAGATTTTTTTTTAATTGGGAATAAAAATTAGGTTTTTAGGGATTTTTCTTAATAAAAATAAAATGGTTAATAAAAACGTAAACCTAGCTGATTATTTTTTTTAAAAAAACCAATCAACTAGAGTTTTTTAAAAGAACTACGATTGTCTGATTCCAACTAATAGGTACATAGGTATCTTTGGAGCAACATTAAAATCTGGAAAAGCTTAAGTTCTTTTTTATTTTCTTTTAGGTTTTATTTTTCTCAAAAGTGTTAAAAAAAAAAAAGACAATTGTGATAAATAAATCTAATTTTGGAAAATAGATAATAGTACCCGTTAGAGTTTAATAGGTTAGCTCCTGAATTTGGAACCTTCTGTTTTTTATCAAATTGAAATTAAAGACTAGTAGTTAAATCGTAATCAATTCACCTAATTAATTTTGATTTTTTTTTCATCAACTCCGATCGGGTGACAACTCCAAAAGTTTCTTTAATGATCAGAATTTTCCAATTTCTCTAATCGAGGATTAATACTGAATAGGTTAGGATTTAATATTAATCAGAAAATAGAAAATGAAATGAAACAATAGAAAACTGAAAATTCAAGCTCTACAGTTGCTAAGTGTGGAGGTCAATGGTTGAAGGATAAGGGTAGTCGAGGAGTGTACTTTAGTGCGTCAGTGAGATGTGTTTCGCTGGGCTACTGTTGCAGTAGTGGCATTAATATAGTAATAGTTGCATAGATGAACAGGAGATGTTGGTTAGGTGTTTGAAGGACGATGTTAGTAGTGATTATAGGTCATAGGTCTAGCGTTCTGGCTAGTGTGTGATTTGGTGTATGGTCTATGTAAGTTTTTGTTTGAGAGAGAGATGGAGTGGGTCGTACGATTTGGTGTATGGTCAAGGTTAAGGAGTGAGGGTCCGATAGTAGTGAGAGAGAGGTCAATCGAGTGGTGTTCGGTTGTGGCTATAGAGGACAGTGGGTCGAAGGATTGGGTAAAGAGAGGGTGATGTCAGGCCAAGAGAGAGATTCAATCGAAAGAGAGTGTGTGTCCATGTGAAGAAGGAGATGGAGTGTGTTTTTAAATTGAAGTGAGAGAGAGAGAGAGTTAGTTACGAAAGAGGGAGTTAGTTTAAAGAGAATGAGGATGGGGTTTCTCCTTTTTGCAGTGCATATTGTATCTTCAATTTGGAAAAAAAAAAAAAAAAAAGAATTGGATTCATTATGCTTGTTTTTTTTTTTCTTTTTTCATCGCCAATTCAGTACCCTTAAATGATTGTATTTAAACGCATTTTAACCCCCAATCTAAACTAGGATATGCTTAGTTTGTTAATTTACCATCAATTTAGTGAAATTGTCAAAAAAATGGCTTGAAAATGGTGATGAAATAGATCAACTAAAGATTGAATGTATAGGATTTCTAGAGAAAATCAGGAAAGAAGAAAGAAAGAGAAAGAAAGGGTACTGACGTAGTGTTAACGTGACAGCGCTGATATGGTGCCACGTCAGCTATGCAAACCTATAAGCAGTCGCCACATGTCTTATTGTGACACATGGTAACTAATGTGGTACGGAGACGCGTGTACGCTACGTATTGTGCCACATAGTGTCGTCCAATCTAAGGACGCCACGTATCAAGACATAGCAAACCCTTGACACGTAGCAGTTCTTGATGTGATAGAGTATATTCTAGAAAAATAAAATAAAATAAAATAAAAGGCTTTCCATGCCTTTACTAAGATTTGAACCCCTAACCTCTAAACCAAACCTAATTTAAGTCCAAGTGTTTATCTGTTGAGCCATTGACCTATGCTTTATCTATATATATAATTAAATTGTACATATGGACTAGGTCAGCCTAGGTTAGATTTAAATCTAAGTCTAAGCCTAACGATCTGCCTCTTATTTAAATTAAAAAATTCTATTCTGTTTAAACTATCTAAAAAAAATTATTATTTTCTAAATAATTTAAATCTTCTATTTTTCTCAATTTTTCTAAATTTTTCCATTTTTTGTATTTTTTCTAAATTTCTTATTTTTTGTACTTTTTCTTAGTTTTTTATTTTTCTAAAATTATATATATTTTTGGGTTTTCTTTAATTTTCTATTTTTTTTTTTGTATTTGTCCTAATTTAGGACCCTTTAACCTATTCTAAAATTTTTGAAAAATAAAAAGGGGGGTAAAGATGGGATGTCTACAATACCAACTTAGGGAATGTCCTCGAGTATGAAGATCGACCTTAGTATGAGAGTAAGGTGAGAACCTACACTATAGATTAATGCAAAGCCCGCGACGTTAGTGTAGGTACTAACTTGGGGCTCTTATTAAGGGATGAAGATTGACCCAAGCGTAAGAGTATGGTAAGGACTAGCGCTAGGTGGTTGATACATGAGTCCATTGTATTGATGAAAGCACTAACTCAAGACACATGTTCGAGGATGAAAATTGACTCGGTGATAGGGCTACATGACATAGGCTAGGAGTAAGGAAAAACAATATAGACAAGTGTAAGGAAGTCGTCAGTTCATTAGTCATAATAAAAGTTACAAAAATCTTAAGCACACTATAACACTCAATTAAAATATGGTCTTAGGTTGTTTGCATTCCATGCTCTTGGGATGGGTTGCCCATTAAGGGTCTTTAACTTGAATACCCCCTTGTTCGCGTCTTCTACTAAATGTACCAGGTCTTCTCAATTAAGGACGAGCTTCCTTTATCCTTCATATGAGCCGGTAGCTTCTAATTTTTGACACACTAAGTCTTCAAGGTGGAAGACTTTATGCTTTACTTTTTTTATTGTAATATCAAGCCACTCATTGCTGTATGTTGTCGTTCTAACATGTATGATGTCACTTATCTCCTTGATGGTGTCAAGGCTCACTTAGATGGCCATCTGGTTGGTATTTACATCAAAGTTCTAGACCCTATTAGTAGGCAGCTTCAACTTAATGAGAAGCACAGACTTCGATTCGAAGGTTTCTCCTGTAAAAGTTCTGTGTGTCGTATAATACCTGTAGAGTATAATGGGGAGTTCATTCGCCCATACCCACCTTCAACTCACTCTACCCTTTTCTTCAAGCTAATGAGGACGATCTTATTGATCGTTGACCTGGCCATTGGTTTGGGGGTAAGAGATCAGGGTGTAATGAAGCCTTATGTCATCCTTTTCATAGAACTCCCTGAACTTGTAGCTATCGAACTACCTACCATTGTCAGTGATCAATGCATATGGCACCCCAAAGTAGGAGAAAATGTATGTAAGGACAAACTCGTCTATCACTCGGGCTGTGATAGTCACCACCGCTTGTGCTTTCACCCATTTTTTGAAGTAATTAACTGCTACTAAGATAAATTGTTGTCTTCTCATTGCCTTTAGGAGAGGACCGGGTACATCGAGTCCCCATTAGGCGAATGGCTAAGGGCTTATCATGGGATGTAAGTCGAAGCTTGGTGCATGGGGGATTAAAGCATGCTTCTGGCATTGGTGGCATTTCTAAACTTGGGCCTTGGCATCTTCCTTCATTGTCGACTAATAATCGCCTAGGTATAGGGCTCGAATATACAAAGCTCGGGATTAGATGTGGTTGCTACATACTCCTGCATAGAGTTTTTCTAAGGCTTAGGTACCCTCCTCAAGCCTGAGGCACTTGAGTAACAATACGCTTTAGCTTTGTTGATATAGTACATCATTGATCACTACATAGTTAATGAAGGCGTGGGTTAGCCTCTTCGCTTCTAACTGGTCCTCAAGTAGCGCTGCTATCTTTAGATGTTCTATGATGGGATCCATCTAATAGGTCTTAGGGTTTGTGGGTCGAATTTTGAGACCTCTTGCCATTGTCCTTCTATACTTCAATCGAGGAGATACTGGATAAAGAGCAGTTTGTCATTGTCATGCTGTACGGGGCAATGGATGAGGCTAACTTAGAAAGCTTATCCACCTTTGAGTTTTTCGCTCAGGAGATCTTTTTAATCTTCTAAGAGGTAAAGCTCGTGAGAGCCCTTCGATTGCTTGTAAGTATCAAATCATTATTTCGCCCTTGGTTTCATACTCCTCCTTTACATGTTAGACTACTAGCATAGAGTCAAAGTAGATGTCCAACTTCTCTACTCCAATGTCTTTGGCTATTTTCAGCCCTATGATGATTGCTTCGTATTTGACCTCATTGTTACTCATTACGAATTTGAACTTTAGAGCATAAGGTGCCTTTGTGTCATGTGGGCCTTGCAATGTTATGTCGGCCCCACTACCCACCTCAATGGAGGAGCCATTGACATAGAGAGTCCACACTGGTATGTTGACTTTTATTTATAGATCGTCTTCTCTAGTGTGGTCTGCAATGAAATTATTAAGGATTTGCACCTTCGTTGCCTATTAAGGATGAAATTGAACGTCATGGGCATTGAGCTTGAGAGCATATTTCACCATGTTGCCTAAGGCATTGGGTTTTTAGAGGATGGCCTTTGTTGCTTGTTGAGGACGAAATTGAATGCCATAAGCATTGAGCTTAAGAGCATATTTCACCATTCTGCCTGAAGCGTTGGGTTTTTGGAGGATGGTCCTAAGTGGTTGATTGGTTAAGACAATGATTGTGTGGCCTTAAAAGCATGACTTGGGTTTCCATGCGATGATGACTATTACTAGGGCAAATTTCTCAATTTTGGTATATTAGGTCTTCAACCCTTATAAGATATGGATGACGTAATATATAGACCGGTGTTCTCGTTCATTTGTTTGGATGAAGACTAATGATAATGCTTTGTTGCTAATGATAAGGTAGAGGTATAGTTCCTCGTTAGGAATGGGTTTTGAGAGTACTAATGGGCTCTTAAGGAATTTCTTTAGGTCATTGAAAGCTTTCTAACATTTAGTTGTCCATTTGAACTTGGAAGGGTTCTTCAAGCGTTTGAAGATTTCCAAACATTTGTCAATACTTCTATATACGAATTTGTTAAAGGTAGCAACTCTATGTATCAGTCATTGGACTTGCTTTATGGTTTTCAGAGTCGTTATGTCCCAGACTGCCTTTATCTTATTTGGATTTGCCTTAATTCCTTGTTCTATGACCATGAAGTTAAGGAATATTTTATATGCAACCCTAAAGATATAATTTTTGGGGTTTAAGCTTCATTATGTAATTATAGTGTGTTAAATGTCTCTCAAAGTTCCTCGATGTGTCCTTTGTTGTCCCTGCTCTTAAAGACCATGTCATCTACATAAACTTTGACGTTTCTCCTGATTTGTGGCTTGAATATGATAGTAACGAGTTGTTGGTATGTCGTGCCTGTATACCTTAAGCTAAAGGCAATAGGTGCCAAAATTTGTAACAAATGAGGGGTGGACCTCGTCCTTAGGTACATTTAGATCTAGTTGTATCCCAAGTAAGCATCCATGAAACTAAGGAGTGTGTGACCTGTTGTTGAGTTAATGAGCTAATCGATGTAAGGAAGAGGAAAACCATCTTTAGGACAGACTTTATTAAGATCAGTGTAGTCGATGTAGATTCGCCATTTCTTGTTAGCCCTCTTAACGAAGGCTGTATTTGTTGTAAGGCTTGCAATTAAATGTTTTGAATTCGATATATAAAATTTAAGGCAATTATGTAAGTTCTTCGATTGAGCTGAAATTTCACTACAAAGTTAAGAATATTAATAAAGATGATCTTGTAAGTTTGGATTTAGGAAAATAGATAATTAAATATTATAATATAAAGTTACATATATATATATATATATATATTACTTATTATTTATTAGAAATGCGTAAAATGAGTTTCAACAATTAATGAATTGATAGAGATAGATTATATGCATATTAAAAATTATAAAATAAAATAAATAATAATATTTAGAAGTATTTATTTATACCATATATGTATTTACATATAGATAAAAATACGTTGAAATAACTTAAAATACCTAATATATGTTAAAATAATACTAAAATAATTAAAGAAAATTAATAGAAATTAGAAAAAATATGAGAAAAGAGTACAAATGTTTAGATTTGGAGTTTGGCAAGCTAGGAATTGAGTATGGAAAATTAGCAAATAGAAATTGGACATTTGAAAGTGAAAAAAGAAAAAGAAAATGGACATTTGGCATGAGGAAATTAAAAGAAATTCTCTAAACCATCCTATAAATTCAACAAACTCTCACCATAATTAATTTTGATTAGTTAAGAGCTCAGAAAAATTAGAGAGAAATTTAGAAGAGAAGAGAGTGTACTTTTAGAAAAATTAGACAAAATATAATGCATTTAGGGCTTAAAAGGAGAACTCACAATTGACCACCACTTGGGACAAACCAAAGCCACCACCCCATAGTGACCCTTACACTAGGTTATGTTGACAACCCTAGGTTGGTTGCAGGCTGGTGGTTTTAATTAGTGTAAATTCTTACCTAATTTTGTCTAATTTGTTAAAAATATCAAATTGATATGGAAAATTATAAAAATTAGTATTCTAGAGTATTTTTTTTTATATAGATTTAGAAAAAAATATCAACTTGATAGAATTAGATTTCATGATATACTGTCTTTAAAAAATCATTAAACTTGAGTTGATTTTTGCTTTTGTTTTTAATTACCTTATTGATGCAGTTTTGAGCCTAAAATTTTTATATGTACTATTTATAGTATATATTACATGGATATAAAGAGGTTTTCTTGAAATTAATTTTTTAAATTTTTACTTAATTTTTAGGCCTTAAAATCATAAATAAAAGGCAATTTCTTAGGCTTATTTTGTGATTTAATGTTAAATTGATGAAAATTTTGATTTAGGGTGTATTTAATCATCTTGAAATATTAATTGATGATGAGAGATGGTATTTGTAGTGTTGAGGATGTTAGATATGTGTATCATATGTAAGTTATGTGATAAGGAGGAATATGTGAAGGTGAGAAGTTAAATAGATGGAATGCATTAGGTTAAATTGATAATATTTTGACATTAGAAATATAATATAAATCTGATTTGGAACATAAATTTAAGAAATGATGTTAAAAATGTAAGGCATTCTCATATTATGAGTAAATTCGGAAGTTAAATTAAGAGTAGGGTATATAGTACAAATCAGAATACTGATTAGGAGCTGAATAGGAGACTTGGTGTACTTAAGTATAGTTAGATGAATTTCACATAATAGATTAGAGAGAGTTACTAAAGTTACGTATAAAAATTGTGACTCGAAACTAAACTAGAACCTAATTCAAGAATTGATTTAGAAACTAAATCAGAAACTAGTTTACAATTAGTTTGGTTATAAGTAATATAAAACCTAGACAATTGGGTAAAAGTATGATTTGAAGCTTAGATGTAATAGGAGAATAAATACTAAAAGGGTATTTATATTATAGGAGCGAGCAGTAATGATCCGACCCTACATCAAACTTGAGTAAGTAAATCATAGACTTCAGGTAAGTTGGGATCAATACATTACTGTATTTTGGGGTACAATATTATGGTACTTGGAGGCTTAGGGTTGTTATAAGTAGCTACTTGTGTGCATGCCTATATGTCTTAGAATTTTTTTGGTTATATATTAATGATTTGTTGCGGTGGCTTGCCATTGTTGGTGTTGAGTGAAATTGACTGATTACCCTAAATTAGACTTAATTATATCAGACCTAAATACCTTAAATAAATATGCATTGCAACCCTTTTTGAGACAATTAGGATTCTCTGACTAAATACCGACACCTTCGAAAAGGATAGTGCCTTAGCATCATAGTCCCTTCTTCATCGTTAGTCAAATTGAGTGATAGGAGAAGAGGACATAGTAAGGATAAGGGCAGTAGTTCGAAGGATAGTTATGAGAGGAATGGTGTCTCTATTGCATAAATCTGGGTTTGGTCGTAAGCTATTGCATACATGTTGAAACTCTTCAAACCTGGATTAGAGTAGGTGAAATTTCTCTAATTTCATAACGGACCAGACAACGTTGTGTAATGGCATTACATTAAATTAAGTGTTTGAGAACCTTGCTTATATTTGTTGTATAGACTTTTGTCTTTGTCACTACTTACTAAGTTGTTGGTTGATCGTACCCTTATACATTTTCTTGCAAGTGTTGACCCAAATGCGGTGTTATAATTATCTAAAGGTTAGTTCCTTTTGAAGAACTTTTGGGAAGTGAGGACTAAACTAGATAATCAATAGAGTTTTTTTGCAAGTTTTGTTAATAACTCTTAGTTATATGAGTTTGATTGTGTAAAATTATACTTATTTTAGACTACTATGATGTGTAAATATTTCTTGAGATATTGAGACATATGTATCTATATAAAGATGTCTTAAAGTTCTATATGTAAATTATTAATATTCTCGTATGAACTATTTACTAAAAAAGTGGGTAGTCATGGACGCTTTATGTAAATCACATTTATGATAGCAACTGTGAGATCAGCTATTATCTTAGGTTGGTTTACATGGTGAATAGTTACGACTCCACCGCTTCAGGGCATAACATTTGTGAGCTAAGTAGGGTACTTCTCATTTGTCGCTTTGCACTTAGGGGCAAAATGCCACTTCTTCTACTTAACTAGTAAGATGGTGGGATCAACATTAAGGTAGTAGGTTGCATCGGGAATGTTGATTATTCTTCGCATATCTTTTGGTGTGGACACAAATAAATTTGTACTATGCTTGAGGAAATCTATAGGCTTGGCTTTTTCGTCATTGAGTAGCTCTACCTTAATTCTAAAGGTTATCCTTGGGATGCTCATGAGTTTGATTTCTTCTATTTTTTTTTATCGATTCTCCTAGGAAGATTGGGCTCTGCTCAATGGTAGATTCGATGTTCATGACATTGTCCCGAGTCCAAGCTTTGACGTAAAGGGATGTGGATAAATTTTGATCTCCTTGGACTTTACCCACTCCCATTGGTGTGATGAACTTAACCTTCAAGCATTACTAGTTAATAATCACGTCAAACTTTATTATGCTCAGTCATCCTAATATAACACTGTAATGTGACCAGTAGTAGACGACTATAAAATCAATGGATTATAGGGTAATGTATGGACTGTCGCCCATTCGGACTGGTAAGGTGATGAGTCCCTTAGCTAGAACAGGTCTACTACCCCTAAAACCTATTAAGCCATGCTTGTATAGTTAAAGGGGCTCGTCAAGCTGCTCTTTCATTTGTTTGTATGTGCGGTATAATAAGATATCAACTAAGCTGCCACTGTCTATAAATGTTTTTAGTATGTCAAAATAGCCAATTTTGACATTGATAATAAGGGTATCACTGTACATGTAATCTACATCTTAATTGTTGTCTGTGGTGAAAGGGATGATAGTATCAACCTTGTGCTTCTTATTCTTGATAGGGTAGATCTCGTAGTCAGTGGAAGTAAAGGTGGTATTAGCTATGAAGCCAAGGCCGTTAAGAATTGTACTCACTTGTCCTCTTCAATCGTGTACGGTTAAAGGGGCTTGCCGAGCTGCTCTTGCATTTATTTGTATGTGTAGTAGAATAAGATATCAACCAAGCTACCATTGTCTATAAATGTTTTTAGTACGTCAAAATAGCTAATTTTGACATTGATAATAATGGTGTTACTGTACAGGTAATCTACATCTTGCTCATTGTCTGTGGTGAAAGGGACAGTAGTGTTAACCTTGTGCTTCTTAGTCCTGATAAGGTAGATCTCGTAGTCAGTAGAAGTAGAGGCGATATCGGCTGTGAAGCTAGGGCCATTGAAAATGGTACTCACTTATCCTCTTCAACCGTGGCAATTTTGATCGTTGGTGGTGTCATCTTTTTACTGGTTTTGTTATTGTTGTTGTTGTTGCTTGACTAGAGGATGTTGGGTGGGTCACTGGATTTGGTTTCTTTCATCTACAATCAGGTGGTCGATGCGACCTTTATGGATAAGGCCGTTGACCTCATTCTTCAAGGGGCAGCTGTCACGCCCCGAAGCGGCAGAGTCGTAATAGCCCCGCCGTGTAAACTATCCTAAGATAGAAGTTGGCCTTACAATCGCTATCTTAGACCTGATCTATACAAGACGTCCACGATTAACCCACTTTTAAATAAACAGTTTGTAATTTAGATAAAGCATTTACCTAAGAAAGTGAGAAAATCTATATATATATATATTATAGTTCAGTTATTACATCATTAAAAAATGAATAAAATAATTCTAAAATAAAAACTTAGACCTTAAGAATATATGTTTGTTCTTCAAATATTTTTCCTCACTCCCTAGGATCCAGCAGTTGCTAGCTTCAGAGTAGTTGTTTGCCGCTTCTTAGCCAACACCTGTACGACGTCTATAGGGATGTGAGCAACCATAGCTCAGTAAGTTAGGATGGAGGACTTAAAACTATACCATATACACAATAAGGTTTTCAATCACTTATTAGGTGTAATGTATGTCCAAGTAAATGCCATCGCACGACGTTGTCCAGCCCGTCATGAGATTAGAGAAATTGTGCCCGCTCTAATCCGGGTTGAGTAGTTGCCGTTAATGCAACAGCTCACGACCAAACCCAGGCTTGTATAATGGAGACTTTGCTTTTCTCGCGACTACCTTCGAACCACTGTCTTCACCCTCACCGCGACCTCCTCTCCTGTCACTTAGTTCGACTAAGGATGAAGAAGGGACCATTTTGCAATCCTGCGCTATCCCTTCCGAAGGGGTCGGTATTTGGCCGGAGAGTCCTAAGTTCCCCTAACGGGTTGCCATGCATGTCCGATTATGATTACTGGTCGAATATTTGATTAAGTCCAGTTTAGGATGATCAATCCTTTCATACAATTCATACAATACATGCCAGAGCAACAAACAGAATCATAGCATCACCCATAATCAAGCACATACACACATTCAACTATCTAACAAGCACAATCAAGCATAATCTTAAGCCTCCAAAATACAATATCGTATTAATCCCAACTTACCTCGACTCCTCGCTCACTCACTCGAGGTCTGATTTGCTCAGGCCATCGCCGATCATCCCTATAACACAAATATGGTTTCAGCTTTTCATATAACTATTATAGGTTCATTTTATCCTATAACACTTATTGTTAGGTTTTGTTTAGGGTTTAATATGCCTAATTATCGAGGTCTTAAGTCTTTTATAATTATTCTAGGTTTGGGGTTAGGTTCGGGTTTGGTTTTTGCATCGATTTCTAAATTAGGTTTTAGTTCGATTTCTAAGTACTGTTTTATACTTGAACCCTAGAAATTCGTTTCAACTCATAATGTGAAATTAATCACATTACTTCTAGATATCCTAAATATCGTTATTACCCCTAGTCAGTATTTTATTTCACTCGGTACACTTATATCTTTATTAGTGTATCGAATTTACTCCTGATGTAAGAAATTTTTATATTTTTTTCATATAATTACATAAATTCAAGTTTCTTATCAGATTTATTATATATCCCTATTATTTATATAATATCAATTTTTATCCTAATATTTTCTATTTATTATATTTTCAAAAATTACACATTATACATTATTGCCTATTATGTACATAATGCACTTCTAATATTTCTATCACTCTAATTACAATCTCTAAACATCAATTATCATTTCAAAATGTCTAAATCCATCCTAAATCAGATTTTACTCCAAATTTCCCTAATTTACAAAATTAACTATTTTTCCTTATTACTCATTTACTACATAATAAACCTAATAATTACATCTAACACCTCAAATGCTACAAATATCATACTCCATCAGATTTTCACATCCTAAAATATATACTTATTCACTAAATCATTAATTAACCATTTAATTACTTAATTAACCCTAAATTACCCATTTTATGCCTCATTTTAGGGCCTAAAAATTATCTAAAAATTTTAAAAATTAATTTTTAAAAACGGGCTTCATAGCACTGTTTTATATCATCTAAGTAATCTACAAAAAAATTTTGGGCTCGAAACTATACTCCTAAGGTCATTTATTTCTAAATTGAAACATGCTCGGTTTTGTATGATTTCTTAAGGAACCTATATCACGAGACATATGATATTTTTCTTACAAACTACATACAAAAATATTTTAGAATAACAAAATTCATAATTTTCTAATAATATTTACTCTTTTTACAAAATTACACAAGAATCGGGTTGGAAATTGAACTCACCGATTTAGGTGGCTCCAGCCACCGCTGGCCATCGTGGCCTCGTCGGCCGGCCTGAGCGCTGCCACCACCATGTGGTGGTGGTGGCTGTCCACTCCCAGTTGCTCGTCTGGTGTGGGTTCCCTTTGATAGCCCTAATTGCACAGTTTTTTCTAATTTTTTTTTCTAAACCGAATTTTTCTCTCAATTTTCGCCTCTCCCTAATTTTCTCTGATTTTTAACTGTCCAAATGAGCTTCTGAATTTTTCTTGCTATTTATAGAGCTTTAGTGTAATTATTGTACATTAAATTGGACAAGACAATTGCCTTATCCCTTGATTTTTGGCTTTTGTGTTGTTCTAATTTAATTGGTTAATTTTTCTTTTTCAGGTTCTGACTTACCACGACCCAATTTGCATCATTCTACACTCTTCTGATTTTTTTTTCTGATTTTTCCACAATTAATTTATAATTTTCTTTAATTATTTATTAAGTTTTTGGCCAATTTAGGTAATTTCGCGTATTTTTATCTATACGTAAATACATGTGGAGTACATGTGAACATTCCTAATTATTATTTTGGTCATTCTAAAATTTTTAATATATATATAATCTATCTCTAGTAATTTATTAGTTATTAGATTACACTTTTTGCCTTTTCAGTAATTAGCAATTATTATGCTTAAAATTTGAAAATTTTATAGTCTCCTATTTTATTACTTATTTTCTTAAATTCACGTTTACGGGGTCATTTTTACTAATATTTCTCTCAATAATTTATAATTTAGGCTTGATCAGATCTTTCAGCCGATTAAAACCTTGAGTGATTGGTTATGGAGTTTACAGCAGCACTCATTAGTGTTGTGGCCATAAACATGGTGGTAGTTGTTGTGTTTGCTAGAGTTGTTTGCATTGGGCGTTTCTCTAACATTAGGTGGTCAGGGAAGTTGCTTTCAAACCTCATACAAGACCTCTCAAAGGGGATGGTTGAGAGGTGTATAAGAAGGGTAGTTCTCAAATCTTTATTTTTGTCTATTTCGCCTATCTTTTGATGAGGTATATGGTTTAGGGTCTCTTGGTCCTAATCGATCCTTTAATGACCCTTTAATGTTGTTGTTTGCCTCAAATTGTGCTCTAATGATATCTTCTTAGGCTATGTACTTTTCTGCTATCTACATGAACTTAACCAAGATGTCTGGTTTGTTCAGCAAGACTGCATCAAAGAGCCTTCTGGTAAGGTCAATCCCTGTGATTAGGGCCTATAGGGTTATTCTTGTGTCAAGTTTGGAAACTTAGAACTTTGCGCAATTAAAGCGCTCAAGGTAAGTGCGTAAAGTCTCATTAAGGCACTACTTGATGTTGCAAAGTATGAACGAGTCTCTTCATAGGATCTTTGAGCTTAGGAAGTTCTGCAAAACTTACTCGATAGGTCATGAAAGGACGTGATAGAACCTTCAGGTAGAGTGTTGAACCATAGCAAGGCAACTTTCACTAGTGTGTTAGGGAAAGCCTTACACATGATGGCGTCTGTGAAATTGTGCAATCTCATCATGGTAGGGAAGTAGACGATGTGGTCATCAAAGTCGGTGGTTTTATCATAAGTGTTAAGGTGTAGAACCCTTGCTCCCTGAGGTGGGGTTTCTTTTAGGATTAACACGGTGAATTGGCTCTTCGTTGCCATTGCATGTGTTGTGAAGGCATATGACTCTACCTTCTTCTAATCGCATACATTGGATGTGCGATGAATGTGCTTGTCCAGCTCTAGGATGTTTCTTCAAATGCTTTTAGAGATCATCTTGGAGACAAGTCCTCAATGGGTTTGCTTGTTATTGTGTATTCACCTTAAGTGTGCATTTTGCCACGATAGTGATTCAATTAATCGTGTAGGTACTCAGGAGTTTGTAGGTTGTGCTAAATTTGGTCATATGAACACATTGGGTATGTAGTATATTGTTCATTGTTTTTGCTTAGTTGTGAGGATGAGCTAACCATTCCTTCCTCATTTGGTTGTTTTTTAGATGCATTTTTAAGCAAAGCAACATCTTGATGAAGGGCGGTATTAGATTCTTGAGTTCTTTAGTTGTCTTTAAGGACTTACTGAACAAGGATTTTAAGTTGTTGAATTTCGTAGGCTTAAGTGCTTGGTGTTGGGAGCATTGTTGAACACTACGATTGGGGGCAACTTGTTGTCGTCACCAACTTGTAACGTATTGGCATCACCCAGTTGTGAAGCATGTGGATCGTTGTTTTTGCTCTTAGCCATCTTGTATGGAGTGGCCCAAAACGGTAGGTACTAAAATATTGATTGTAGTCAAATCAATTGAAAGAGATGAGATGGATCGAGCCTCTACTCCTTAGGAGAGGTTCAAAAGGGCTCTAATCTGGCTAAGCTCCTTACTCCTCACTATCTACAAGAAGCCCCTTATAGATGAGTACACTAGGGCTCTCCGATGCTTAAGTCAGCAAGGAGGACAGTGGAGAAGAAATTAGGGGAAGGTTAGGCACTACCAATCCTCAAGGATAGCGCTCGAATGCAAGTGTATGGTGAATATTGAAAAGGAGTGTTTTGTATGTGAGGGTTTTGAAACTAAAGAAGAAGATGGATCCTTTTACCTATTGGCCTATTATGCTATTAATAGTGTAAGGAGGTACAGTTACCTAAACACATGTCGACCTAAGACCCATTCGTACTCGACAATGGGTAAGGGATATGCACTGTGAAGGTAATAGGGTGGCTTTAGGAGTTGGTCAGCCACAACCACATTGGAAGCTATGTCTATAATCTATATGTCTAACATCTTTAGGGTATGTTGAATGTGCTCATCGTAATACAGATGTCAAGCTGTAATTAATGAGCTTGGGTAGGACGCCGACATAAGAGACAAAAACAAACAAGCAGGTAAGAGAGTAGCAGTGTGAGAGGATTAAGATGGCAAGTTGGGTCTTAGAAAGAGCTCACAAGGAAAGGAGTGCATCCCTAGTGCTCAAATTAGATGGTGAAGTGATTCCTCACTTCTCTTGCTAAGCTAAACTGTTGGTAGAGTCCTCAAATGTAGGGTAAGCCTCAAGGATGGTGCTCGCTAGGGTAATCGCCCGAGTCCTCAAGATCAGGTGCTTGAAGGATGGATCTCCATGTGACTTAAAGATGGCAAAGATACCTGAGTAGGCTAGAATACTTAGAAAAAGTAAGGAGTTCATTCCTTCATGCGCCAATAGGCCTTCAAAGATCTTCATCAAAGTTGGGTCTCATACTGTGTAAGAAATAGGTATCAACAAATATGTTAAATATGTAGTCATAAGTTAACATAAGTTAACATATATAGGACATTTGTAAAACCTCACCCTTAAAACTCAAAATTTACAACAAAGTTTTAAAAATTAATCAAAATGATCCCATAAGTTTAAGTTTCGGAGATGGAATAATAAAATAATAATATAGTTAGCAATGTTACTCATTATGTACAAGAAATGCAAAAATCAAGTTTTAATAATTAATAAGATTTTAGAGATATATTATTTGAGTAATAAAAAATAAAATGACATTAAATAATTATAGTTGACAATTCATATTATTATGTCGTGTCTCGTTTTTGTAACTAAATGGGTTTGTATCCGAAAAACTTAAACCAATGACATGATCTGTTTATTAATCACGTATAAAAACCTAAACTCATGACCAAGTATATCTGATGTTCAGGTTAGACTTGTTTATATTAAGATTAATAATTTATGTTATCATATCTTATTTCGTTTATTTTAGGTTTGATATTGTTTTAACGATTAAAAATTTGTAACTAATTTATAAAATATTTATAAATCCAAAGAGAAAAAATGATAATAATATTTAAATTTTACAAATAAAAATGACATAATATCTTCATATTTAACATCAAATTAAAACCTAAATAAAAGTTTTAGTAAAGCAAAATTTCACTAAATATAGAAAATCCAAAAATTTAAGTTATATAATATTACTAAATTAAGTGGAACCATAGATTAAATGAATATTAATATTATTACATGCATTGATTTCTAAATATATCACATTATTTGTTAGATTTTCAAGGGAGATAGTACAAAAATCTATATACAATTTCGTAATTTTTTACCTATTTAAACTACAATGTAGTAAGAAGAGTATATAACATTATTAAATTTAAGTTACATAATATCATTAAATTAAGTAAAACCATAACTTAAATGGATATTAGTATTACTATCAATGTTAATTTCGAAATCTATCATATTGTCTATTGGATTTTCAAGAAAAAAATCTACCCATAAGTTTTTTTTTTTCTATTTAAATTATAATGTAGTAAGAAAAATATATAGTTAAAAGTATCTTATACTTTCAAGTGAGACCTCCAACTTAGAAAGAAATAATTGTTGTAATAAAATATAAATATAGAATAATATATAGTGTATTTCGTATCCTATGTTCAAGTTTGAAAGTTGGACCAAAACCCAAGCATTAATTTAACCATGTTTAAATGGGTTTGATCAGCTTATTTGTTAAATTTTTCCATAAACTAGTTTATTTAAATTGTATAATATCGTATCTGGGTCTGCTTTGTCTAGGTCCCATATTGCTAGGCCTAGAAATAATATCTAGAGAATATATGTACTCATCAAATGTATTCAATATGTAAGATATGTATATCCCTAAATTAATTATAAAAAACTTAAATATATATAATATCATATCTAACTAATTGTATAATTACCAAATAAATGTAAAAGTGTGTGTTAATGCAATGACTTCACTAAGGAACATACGTGGTAGAGTTAGATTGATAAGTAGGAATGATGAAGCAGGGTGTGAACACATATTATTAACATAATATATGAGGAAAATTACTAAACTAACAAATGTAAGATCTTGCAATTTTTTCAACCAACCTAAACCTATATATAGGCATCCTTCTACCATTCATTTACTTAGGAGTCTAGGAAAAATGGGAAGAGCTCTACGAAAATTTTAGCAAAATTATAGGACAAAGCTAATTGAGTAGAGTTTGGAGGACACAAGGTATCCTAACATAAGAACAATACCACCATATGAAAGAGCAACCCTCTGATAGTTGGTACTAACACACCCCTAAGGCCAAATTGGCTAGAAAATCAAGTGTTAATGAGAGTTTAATTTCCCTCCAATTTTCAACTAATTTCTTATAATACTAACATATTGGAAAATTTTAGGGACATGTATTCCTAGGTTATTTTGTATCCAATTTCATCAAAAAATATGAAATTTGTTAGTTTTGTGTATTGCTCTTTATTAATTGCTCTTTTTGGATGGATTTTACAATTAATTTTTAAAAATCTAAATGACATTATTTTGGCCTCAAAATTTTTCTATAAACTTCTCACAATACCTAGTTTATTGTTGTGTAAAAAGTTTTTTCCATAGCAATTCATTTAGTTTTTGTCAATTTTTTGGCTTTTAGAAAACTATTAAGTTAGATTTTCAATAAAAAATTGATTTTTCAATAATTTAATATGTATTGTAATCTTAAATCAATTGTGGTGTCTTTTGGTAATGTATAACAGAATTGAATTAGATTTTGTGAATAAAAGTAGTTGATTTTATAAATAAATGAGTTTCTAAGGTTGAAATCGCTAAGTTTTTAACTATGTGCATATATTGACTTTATTGAATTGGAACATTGGATAAATTCTTATAAAATTTTGGATGAATAGAATTTGAAGTACTAGTGATTGTAGGCCATTTTGTGTTGTTGTTGCAATAAATAACCAAATTGATGTGGTTAGGACTATTTATAAATGGGTAATTGAAATGTAACTTGGTCATGTTAATTTGAGTTAGGATTAAGAGTTTAGAGTTATGTATTAATCTTATTTGTTAGAGAAATATCGAAATGTAAGCTAAAATACAAAAATTTAGTACGTTTATAAGTTACATAGTTCAAGTCAAAAGGTTAGTTAGAAGGTCTTTTGAATAAAAATTCTAAACTTAAGACAACTTAGAAGATAAAGTCAAAATGTTCTTTGGATAGGAACTCCAAGCTTAAACCAACTAAGAGGATAAATCAAAGGGCTCTTTAGATAAAGACTATAAATTAGAAGGAACTCAAGGGGCAAGTCAGAGGGTTCTTTGATTAATAACTTATTTAAGAAAAAGTGTATCTTATCAGTATAGAAAAATGAACTTAATCCAAAGTGTAATAATTAAATCATTGTTATTTTCATAACTTGTATGAAAATTGAAGACATTAATTGTAATTAAAAACCCTCGACCAGGTAAAGCTTGACAGCCACAACTAGCTTAAGCAAAAGAGAATCAAAGTATATACAATCAATGCTTCATAACATTTTAGGGTACTATTTTAAAGTATTTGGAGGATGAAGTGTATACATGTTTGCAATTATAAGTAGTTGTTTGTGCACATGGAATGAGTATCTCTAAATATTGTTGTGTTGTTGAGGTAGTTGATCTCTTTGCTGTAATTGTCCTATAATGTTATGCACTTTGATTAAGTACCTGCAACTGATTGATCATCGGAGAAATGGACCTAGTTAAACTTGGATCTAAACTTTAATTGAACGTGTATTAAAAGCCATTAGGGGAATGATTAGGGTTCTCTAACCAAATATTAATACCTTTGAAGAGATAATTGAAATGGTCATTTCTCATCCTTAACCAAACAAAGTGGCAAGAGAGAAGATTGCAACAATGTTAGGAGCATTGGTACGAGGTTAGTCTCAAGAGGATCGTTTTCTTCATTGCACAAATTTGGGTTTAGCCGTAACTTATTGCATTGCATTAAACCTCCTTAACTTGAACTAGAGTAAACGTTATTTCTCTAACTCATGATGGATTAGATAATGTCATGTGGATGACATATGTTCTATGTATTGTATCTAACTAAATTGATCGACAAACTTGTTTGCTTGATGTGTATGCTTTTAACTCCAATCCCTTAGTGAGCAATGGTTGATCACATCCTCATAAACTTTTCTTGTAGAGGCTTAGAGTGAACGCATTGTAGTCTATGCATTCCTTGAATTTAAGAAGACGTGTTAAGGGTTCAAAATGAGGTTTTAAATGAAGCTAAGGACTCTTTTGTATTATGTGTCTTGCTCCGAAGCAGTAAAGTTATAACAGTCCCGCCATACAAATCATTCTAAGATAAAACTTGGCCTTATAATCGTTATCCTAGACTTGATTTACATAAGGTGTCCACAACTAACACGTTTTGAAGTAAACAGTTCGTAATTTAAATAAGTTGATTACTTAAGAGAGTAAGAAAATATATATATACACTAGAATTCAATTATTATAATTAACATTTACAACGTTTTACCGTAATCTATTTCCTAATTAATACATTATTCAAAAATGTAAAATTCTAAAATAAGAGTTTAGACCTTAAAAATATACGTCTTTTCTGTAAATGTTTTTTCTCACTTCTTAAGATCCAACAGTTACTAGTTTCAAGGTAGTTATAAGTCGTTTCTTAGTTAGCACCTACAATAACGTCTATAGGAATGTGAGCAACCACAGCTCAGTAAGTTGGTGTAAAGACTTAAACCATACAACAAGCACAAATAAGGTTATCAATCAAATCATTAGATGCAATGCATGTTCAAACAAATGCTATCACATGATGTTGTTCGGCCGGTAGTAAGATTAGAGAAATTGCATCTGCTCTAATCCGATTTGAGGAGTTTCCCTTAATGCAATTGCTTACTACTAAACCCAGGCTTGTGCAATGGAGACACCACTCCTCCCGTGACTACCTTTAAACTATTGACTTTATCTTTACTGCGACCTTCTCTCCTGTCACTTAGTTCGACTAAAGATGAAAAAGGGTCCAATTATACAATCCAACGCTATCCCTTTCGAAGGTATTTTGCTGAAGAATCTAATGTTTCCCTAATGGGTTGCTATGAATGTCTGGTTTACGATTACAAGTCATAAATTTGATTAGGTCCAGTTTATGATGATCAATAGTTCCATACAATTCATACAAATACAAGTTAGATAGCAAATTAGCATCATAATCAACAGCTTAAAACAAGCGCATGTATACAAACAACTATCTAACAAGCACAATTAAGTACAATTGAAGCCTCTGAGTACTACAAATTAGTACTCTAAAATACAGTGAAGTATTAAACTCAACTTACTTAGACTCCCCGCTTGCTTACTCGAGGTTCAACTCGCTAAAGCCATCGCCGATCATCCCTATAATACAAACGTGGTTTCAGTTTTCCATATAACTATTATAAGTTGGTTTTATCCTATAACGCTTATTGTTATCTTTTGTTTAGGGTTTAATATACCTAATTATCTTGGTTTTTAAGTTTTTTACAATTCTTCTTGAATTATGTTAAGTTTTGTTTCAATTTTTGTATCGATTTCTAAATTAGATTTTTAACTCAATTTTTTGTTAGAGATTTATATGTATACCTTAAGAAATTATTCCGACTCATAATGTGAAAATAATCGCATTATCTTCGGATATCCTAAGTATCGTTTTTAGTCTTTAACTAGTGTACTAGTCCATACGGTACACCCGAATTCTAATTTAATTACTGAATTCACTCCCGTTACGAGAAAATCTTATATTTTTTATATAATTACCTTAGTTTAAGTTTTCTATCAGATTTATTATATATTCCTATTACTATCATAATATCAATTCTACCCAATATTTTCCTAATTATTAATTTCTCATACTTACGTGTTATACATTATCACCTAATATGTACATAATGTACACATCTAATATTCCCATTACTTCAAATATTATCTCTCAACATCAAATAACATTCCAAATATGTAAATTCATCCCAAAGCAGATTTTAAACCTAATTACCCTAAATTACCAAATTAACTTAAAATTTATCATTTTTACCTATTATATATTTACTACATAATATCTTAATAATTACATCTAACACTCCAAATACTACAAATAGCATACTCCATCAGATTTCAATATCCTAAAACATATGATTGTATATCAAATCAGTAATTACCTATTTAATTACTTAATTATCCCTAAATTACCCATTTTATGCATCATTTTAAGGCTTAAAATTATCTAAAAATTTTGAAAATTAATTTTTGAAAAAGGACTTTATAACATTGTTCTATAACCCCCTAAGTAGTCTACACAAAAATTTTGGGCTCAAAACTACATTCCAAAGGTCATTTATTTCTAAACCGAAACATGCTCGATTTTGCATGATTTTTTAAGGACCATATATCAAGGGGCATATTTTCTTCAAAATAATATTTTTTCTAAAAACTAAATATAAAAATATTCCAAAATGACAAGTTTCATAATTTTCCAACTAATTTTGATATTTTTAAAAATTTAACAAAAATCAAATAGAAATCGGAACTTACCAAAATTGGTGACTCCGGCCACCATCAATGGCCATGGGTGTGTCGGCCCATCTAGGCATTGCCACCATTATGTGGTGATGGTGGCTGTCCACTTCAAGCTACTTGTCGGGTCTGGGTTCTCTTTAGAAGCCCCAACTGCACAGTTTTTTATAATTTTTTGTAAAAACCCTAACTGCCTCTCAATTTCACCTCTCTCTAATTTTCTATAATTCCAAACATCCAAATGAGCTTCTAAAATTTTTTGACTATTTATAGAGGCATAAAGTAATTTCGATGCATTAAATTGAGGTGACATTACTTTATCCTCTTCTAAATTGTATTTTTGTTGTTGTTTTAATCTAATTGGTTGATTTTCTTTCTTCCTTCTTAGCATGCCATGTGCCTCTTTTGGACATTTACACATTTTTTTTTTATTTTTCTTTAATTATTTAGTATTATTTTGGCATATTTCGCGTATTTTAAGTAATTACGCGTATTTATACCTACATATAAATACATATATGATATAAATAAATACTCTTAAATATTATTTAAGTTATTTTATAATTTTTACTGTGCATATAATTTATCTCTAGCAATTCGTTAGTTATCGAAATGCGTTTTCTACATTTTCGATTAATAACAGGTAATATACTTAAAATTTGAAAATTTTATATTCTCTTATTTTATTACTTATTTTCTTAAATTTGAACTTATGGAATCACTTTTATTAATAATTTTAACTTCGTCGTAAAATTTGGGCTAGATCAAATAATTTGCTGAATCGTCCTAAATTTTACGAATCAAATCCCGAATACCTAATTGTGGGTCTTATATTATGTTTATATTTTAAAGCATATAAACATGCATAAGGGTAAGTGAGTACATGAAAAGTAGATTTCTAAGACCCTAACAATATCTTATCCTATAGAGTATTGGTTCTCAAATTGTAAAACTAGAGTTTGCCTTCTAGTACCTTATAACCGCTTTGAAACCTTTACTTTATATAAATTATAAGGTACAAAATAACAAGTAAAAACCTATAAATATTTTCTATATTCCTGTAAAATTTAAGTTTATATGATATTAAAAAATAATAATAATAACCCACATATAACATTACAAGTTCTTTCATGTGTAAAACTTATATTACATGAGCAAAACTATACTAAAACCTGTGATATAAAAAAAAGTAACTTTTTTGCATCTTTGTTATTTCAAGTTCATATGATATTAAATAAAACCTATAAATCCTATGGCAAATCAAAACAAAAACTATATAGAAGTTAAAATATCACATATAAATTGGAGATCAATTCATCTACAATTGTATTATCACTTTTGAGCCACTTCTATATTTGTTAGTCACAGAAGATAAGGAACGATTTTTATAAAACTTAAAAGATAAAACGGATACAATAAAAAACTATAAGATTATTATTCATTGGTTAATATATATTATATTATTAATGATATTTACAAAATAGTTAAAGGGTACTTGGAACCTATTTTATACTTTAAAGTACATGTTGCAAGTTAGACACCGAATATGAAGACATTATACTATATTATATATAATTAGGAGTAAGTTTCGAAAAATTACTACTTATAACTTATCGTATGTACTCGAAATTTACCTAGTCAAGTAGGTTATAGATAGGTACATAGAATTGCAAGTTACATGCTGAACTCTAATGCAAATTCATAAACTTTTTTACCTTTTTTTTTTTTTAGCCAATGCATATTCTTAAACTAAAGGCTTTTTTTTTTTTTTTATACAAATACTATATACATATTCTATTTAATTTCAAATATGATACAACCAAATAAGAATATAATGCTAAAACGGAATCAATAATTCTATAGATATCTCTAAATACTGAAGTCAGTTTTGTTTCAAATATAGGTATGTATGTTGGTGATTTCATTTAGTTATTAGTAACAACAATGAATATAAAAATTTATTAATTGTGTCATGCATAGATTTTATTCATTGGTATGATTCAACAAGGAAGATGCATATCAAGGTTAAATAAGGCACACAAAACAATAAATTAAGAGATATATAATTGATTTCAACTCAATATTTCAACTTAAGAGATATACTATTTTCAAATAAAAACAATTGAATCCATCTCAATTCTACATGCAATCAAGCTTAAATTCAAGCTCTATACTCAACTGTTTGGACTCGTCCTAATCATAGCATAGAGAGTAATCTCTTGGTGAATTGGATGGATAATACTATAAGCAATAGTTATATATATATGTATATGCATATATGAAATGTATTGCATTGATTAATATACATGTACATGTGACTGGTATGGACGCATATCTTTTATCAAAAGTGGATAGATAGAAGATGGAGGGATCAACAAAAAAAGTGTCTTCAAAATCTGTCATCTGTGCTTTATATGCTAAGAAGTCTGTTATCTGTTTGGTCTCAGGAGGAGGAAAAAACAGGTTGAAATTCTTAAAATGGTTGAACTCATCCCTGAATGCAAAACAAAGCATTAGCAAAATAATTGCCAGGTTTTCTCTTTTCCATTATAAGAGCATGTCAACAGCCACATTGGAGTCCATTGTGTTTCAATGTTCTGCAATTTAAGTTTTTGATATAAATTTAGGGGGAAAAAAAAAAAAAAGATAAGAGATTCATAAGGTAATACATGATATAGCTATTAATCATATTCAAACATATGACAGTAATAATATAATACTATAAGACCTATTACAATAATAACGTAATTCGATGATAGTTATTCACCACTTGAATAATACACATTAAATCTTGTGTCCCGAAGGAATCGTACCGTAGTGAGAACGTCAATATTTCCAAGTTTTTCGTGTTCCGTGTAAAACCAACAATCCACCTTCCTTTATCCTTTCTCATAATGCTGCAACTGTGGCTTGCTGAAAGGATAGATTCTCTTCTGTGAACAGTTGCATGTGTTGATAGAATGCTTCGTACAGTGATTTTGATTATTAGAATCATTTGACCTCTTAATCCTACAAGTCGTTGTACAGTAGATTTAAGCATGCCATGCACTTCCATGTCACAGCTTGATCATCATATGCTTGAAGTCTCTTGAGCCTCCTCTGCAACTTGCAGTAGCCGGTTTATGACCATTGAAGAATCCTTATTTTTTAAATAAGCGATCACCAAGGAAACAAAAAGATATCAACATCAAACGTAGCTTCCGAAGAAAAAGAAGTTTCGATCCTTTGAGAAACCCGAGGTTATCATATATCTGGATTCTCATTCCATCCAAATCATGTAGGTAACTAAACTGCTGATGCTTGTAATATACAACGTAGTAATGTACAATGCAGCGTCTCAGTTTTCACTACTAAAGGAGTTAAAAGACATCAAAAGGGAACATCGCCGGGCTGAACGCAGAACAAAATTACACCAGCTATTTACATGGATCACTACATGCCTAACCAACATTGTGCCTCTAAAGAACGTTACAATCCAGAAATGCCTTCTCTAAACATAGGAAGGGTACATATATTTCCAAGCGCCTAGCACACTAAGGAAAAAGACTAAAATAGCAACCGATCGGAATAAATTAACCCGAGACCACACTGATCGTACCACAAAAGCCTGCTGGGAGAAAATTGACGCATAGCTCATTTTGGAAACATTCTCACATGACTCTAAACCTTGCATCTTCTGATCTGACGACTTCCACTTTCCACTAGACTCAGTGTAAGGAACATCCATCACTTCATCCAAAGTACCACCCGAATCATCAGTGCACGATGCTCCATCAACATCACTATCAAGCTTAGAGAACTCTTCACTTTCCTGCATTCAGGCTCCACATTTAGACAACAATCTATAAGGTTGTTACACTCAAAAAGCTACTAGTGGCAATATATAACAACACTTCCAAACTAATTTACCTCCGTGACTACGGATTCAGATTTCTGCACATCAACATTGAAGGCAACATTTCTTGGTTGCCATTGGCAACCGAGCTGAAGTCTACATTGCGTCCGTAATCTTCTTGGCGCTGTGCCCTGTGCCCCTGAATTAAGCCATGAATGTTGAAATTGTAGTGTCCGAGGCCTTATTCTAATTCCAGTTTCATGAACTTCACTATTATTGACAACAAGTGAGCAGTTGCTGAAATCATTGGGCTGAATGCTGTGGTTTTGGTCCATGGCAAACTGAGATGGCAGTGCATCATTCTTCAGTTGGCTTTGTACTGAAGAATAAGAGTAGCCAGATTCATGTAGTTGGTAATTTTGTTGAGAAGCAATCATCTCTAATGAAGCTTTGCTCTCATGGCCCAGTTCTGATAATTCATCTTCTATCTTACAGCCAAACTGTAGTATAGAAAAAGTGGCATTAGAAGTAGCACTTTATTAAAAGGAACCGTTTGATTGTGAAAAATTCTGCAATGATTAATCTTATGTATAATGAATGCAGTGAGGAGCTAACAGCCACAACCTAAAATCTAGCTGTGTTGACTTTAAGCCCATAAAAGCATAACTTAGAAGCACTCATTACCTCTTTCCCAGTTGCTTTGACTTCTGATTTATCGGATGGATGACCAGAGACACCTAATGTGTCGTTCCCACAGCCAAGAGCTAGATTCTGCTGGCTATCAGCATCAAAGGCAATGTCGTATTCATGATTCAAGATAGAGTCCAAGAACTCGGATATATATGCAGCATCAGATTCATTTACATTATGCTGCGGCAGCAGTTCACAAGGAGGGGTGCTTGTATTCTTATCAGCAAACTTATCAATGTAGGAAGATCCCACATTATCTTCCATGGGCAAGGGAGATGGTGAAAATATAGGTGCAAGCATTGGGTCATTGAAGAACTTTGAATCATCATTCTCCAGCACGTGTTCCTGGACCTGGATTGTCAATTATGGATTCAAAAAAACAAAAAAGGCACATAGTCAGCACTCAAACTTCTCAGTTAGCCAAAAGCAAGTAAATAATGAAATTAATTATTTTAAATGCTTTTTCTCAGCCTTAGTCAGTACCTCCTGGCCCTGATCGACTGCTTCACCATTAGATGAGTGTGTCTCTTCTTTTATGGAATGACTCTCCTGAGACACCACCAGGTCTGACTCATTCTCGGGAGGGGTAATAGCCACAGGAGAGGATGGCAGTACTTCTGTTTCATCTCCATTTGAGCCTTCAAGTGTTTCATCTTGCTTTTTGAACAATCGGAAAAGGACAAAGGCACCCTGTAAAAAAACGGCGACATAGTAAATCAAGATCTTAAACATAAAGTAAACAAAAACTGTTTACCGACTTCAATGCTCATGTAAGGTGATTTTAGCATAATGAATTTCGTAAGACTGTTCCAGACCTAAAAAAGTTTCAGTACCACTAGACATAGCCACCAAAACCTTTGCTTCTTCTATAAATGACACTTTCCTTGTCTTCTTCTCATTCTTTGGGACTAGAAACTTAAATTTGTTACAAAATGACTAATGGAGTCCCAGTTTACTTACATCAAGCCACAATGAAATATGGCTCATCGCATTTCCATTTCACTGAATGAGCACAAAAGAGGACCATATAAACATCATTCTTGTGGACACTAGGAAACCAACCGAAATGCACTGTACGTCTTATCAGCATGTTGCTCTTTTCAGTTAAATGGTACATAAGGATTCGAAAGTTAATACTCTACCCATATTTAAGCAAAAAGCTTTAGTTCATTTGTTCAATACACTTTGTATTCCTCCCCGTGAGACAATAGAGTACAGCACATAAACATAAATTTATTCACATAAACTTAAAAGCAAACCTGTTACGATACAAGTTTTTCATCACCTATAAACTGCTCTAAGTACAATGCGATCAGGCATAGAGGCTGAATTTCACATAATACAAAAGGGTTGAACTTGACCATTTTTTATTTTGTTTAATTTGAGTAGAAATTACTGCTAAGGAAGTATTTGAAAAAGTTTTTCAAACTTGCTTCAGTGTTTGATATAATCAATGATCACGATCTTATTGCAGTAACCTTACAAAGAGGAATTCCATTCAAATTCAGCTTAGGTTAAACAAAAAGTCGACCTTGAGCACTTTTGGAGCTTGACAACAGTTACATAGCCAAAAGGAAAGTAGATTTTGATTAGATAATCATACCTGACCAGGATGAGTCCCGTCGAGCTCCTCCAAAGTGGTTCGATACTCATGCATAACCCAGTTAGTCCTTTTTCCTCTGGGTGCACGGCCGGTGTAGAAAACCAAAGTCTTCTTCATCCCAATCAAATTGTTTCCAGACTTAATTTTCCTATCCTTACCGGTTGCTTTCCAATACCCAGCATTTGTTGCTCTATTCAATCTGTGCCCATTTGGGTATTTCTTATCTCTTGGACAGAAAAAGAACCACTCTGGATCGTTTGTTTTTATCTCTGACAAGTCTGCAAAACACAAACACCCAAGATAACATAAGCATCAAATATGTCAAAGACCATATTTTCGTAACAATTCCTTATATTATAGCATGAGTTAATTATCAGTTCAATACAAGAACAAATAGCTTATAATTAGATTGCATGTAGTGAGAAATTTATATAAAACAATTAACAAAACCTGTTTTATTATTCGGGTACCAAAGTACATAACCCACAAAGCAACACTTAATCAGTCAACTTAGGGCAACAAATATAAGATCTTAATAAAAAAAAAGGACAAATACAAAAAAATAAAATGTCAAAGACCAAAACTTGAAGAACACCAATTGATCATCATCAAGAAGAAAAGTAAGTATAAGTAATCACAAGCACTTCCAGAATAATACCCACAAATTAAATCTCGAAAATGTTAAATCAAGAACAAAAAGTGTTACGATCTTTTAATGTTATAATAGAATTTCTTTTACCTGGTAAATCCCAGGGCTCCCATTTGCAGACATCAATTTCTCTGATAACTCCAACTTCTTTATCATTTCCATTAATTTTCCGTCGTAAATAATAATTCACGAGCTCTTCATCGGTGGGTCGAAACCTAAATCCCAGTGGCAAAGCATTGTACGGCAACACTGCCATCATATGATTACAACAACTTTATCTCACAAGCACCAAATACGTTCTTCTTCCTTTAGAGAGAGAAGCAAATTCTGTGTAGAAAAAACACGCATGAAAGATCGAATGCTATGTCCGTATGCAGAGAGGGAGAGAGAGAGAGAGAGAGAGGATTAGTTATTAAGGTCTAATGGGTTTTAAGGTAAATATAAGATTAGCTTTCGACAAGTAAGAAGAAGGAAAGTGCAGAGAAAGTGACCGTAGAGAGAGAGAGAGAGTGTGTGAGGGCGTGTAAGAGAGAGAAACCGCGTAATTGAATTCCTCGTATATTCCGTGTACAGATGTTTAACCTGGACTTTCCTATTTATTACGAAAATGCTATTCTATGAATTGGGTTATTTTTTGGTAGAATGGGGGCAATTTCGGACGAATGAGGAACCGTGGAGAGGAAGTTAAAAGGACGACGCTGGTCTACTAATGGGAACAGGACACGTGGAGAAAGCGACAGATTGGAAAAAAGTGAGTGGGGGCGTAGAGGTATTTACATGGTGCCAAGGTGGACGGAAATAGTTAGGATTCAGCTTGGAAGCTGGTACCTAACGCCGTGAAACTGTCCGCGTAATTTTTGACATCCTTTCCGTCAAGTTTTTATGGACGGCGATAAAAATAACAAGCATCCGAGAACGCATTTGGCTTCATGGTGTAACCCTGCAACTTTCAGTGAGTAGCATTCTATACGTATGGCGAATAGTATCAAGATCCAACTTAAACTTAACTCCAAATTTAGAGTTTGAGATCAAAACTTTTTTAGCTTGAGTCTTTTCCTAAGATATTAATTAACAAGCGCCAGTTTAATTTTAAAATAAATATATATTTTTTAATTACTTTTATATCGAATACTGAACTTTGGTCCGAATTCGATTAGGTTTTATTATTCCAAAATATTCTCATAGGATAATTATAAATGTAGTGGCATTCTCATAAAATTAGCACTATCTTATTAAATCGTAATATAAGTTAAATAGCCCAATAATCCTTTTCCCCTACCCTCAAAACCATCCGTTAATGATGTTGCATCAATTGTTTACTAAACAATAAAATTAAGACAAGAGCCTACTCTACTATGTTTTGAAGCAATCATAAGGCAATTAAGCTCCCTTTTCGTCAACAAAGTTATTGAAATTATGCATAGAAAACTATCTTTGCATGCTCTTGTACCCTCTTCATTGACTATTTTCTTTGACTTTTGAGGGGTGAAACATGTGTTTACTGTTTTTTTATAAATTATATAAATATGAATTAAATGAAAAATATTACATGAATATAAATCTTAAATCACATTTAAAAAATACGACATTAGAAATAATAAAAGTATCGTATTTTATAAATGTAATTTAATACTTTACTTACTGTAACAGTATTACATTTATTAAATGCGATATATATTAATTGTATATTTATGTTAGATTTAAAAGATACAATATTAATGTAATTGAATGTAAGTTTAATAAATACCTAATATTTATTATATGTAATCATAAACAAGTAAAATTCTTATTGGAGAAAAAAAAAAGTATAATTTACAAAAATTTTAATACATCATAATCGGAAATGAAAAATTAAAGAACATATTTTAATATCAAACAACTTCACGAATCCCTGAACATGGGGATTCAAATGAAGCTCCTTAATATCTTCAATTTCTTAAAATAGGAGATTACCATCCACATACACCAAAAATTACTGGAACAGTAGGCACCGGCATTCGAACGAAGATTGATAATTTTTCTTTCATCATGATTGGCTTCATTCCATTAGGGGCTTGAGAATTGAGATATTTCAATAAAGCTTAGCTGCGGCAATAACAAGCCCCACATGTCATCCTTCATTTTGCTCGATCATGTCAGCACCCTCTAAATCCGCATTCCTAATGTGCTACATATCATTTTATTAGCTTCAACCATACAATAGTTTCAAGATTCCATCGGATTACAGTATTCCCAGAAAATAGGGATGAGAAGAAAGCTGCTATAGTTAAAAAGTTAAGGCATGCCCTATGGATAATTTGAATGTTCTCCACTTTCGTGGGGATGTTAATTTAGTGCATTATAATCACCACGCGAATACCGAAAAACAAATAAATAAAAGGTATCCCACCATCCATATACGATAGAAGAAGAATAAGAGATATATATATATCATATAAAATCAACTCAATCATAGTCATAGTTGGATATTTAGTAATATAGGTACAAATTATACCCCCAACATATTTAGAAAGTATAGTAATGTTAAATGAATTTGGATCCTTTAAAGTTATTTTTTTAAAAGTATTTTTTTTTTTTTTTTACTTATCTCCTTAAAATGTAGACATATGTAATTAATGATTGATATTATAGAAAAAAAAATAACATTACGATGATGTCATTTGATATTTTAAAATTCTAAATAATATCAACAATTGAATTTATAACTTTAACTAAAATACTTTAGAAGATCAATTTCCACGTTAAATAGTATAATTTCTAGTATATACATTATAACAGGTAGCCTATAAATAATTAGTAGCCGAACTAACAAATGATTAATGGGCATTTCAATTACTAAAGTCGAAAGTTTCTAATCAATATTGACTTAATACTCTCCCATAATTCATGTAAACCTTTATTAAATCCTCACCACACCCCCCGGCGGATACGCCTCCCTCCTCTTTTGTGTTTAATTATCTAGATTCTTATCATCCTTTGCTTGTAACTTACCGAAGAACTCTACTAAGAGTCTTACTAGCAACATTTCCTACTTTTTTCAAATCTCTTATAAATTGAGTCAAAATAGGTCCATTAGCTTTTATATTGATTTATCTTAATCATCCATCTATTAGTAAGGAAT
Organism: Lumnitzera littorea; assembly: GCA_024138015.1. NCBI lineage: Eukaryota > Viridiplantae > Streptophyta > Magnoliopsida > Myrtales > Combretaceae > Lumnitzera > Lumnitzera littorea. The sequence goes on along the minus strand of JAMXBB010000003.1, from coordinate 114,894,459 downwards.
CAACTTTGATGATTGATACCATTTTATAACATTATAGTATATAGGTTCTAGGGTACTTTTGGGGTGAGGCACTCCATTAGGTATTCCAAGTTGAATCCTTGATGTTTTTGGGTACGTTTCGAGGGAGAAGGTTAGTTAAGGGCAATCAATACTCTTTAAGGTGGTCAACTACCTCATGGTTTGATTGATTACTTTAAGCCAATGGCTAACTTTGGCTAGTTATGTCAAGTCATAGTTGTCTACTTTGATATAGTTTTGCAAGTTTTAAGCTCTATAAAGCCATTTTTAAGTATAGTTAGTGCTATAAATCTAATCTTTATGTCTACTTGTCATGTTTTGTCTTCCAAATGAATTGGGTGATTGGATTTTAAGGAAGAAGTATGTCGTGTTGTAAGATGCTTGCAGGTTTTGAAATTTAATGATCATAGTTCATATAATTCGCTAATTTATTTATGTGTTTGTTGTATGCATATTAAGGTCAATAACCATTCAAGATACATGGGTCATGGACCATACACTCATCGCTAATTGGACATGTCAAGGTGAAGTGACTTGTAGTTAGGCAATGGATTTGGTAACCATTTTGCATATGTAGATCATCCATGTAGTGGAAGCATTGCTAATATGAGTTGTGATGTAGTTGAAAGAAGTTATCAACAAGTTAAGTAGTTATATGGACACTAATATAAACAAAGGTAGTGAACTTGATTATTGATGGTTCATGGTATGAGTGGTGATTTTCATGTGAGACAATCTTCTATTTTTGGTCTTTAGACTCTCATTTGGCTTACGAAGCTAAGTTTGATTGTATCTGTTGCCCTTCTATATATAAGATAACTAATTCGGACTATGTTAGTTGTTTGTACTTATTGATGCATTAATTGATATGTGTATGCATAGTGTAGTACTCATGTGTGTATAATAGTCTTATCAAACTTGAGTTACCCCCTATCATTCAACCCGATTAAACTTAATTTAGCTATAAAATTGGTATGGTCCAACCCTAGTCTAACTCTAATTAAGCCACGATTGAACCTAGTTTTATTCTCTTAACTTTTGACCATCTCATATATCCGGATCAATTATTTAAATCGGGTTTAACAACATTGATTTATAAGCAATATTTCTTAATTGGACTTTATAGCTCACCTATGTCAGAAACTCTCTTTGTTTGTTTTTTAAGAATGTATGCTTCTTATGAAGGAAATTGTTATAATAACTTAGTTATAATATATAGATCCATGTTGGTGGGTGGATGATAATTCTGCTAATGACTCTAATTTATAAATTGACCACTAATAAGATTTGTTATAATGATGAATTCATGCCATATGTAACTGTTTAAGTTATAGATTTCCTTAGTTATTATTTTTTATTTTTAAAGTTTATGAGAGATGTAGACTTTATAACTGTTTGAAGATCTCAATATATAAAAGTTATGATGTAATATATAAGCATGGTAGTTTGATGGTCTTTACATGTGATACTAGGTCGATTAAATAATAACAAAAAAACCAAACTTACTAATCATGAAACCTTATAGTTTATATGGCATGAGATTGTTCTCCCATTGGAATGAATTAGATCTAATTCATATTCCTTCCAACATATAGTTAGTTAAAAACATTTGCACAATCTTGTACTTTCTTACATGTGTATTTTGATGTTCAATTATCTACCTAACAACTTTTCAAGCTTCCAAATAGCATTGTTGATGTTTTACTCAAAAATTAGTTTAGAATGAAGTTAAGAGTAGAAGGTTGAGAGACTTTTCATAATAGTCTTTTAGGTATTATTTGGTTGTCATATATATATATATATATATATATTTACATAGTAGTGAACAAATTTTTTAGTTCGTTGCTTAGTTTGTATATTAGCCCAAGTTATTAAACAAAAGAGTCTTGATACCGTCGACCNAGTTCGTTGCTTAGTTTGTATATTAGCCCAAGTTATTAAACAAAAGAGTCTTGATGTATTGGAGTAATCTAAAAATTTGTATTATATATTTGATTTTGATTGTACAAAAATTTATTTTATAGTATAGAATAAATATATCTTTGAAATTTCAAAAATAAATCTATACTATAATATTACGTAATAAAATTTATTGTAATTTATAATATGAATAATTTATTTTTTATATTTTTTTCAATTAAAGAAATTCTTGTCTAGTATTGCATACATCAAATATGGTATAAGAATATTATACCGTCCTATTCTCATTATACTTTACTGTCTTTCCTTCTACTGTTTTAAGCCAATGAAATTATGATAATGCATAATTTTGAGTGATTGTACTAAATAAAATATTGAATATTATATTTGGTTTACATAAATTGTGATGTGCTGAAAAGTGAAAAGGCTTCACCTTAGGCGATAAAACAAAACATAAACTTTATATACAGTATAAATATATTATGATAGGAGAAAATGAAGGCCTCATAAAAACCTTTAGGTATTGTTTACGATTAGTTGCACAAAATTTACAATACTGAATTGGATAAAATTTTTTATCCAATATTTGATTTGCAATTTGAGCTTACTTAATGAATAAAAAAAACTAAAAGATTGGACAAAATAATCAAAATTTATCCCATCTAAAATATAATACAAAAACTAATTTCATCGGATAAAATAGAAGTATCAAGGATATAAATAAATATTTAGCAATATTGAAGGTATAAATTTAGACAATACTTACAATTTGTACATTTTAAATAATATAAAAATATAATTAAATAATATTGAAGGTATAAATATCAAAATATAATATTAAATTCAATACTTGTATATACAAAATAAAAGATATTATAAAATCTGTATTTAATATTATATAAACTAAACATGGCACTAGTACTTTTTGTATTTATACTGTTTAATTCTTTTTATTTTATTCAATTTTAATAATTAAACGCTATTTTAAAATAGCCCTCTTATTTTGTAAAAGGCTTACATCAAATGCTGCATCAAAGATTATGTTATATTATACTTAATACACTGTATTGTTGTATTAACTATAAAACTATCTTATTAGTTCTTTTTCCTTTCTCTTACGTTTTCCAGGCATATCGTACTCCCCAAAATCTCCAAGATCCTACGGACGAGTGTGGACAGCGGAAAAGAGGATAAGGAGAAAGTAAGCATATTTAAGTAAATTAAAGCACGTCACATGAGAAGCTGAGAATCTTCTCCACTTTATAGCATGTGGGGAAATCGTACAAAGCGAAACATAACCATGGTAAAGCTGTGAAAAAGCAACCAACTAAAAGTAAATAAATTAGAAAAAAAAAAAATTATAACCCACTAAGCTAGGACATCGTTAAATCATGATAGTGCTTAATCGGAGATATACATGCAAAATCAACTCATAGCTACGCTTTTGATATATATATATATATATATATATAGAATCAACTCATAGTTACGCATTAATGGTGTGATTTAATGATGTCATATATATATATATGTGTGTGTGTGAACCTAATATTGTGATTTTTCCAATATATATATATATATATATATATATTACTCGTGGACAATAATTTTGCATAACTTTTTTTCTTTTTTCCTTTTTAATATGTATACTCATATATATATATCTATGTATTTTCTTTTGAAAAAGTTACTACATCGTTTCAAATTTAGTGCTAAATGCAAACAAATTTAAATTTGTATGAATGGATATATTTTTACACTTCTATTAATTTTTTATATAACTTTTGAGAGACGAAGATATTATATTTAATTTATCTTATTAAGTTATCAATATTTATATTATTAAATTATAAAGATTCTAGTGGCTTACATGTGATACAAATCCTTCATTACCTAAGACATTGGATGCTCTTATGACTGAGATTCTATGCAAAAGCACTTATACCTCTTTTAACTACTATTCATACATAAGTAAAAGGGAAAATCTTTCTCTTTTCAACACAAGGTAACAAAAACAGTCTTGTTAAATTAATTACTTTATGCCGTGGCGTGCCCCCAAGTACGGTACTAGAGATAGAAACAAACAAAAAAGTTCAACGTGATTTCAGTAATTTTAGTGATTCATATTCATAGTTTTGCTTCCATACGTCCAATTAAATGAGATAAATATTGAATCATAATATGATTTTTTTTTTCTATCATTGGTTACAATAGGAAGAGGGATTTGAACTTGTTTTTATTTCACTAGGAATACAAGGAACTTGATAACCATAATATGATTTGCTACATTTGTAAATTAAATCAATTTCGTATTAGATTTGATTTAGGAAGTGAAGAGTAGTTTTTATTAGAAAAGATGGAGCTTTATGTCCTGATAAAATTTAAGATAATGTATGAAGAATATATTTTTAGGCTTTAACTTTAAGGAGCCAAGGAATGTTGTAGTGGTTTAATCTCTCAAGCACCTTGTGCTTTCGACAATAGTTATTGCAAGAATGATGCCCCTCAATTAGGTAATTATATGAGGAGTATAGATATCATGCGATCATGACTACCAAAAAGGCTATTTATTTTATTTAGTAGTTCCCATACGGCCAAAACTTCAAATATTCTTATTCTGTTTGATTTCGAAAACAACATACAAACACATCTTGAATATCTGGAATTATAAAAATGGAGATTCATTTCCTTTCTTATTATTCAATGAGCATATATAAAAATAGAGATTCGTTTTCCTTCTTATTATTCAATAAGCATCTTGTATTTCATAAAAATTAGGTGCAATTTAAAGAAAAAAGATTATTTAAAAGAAATTATTCATTCCATCTCTCTAAGCATGGTTGGATCCTTGTTCGATCTTTATTAATATCCTCTTTTATTAGATTGAAAAGGGATCACATATATCAAAAGTTCAATGTTCAATTTGAATGGGATAGATTCTTTCAAACTAGTAATTGAAGTTAAACAAACTTAGAACTCGAAAAGGAAAGAAATACCTTTCATTTTTACTTCAAAGAAAAAAAAGAAAACTAAAAAAAATCCTCAAAATATAGAATAAGATTCTACTCAAATTTGGAAATTCTATATTCCTTTAATTACTAAATTCGATTTAGTTTGATTATACTTATCAATTTGAGTCTAGGAGATAGAAAAGTAAATTATAGAATATACTATTATAAATATATATAAAAAAAGAATAGTGATAAAATGAAAAGTAATAAACTTGAGTTAGTAAAAAAATGTCAAATAAATGAATCACACTTTAACTACTAAACTCTACTCGCTATAGTTTAATTACTATATATAAATACACTTTTTGTCGAACAAGTTAATTAGACACAATTAAGATATGATCAGAAAATAATGAGCTAAATTATGACATTTCGTATCACGTAATCCTTTAAAGGATATTCTAAGTGAGTTATTTAAACTTTGCACTTTTTTTCCTTTGAATTCAAATTCAAATTCAATTAAGTAGGTCTTTAAGTTAAATTAATTAATTTAGTTAAATTATTTTATTTGTAGTGAAAAATAGTTAGTTTGTCCAAATTGATAGTATTTTTGGGCATAATCAATAATCAAAAATATTTTTTAATAACAAAAATACTAATTACTTTTGTAATAGTAATTGGAATGATATTAACTCCTATTTATTCATTATCTATGTTATGCCTAATGTTCTGTAGGTATAAGCTATTTAATGTTCCAAACACTTATTTTTTATTTTTGGTTCGAGAGAGCTATTTGTTTTGATCTCTCTCCTTCTACCAATAATAGGAATTGGTATTTATCCGGATTTTGTTCTCTTAAAATTCGAATGTAGAGAAACATTGCAGCAAAAAGATTATTAATTGAGATTGAAGAAGATAGAAGGGTTTATTTATACTGTAATTACAATGGAATATCCCTAATTTTTTTTTATTTAGGTAGATTAGGGTTCAATGTAGCGAAAACTAAATAGAAAATATAGTTTAGAAAATCAACAACACTAATGTGGTTTTCTTGTGTAAATGAAAATGTTAGAATAAGTTGCACATATTACAAATATGCCCTTTAAACTATCATCAGATATAGATATTTCTAAACTTCCAAAACATTATAGAATTTGAAAATATGCATATACATTTCAAAGTGATGCTATTTGTATTTCTGTTTATAATTTGTTGTAACAACAATTTGGAAGTTATTTGTATTTTTTTTTTGTAATAGCTGAATATATTTTGAAATGTTATAGGAATGTAAGATCACCATTTTTTGGGTTTAACAGGTCTATGTACATGATCAGAGTTTAAGAATGCATATGCAATTAGATATGATGAGTACATATACAAACAGTACTTTTAACAAAAGTAAATATATAGTTCTCAAATCATTTTCCAGAAAAAGAACATTCCAGCTATATAATAACTTCTCAAAAAGTTACATGAAAGCATAAAATTTAATTGTCTAAAGAAACATATGGGACTCTATTAATTCGAAACCTACTAAAAAACCCTACTAAAGAAAGTTAGTGCCTTGAAAAAGTCGTCTCTTAAGATAAAAAGCTACACTAGCTTTTTCCCTTTCTGCGTTGAATTGACTCCCAAATGGTACACAATATAAGAAATTCCAAATTAACCCAAAGCAAATCCTCCCATCTTCGTAGAGCATAAGTAAGTAGCAATTCACATGCACGCACGTAATCAATATAAGGTATGTAATTGTACCGTTGATTTATTGCTTTTCTTTTCTTTTTCTAGAAAAGTAAACCTCAATGCAGGCACTTGAATAACTAGGGAATTCAGTTCTTATAATACAGACTAGTAATAGCGTACTATGGGAATACAGGTAACTTCATTTTGGCCAAGTTCCCCAATCATTGCGGAGACATCATACCTATATAAGTAGTTTCATAGGATTATTAGAGCATCTTAACTCCTTGTCCTACGCGGAGAAACTTGGTCGTCTTTTCTAGCAATAAACCATATCCCTAATCTCTTGTCTAAAGAAATTGATGTGGTAGTGTAAGGAACTTTCAGAGTTCCTATGAGATAAATATACTCTTAGGTACCAACTTGACTTCGCTATGTTAAATTAGTCAATTTTTTTGGGAAAATGTAAAACCCCTAAAGTTTGATTTAAGTTCAATTTAACCCTTCAAACTTTTGAATATTGTAAATCAATTTCCTTAAGTTTTGATAAATTAATAAATAACCTTTATAATTTGTAAACGGATCTCCTTAAAAAAAAAATAATAATTTGATAGTGATATGCAAACACCCCACAAACTTATCAAAGTGTATTTAAGTACTCCTTAAATTTTGATGACGACTTTTTTAATTAAAAATAGAATTGTCTTTTTATGTTATCAATTTATTAAAATTTAAAGAGATAGTTTGCAACATTTGAATTTAAGGGGATAATTTTCAACGTTTGAGAGTTTAGGGATAAATCTATGCATAGGTGGAAATTTAGGAGGGATATTTACAATTTTTCCTATTATTTATTGTGGAGTGAAGCAATCAGTTTCTAATTAGCACATAAAATACATGTAATTTCCGTTCTCATCTGTAAAAATCCCTAACTATTTATGTTAAGTATAATCTAGGTTTTCAAATAATGAGTGTTCTAATCATGCTCGAAAGATCATGAGTTGTTTAACTATATTTAGTAACTTAGGTAGATGTAAGGAATTGTTTGATCTTAGCACTTAGATATATTGTGAGTCTCATGCTTGACATAACTTCAAGAGATTGATGTAGATAAGACACATGGAGAGATGACTTGGAGAGGGTGGTAGAAGGGAGAACATGCAATCTCAAGGGCTTACATGCATAAGTAACAATGAGAGATGAATGAGCTTAGAGTATCCAGTCCGTTGTTTTTATCGAAAATGACATGTTCTTCATTTGAGCAATTTCTTGAAAAGTTTGGTACCTGAATATTGTTTCTCTAATCTTGAAACTATATATAAAAGAGGAGGTATTACTGACTATTTATAGAGTCTTAGGTTTGAAGAGTTCATCGGGTTATCTTAGTGATTAACAAATGAGATGAGTTTATCATTCATTAGTTTTCTTATGGGCTTGCCATAAGCTCAAGTCCTCTAAATCCATCGTTGATGAGTTCATGAGCTTGCTAAGAAGTAAGGAACTTAGAAGAGTTGATCTTAATTAATCTTATCGAAATCTAGTAGGCCAAAATTTTCTTACCTCATTCGCTTAGGGGGAATGACTTATTACACCATTCACTTTAGTTTTTGTTTTAGAATTATAATTTGGTAAGAACCCCTATTACTTTGATATAATAATAGGATTCCTTGATTCAACCTAAGAATGCCTATTCCTTATAAGATTTCTTAATTTTCCCCAAAATGATCTCATCCCAATTTTTCAAATGATAAACTACCACCATTCCTTACAAGGCTTCTACTAACATTGAGCATCACTAACTACTGACCACTAATATATGGATAGTACTATCACCACCACATCAAAACTTGCAACTATACACCACCACCACTACACCACCACCTTTGATCATCCGTCTCTCTCCACTCCCTTCCTCACTCCTCTTTACCTTTCCTCTTCCAAAAGCACTCTCTCTCTAAGCTACTAACGTCTTTCCTCCTATAAATTTGTGAACTCAGACCCAGATAAGGGACTCATCAACCATAAGGTCTATGAGCTTTCTACCATCTAGCTCAATTAGTTTGACCTTAAAGTTCAAACCTTTGATGGGTTTCTTGTAGAGATTTTGATGTAGGTGCAAAGTTGAAGGATTATGTGGATAAGGTTTTCAGGGTATGGTTTAGGGTTTGAAAAGCTAGGAGAGAAATCCTTAAAGAAAAAAGTTTTTAAGAAAAGTTTTTATTTTAAGTAAAGAGTGAAAAGAAAAAGAGAGAGAGCAAAGGGTAAATATAGTAATTTGACCGTATTACATCTCTATTCATTAGATTTCTTTTCTCAAATGAACAATGTAATAGTGATTAAGGACCTAACCAATTCCATGGAATTAGGATTCTATTACATGCCTATACAATTCAATAAAGTAAATAGGTCATTCTAAGTCATCTTAAGATGCGGACTTGACTCCTTGGGTCCTTGAGCTTTGCTATTAGCCCAATGAGTCAAACTTAAGTTAAAATTAAGCCTAACCTAATATTTTGATGAAGTTAATTTGGTCCTTTACACTTTAACTTTCCCCACTATCTTTGGATTAAAAGAAATAATTTCATCCAGTTTGAACTTTTCATTTAGGAAAATTATATTTAATGTTTAAGTTTAGGACACTTGTCAAAGGCCAAAGTATAAATTGCTACCATTTAAGGTTAGCTTGAATAGTCACTGTAGACACTTCATTTTTACCTCTTTATATTTTAATTTATTTTATTTATTTACCTAGATAAAGGATCCTTTATAAAAAAAATATTAATTAATTTTGTTTAGATCATTTTTTTAGGGTACTTAATTTAGGTTCATAGAATTTTTGTGAGTTTTGGTCCATTATATCTAGGTTAAGTTTAGATTTAAGGTTAGGTTTATTTGGTTATTTATTTTAGTTAAAAATATAGAAAAGATTTTCGTAAAGGTCAACAGGAGAAAAATTTGCATTTTAGAATCGAAGGTCGAAACAAATTAGATTGGATTGATGTGGTGATTAAATTGATTTAATAGAATCCCGACTAAATAATTGTTGAAAAAACATAAATCTAAAACGATAATATTAAATTTAATAAAATAAATATCTATAAAGATTCAAATCTAGTTTAGTTTTTATCGATATGGATTTAAACTGATCCAGGAGATTTGATATGGAGTTCTACATATGGATCGAGGAGTGAGGGAGTGAGAAAAAAAAAAATTCTTTTCTTGATTGCATCTTACCATCACGCAAACATCAATTCACACACATTATCTCACGTCTCGCTATATACGCCGCCTATTGTTGTTAGTAGATTTTGGTAATTGGAATTATCCTACAAAGAAAAGAAAATAAAAACTCTTGGTATCAGAGTCAGTTCGGTGTGGTCACTTTGATGCCTAAGTTAGTGAATGAGAGTAAAAAAAGTTAAATGAATAGTAAGGAGTTACTAGATGCTTTTACAGTGTTTCTTTTTAGTATTTATAGGCGAATGTTGTGTCTAAAGTAGCAGTTATTAAAATAACTATCGAGACACGTGGAAGTCTTTTGATTATATTTTTTTCCTAAAATATAAGAAGAGTAGGCAGTTATGTAATAAAACTGTGCCAGTGATAACTATTCGTACCACTTCTTTAGAATTCAAATTAGGAATGGATCTATGTTACTGAGCGAGATTTTGAAAATACAAGTAACTCAACCTCTTGAAAGCCGAATGGACAAGTGATTGGATATTTGAGTATCAACGCTTAACAAGTCAAGTGAACGAAAATTGAGCATCAACACCCATTACTGTACAGCAATCCAGAACACACACAGCACCATCTCAATTCTCCTTGCTGCTCTACATTCACATACGAATCAACCCCATCCTTGTGAACAGAACGCCATCACAACAGTAGTAGCCCCCTTCTGTAGTACGTTACTCTCTCGCCACTGTAACAACCCGCATCGGCTGTATACACCGCACCAATAGCTTACCTTATCTTTCTCGTAATCCACATTGTCGCACCAGGTAGTCCTCTCTTGTGCTACTCTTGTATACTAACTTGACCATTCTTGTACAACATACAGCAACCCATATCCTCATAGCACCCATCCAAAGCTCCAACACATCACCGATACTCCACACGCCTGTCACCGTGCTATACTGACCAGGAAACCAACTCCAAGCACGACATAGTTCACGACCACTCCACCTTTGTAACTCTAAACAGCAGCGCGCGAACCCACGATGGCTACCGTGTGAATACCACCGAACAAGCCACAACAGTGCAGAAACCACGATGCCTTACTACAGCTCCAACCGTCTTCAATCTGACACCAACGGCTGTCTTCAATCATCCCAATTCCGATCAGCAGTACCTGCGCAACAGCCGTGGTACCACACAACAACACGCGCTATCCTTGACCACATTCGCACACGGAGGTCTAACTGTAGCAGTAGCACACCATCCTCTTTTGAGACGAGTAATCCCAAACCCACGTGCCTCATTCACGCTTAGGTTCGGTTCTTATCTTATATTTTTAGTGTTTTGTTTTACCCTTTGTTTTGTTTCATATTTTATTAGTTATTTCTTTAGGGTCTATTTTAGGAATTTTTTTTAAAGGGGGATAGATTGATTAAGAAAAAGAAAAAAAAGGAAGTGATGTCACTTAGAAATTTTTTAAGGATATTTTTTAGAAACTTTCAAAAAAAAAAAAAACAAGACTTTAAGATAGAACCTATTTTTTTTTTCTAAATTTTTTTAGTAAAAAAATAATAAAAAAGTAAACTTAATCGGTTTTGAAAAATTAAAAAGAACCTATACATTAAAATTTTCGAAATGAACCACGAATGCTTGATTTCGATTAGTGGGTATGTAAGTACTTCCGGGATAACGTAAAATTTGTAAAAATCATAGTTTTCTAGTTTTAATCTAAATTATAGCTTGAGTTTATTAATTTTGTAAGATGAATGCAATTTAATGGTAAGTGAATTTTTTTAAAAAATATTAAAAAGGGTAATTTTGAAAACTAAGCTTAATTTTTAAAAATTGATAGTGGTACCCATTATGGTTTAATAAGTAGCCCCTGAATTTGGAAATCTTTAGCTTTTTATTATCAATTTAAAATCAAAGATCGGTAGTTAAGTTGTAATTAATCTACCCAATTGATTACTATTTATCTCTTTTCCTAATTCTGATTGGGTGGTGAATTCAAAAGATTTTCAATTAAAAAAAATCAAAGTTTTCCATTTCTCTAATTAAGAAATAATATTAAATAGGTTAGGATTTAGTATTAGTTAGAAAATAGAGAATGAAATTAAAATAAGAAAACCAAAAATTAGCAACTAATACTAAACGCTAACCTATTTAATATTAATTATCAACTAAAGAAAATGGAAAACTCCAATTTCTTTTTTAATTGAAAATCTTTTGAAGTCGTCATCCGACTAGAGTCGAGAAAAGAGATAAATTGTAATTAATTGGGTAGATTGATTATATCTTAACTACTAGTCTTTGATTTAAAACTGATAAGAAAAAGTAAGAGATTTTTGAATTTGGGGACTACTTATTAAACCTTAATGGGTATTACTATCAATTTTTAGAAATTAAGCCTAGTTTTCGAAATTACCCTTTTTAATATTTAAAAAAAATTCACTTACCATGAAATTACATTCATCTTACAAAATTAATTAACTTGAGATATAATTAAAAAAAATAGAGAACTAAAGTTTTTACAAATTTTACATCATCTTGGAGGTGCCTACGTATTTATTAATTGGTATTAAACGTCTGTAGTTCATTTTGAAAACTTTAATATGTAGGTTCATTTTAATTTTTTAAAACTAACTAAGTTTACATTTCAATTATTTTTTTACCAAAAAAAAAAATCTAGAAAAAAAAAAAAAGGTTCCATCCTAAAGTCTTATTTTTTTTTTCAAAGTTTCTAAAAAATTTCTAAGTGACTTCACTTCCTCTTTTTTTCTTTTTCTTATTTTTAATCAATGTATCCCCCCTTTAAAAAAAATTCATAAAATATACCCTAAATAAATAACCAATAAAATATGAAACAAAACAATTAAAAAAAAAAACCATAAAAGCCAAACTTAAGTGTGAATGACATATACGGGTTTAAGATTACTCGATTTAAAAGAGGATGGTGTGTTGCTGCTGTAGTTGGACCTCCGTTTGGAAATGTGGTCAGGGTTAGCATAAGTTATTGGTGCATGCTGCTGTATGGTATTATGATTGTTGCATAGGTACTGCTAATTGGGATTAGAATAATTGAAGACAGGCATTGGGGTTAAATTGAAGACGGTTGGAGATGTAGTAAGGCATTGTGGTAGCTGTACCATTGCGCCTTGTTCAATGGTATTCGCATGATAGCCATCGTGGGTTTGCATGCTATTGTTTGGAGTTGCAAAGGTAGAGTGGTCATGAAATTTGTCATGTGTGGAGTTGGTTTTCTGGTCAGTGTAGTGTGGTGACAGGTGTGTGGAGTATTGATGATGTGTTGGAGCTTTGGATAGGGGTTATGAGGATATGGGTTGCAGTGTGTCATGCGAGAATGGTTAAGTTGGTACACAAGAGTAACACGAGAGATGACTTCTTAGTGCAATAATGTGGATTACAAGAAAGAGAAGATGAGTTGTTGGTGCGATGTATACAATCGATGCGGGTCGTTATAAAGGCGAGAGAGCAACGTACTATAGAAGGGGGCTATAAAGTTGTAATGGCATTCTGTTCATTATGCGAGGATGGGGCTAATTTATGTGTAAATGTAGGGCGATAGGGAGAATGAAGATGGTGATGTATATGTTTGAGATTGCTATATAATGGTTGGTGACGTGTATAGCGAGACATGATACAATGTGTGTGAATTGATGTTTGTGTGATGGTAGTATGTGATTAAGAAAAGATTTTTTTTTTTCTTACTCCCTCACTCCTCGATCCATATATAGAACTCCATATCAAATCTCCTAGATTGGTTTAAATCCATATTGATAAAAACCAAACTAGATTTAAATCTTTGCAGATCTTTATTTTATTGGATTTAATATTATCATTTAGATTTATATTTTTTCAACAATTATTTAGTCACAATTCTATTAATCCATTTAACTACCACATCAATCTAATTCGATTTGTTTCAACCTTCGATTGTAAAATCTAAATTTTTCACCTATTGACCTTTTTGAAAATCTTTTCTATATTTTTAACTAAAATAAATAACCGAACAAACTTAATCTTAAATCTAAGCTTAACCTAGATATAATGGATCAAAACTCACAAAAATTCTATGACCTTAAATTAAGTACCTTAAAAAATGATCTCAACAAATTTAATTAATATTTTTTTTATAAAGGACCGTTTCTCTAGGTACATAAATACAATAAATTAAAATATAAGGGGGAAAAATGGGGTGCCTACAGCTATCCCTCTTTGTGGTAAAGTTCGAGTAAAGCTTTACCATAAAGACAAAAAAAGCACCATGTTTGCCTTGTAGACACTGTTTTTGCCTTGTAGATGACTTTATCTTAAGAAGCGTTACAGTTAACTACCTATCTTAGGCCTATTCCATTAGAGATTTGGTGACAAAAAGCTCAAAAAGAAAAGTGGTAAAGGTAACACCCTTGTGGGATAATAGGAACCCTAAAATATACTAAAAGGAGGGTAGTGCCCTGTGGACTAGCTAACTTAAGTGAATAGGTAAAGCACTGCTTGAGTTGACTAAGATCCTTAAAGATACTAAAAGGAGGGTAGCACCCTATAAGTTGGTTAACCTAAGTGAATGGACAATACGCTCCTTGAGTTAGTTAAAATGCTAAAAAACAACTTGGTCATGATCCTCTAAGCAAACTAACATAAGTGGGAGAGTATATACGGGATTAGCCACCTTAATTGAAAAGTTGACATGAAACCTAGTTATGCGCCTTTGAGTTAACTAATATAAGCAGGAGCGTCTTTAAGGGACTACCAACCATCACTAAAAGGTTGACATGAAACCCAGCCATGCTTCTCTAAGTTAACTGATATAGGTAGGAGCATTTTTAAGGGACTAGTAACCCTAACTGAAAGGTCAACAGGAAACCTAATCATGCTCATTTGAGTTGACTGACATAAGTGGGACCGTTTCTAAGGAACTAGCAACCCTAATTGAAAAGTCGACATGATACCTACTCGTACTCCTCTAAGTTGACTGACATGGGTAGCCGAGCAAAGTGCTTCCTAAGGTAGCTAAAACCCTAAATTATACTAAAAGGAGGATAGCACTCTATGAGCTAGCTGACCTAAGTGAATAGGTAAAGTATTCTTTGAGCTAGCTAAGATCTTGAAAGATACTAAAAGGAAGGTAGTGCCCTGTAAGGTGGCTAACCTAAGTAAATGGGTAAAGCGTTCCTTGAGTTAATTATAACCCTAAATTATACTAAAGGGAGGATAGCGCCCTGTGAGCTAGCTAACCTAAGTAAATTGGCGATGTGCTTCTTAAGCTCACTAAAACCTTAAATAACAACCTGTTTATGCTCCTCTAAGCTGACTAACCTAAGTGAATGGGTAAATCCCTCCTTGAGCTGGCTGAAATCCTAAATAACAACTTAATCGTGCTCCTCTAAGCTAACTAACCTAGGCGAATGGGTAAAGCACTTCTTGAGCTAATTAAAACCCTAAATGATAACCTGGTCATGCTCTTCCGAGCTGACTAACCTAAGTGAACGAACGAAGCACTCCTTGAGTTGGCTAAGACTCTAAATGAGAACCTATGGATTGGGACAGTGCTTTATGAGCCGACTAGAACCTTAAAAGAGAAATATGAATTAGGACAACGCTCTATGGGTTAGTTAACCCTAAGGAAATGGACAAAGGGTAAGCGATCTATAGGCTAGCCAAAAACCCTGAGAAGCAACATTGGAGGATGTAACCTTTTGACTTAAGAAATTTACAAACAAAGAATTTGATGAGAACCATTAATGATAAAAAAGGCATCAAGGATAAGCTTTCTTGACTTGAAAAAGAATTAATGGATATCAAAAACTACATTAAGGATAATGGCTTAGAAGTAGATGACATAAATTCCAAGATTTGGCCACTTGAGCTGACATGGATTTGTAACAAGCTTTTACTTTCGCTCTCTCCTTTTCCTTTCTTACTTTGTCTCTCTTTTCTCTCTCTTTTTTTTTTTTTGAAAGTTTGCTAATGGATATAAATTCTTATTTAAGAAGCGAGTGGTATAATCATCCCCTTCCTTGGTAACCATGTGGGGCGTCTCATACCCTTCTTAGTTTCTAAAAATGTCTTTTGACCTTAATGCTGAGCTTCCAGGTGAGGCCTTGTGATTTTAAATATTTCTTTCCTAAGAAATAAGTAACTTATTATAAGTCTAGTCGAAGAAGGCTTCCTTATGCGCTCTTAGGCTAGATTGCATTCATGACTACTGTCCTGAAAATTATAGTCTAATTGGTAAGCGATATACTTTAATTAATCTGTTAGGTCATTTTTGGTTCAATATTATGAATAGGCTTTAGGTCAAATGTTTGCAAAGGGGATTGTTAAAAAGGCTTATTTTGAAGGATTCATTTATCTAACCTAGGTGTACAAGTCAAGAACCATTAGGAAAAACTCGAGGTGTACTTGCCTTGGTTTTAAAAATAACTGTTATTTTAGATAAATTATCCTTCAAGATCAAAAGAGCTTTTATTGAGTATGGGAGGTATTGCAGGTAAGGACATCTCGTGTGATTTAGGATGGGTTTTGTGTTTGTGATTTAAAGTGTGTTTTTGAAATGAATATGGGGTTTTATGTTAGTGGTTGGGAATGTGATTCTAGACCTTGTGTTTTTAGAGTAGTACGAACTTCTAGGCCATCTTTGGTTAGGGCTTTTCTCAATCTCGATGTTCAAGCCTTTCTTCCTTTTTCTTTCTTCTGGTTTTATTCTCTTTTTTCTTTCTTTCTTCTCTCTTTTTTTTCTTTGCCCTATTATTTCTTGCTTTTCTTTCCCCAAAAGTAATTATCTCTTTTGTTAAGTCTTTGTCTTTAGATGAGTCAAGGACCTAAATCCATGGGTTCCAAGTGTATAAGCTTAAGTAAGGTATGTGTAGTCTTGAGGCATTTGGAAAAGTATTGGCTTTTCTTTAAAGGGAACAATTTATCGAAAACAAAAGTTATCCTTAAATCGTTATTACTAAGGTAAGCACAAATAAGTTTTATCCTTCTTTCCTAATCAATGACCTTATCCTCTAAATTATCTCATTTTATGGTGGTTCTTGATAGGGTTTACATTTAAAAGCACTCCAAATAGGTTCAATAGAGTTAACAAAGGATAATTGTGTTTAGGATTTAAAAATAAATGCCTAAATTCATTTTAATCTATGTATCATATTCAAAATAAACCTCTCTTAATGAATGAGTTTAAATCCCTCACCATGATGTCTTTCATCTCTCAAATTGTTTAAGAGTTAATGTATGGGATGCAATTCACTTCTTTTCATTCTAAACTTTTTTTAAAGATGAGTTACTAATTCCTTACATAGGGATTGATTTGCCACAGGATGAATATTGACCTTGCCGCAGTTTCTTGAAACATGCTTTAATTATGAAACAATACCTTAAATTCGATTTGAGTTCAAAATGAAATTTCAAACACCAAATGCCTCGTACTTTTCACGTTCTTGCTTAAATTGACCCAAACTTGTAGGTCTTAATGCCCTTTAGCCTTATTTGTGATTTCAAGCCTAGTTCTTTAGAGTTGAATGGTATAGCATTAACGTCTTTTAAGGTAGAAGAGACTGTGGATTGCCCTTTTTGTTTGTACTAGGGATTAAGCTCAAGATGGTGTTTCATAACTTTGTGTTTTGACTTGGTTCATGGTTGGACTTGATGGCTTAGGGGTTTCGAGTTAGTTCGGCTACCTTGATGGGGTAGGGGTTCATATTTAGTTGGCTACCTTAATGGGCGATGTGGTTCATGTTTGTAACCATTAGCAACTTCTTCATTTTTTTTTTCTTTTTTATGAGAGAGAGAGAGAGAGAGAAAAGAAGATAGGGCTTTTATGTTATAAAGACCGAGTAATCAAATTATAAATAGGGAATTGGTTTCTTAGGATTCTTTATACAAGCTTATACATTTACATTTTTTTGATTGACAGAAAACAATGACTTAATGAATGCTATTAAACATCTTATTTACAAATAAGGAATGGAAGAATGATCTTCTAAAAGAGAAAATATTCCTTTTTATTATAATGGATACAATATATGATCAAAGTAAAGGAGTTGAACATTGTGCTCGATTATTATTCAATGGAATCAAAGATTATTTCTAGATCCTATTTATTCTGAATGATGAAGCCTATTTACAATGTGCTAATCTATTTGAAAAAATGAATATTCATAACTTGTAGAATACTTGGCAAAATGGCAACTACTTAAAATTATTTTAGAGGATTGATTCTTTTTTTTTTTCTTTTCACTTTTGATCACTTAAGATCAAGCTTCCAAAAGAAACGTAGTATTTTACAGGGTAGTAAAATGTAATTATTTATGAACCTGACTTTTAGAAATTAAGACATAATTATCAAGTATGAATATTTACAAATGAATAAAGATAAGGATAAAAAATGTGAAATGAAGACACAGATGCAAGGAAATTTAAATTGGCAAGAGACCATTAATATGGCAAAACCTAACTAACTTTTATTAATTTTTGCAATTATGAGGCTTTACATCACTTATTTCATTCGAAATAGAATTCCTAAAGAAAGAAAGAAAGAAAATAAAACCTATGGTCTATTCTTCTTACGGCTATTAGGTTTTGATAGGAATCAGGCTACTGAGCCTTTGACCCACAGCTGAGCTCGAGAACTGAAAGGCTTGGTAAGGCAAATTCTCCTATTCTAGCTGACTCTTGCTAAGGCCAAGTACTTCTTTGCCGATTCACTTTTTATGTTGACCTGAATGACTACCCATCTCTCTATAGTACATCGAATTGCAAATTACTCAATTGTGCCTAAGCCGACCAATGACTCAGCATCTTCTTACCGAGAAGCCAAGATCGAGAGATTGACTGACTAAGCCACCCCTACTTAGATAAGCAAGCTAATTATACTTTTTTTCTATATCTTCCAACGGCATCACCAATATAGCATCGCTACATATACAGAATCATATGTAGAATCTATTATACCAATGATTGTTTTTGTTGAATATTTATTTTTACTCTTTTGTATTTTGTAAATTACTTCCTTAGAAAATACCCTTTTTGTCTTTTTCCTTTTAGGCATGTTGCTTTAAATTCTCAGGTATAAATACCCCTTGTACTTATAGCTATAAACATCAGATTGATTATTATTAATACACTTGAGTGTTTTCCATCCCTACAAAAATACTACCCGTTTACTCTCAGCATCACTTTTATCCTAACCTTTGAGCAGGGTTAGGTGGCGAGTAACCTCACTAACCGATTCGTACGTTATATCGAATTGTGTCGTGAGTCCTTGGAAGTTTCATTGGGGCTATTTGTGAGTTTTTGCTTACTTTTCATTTGTATCTATTCTTTCTCACATTTGTCATCACTTCCTTTTACAAGCTTTCAATAGGCTTGGATTCATTTATTAACAGACCTTATCTGTTCTTGATCATGGTTCACATCATCTTAGTATCAAAGCGGAGGTTTTGTTTCAGTTCTAGTTTGTATTTGAGGTTCTGTTTATACTCTATTTTGCATGTGTGAAACAGAGTAAGTTACTATGTCATTTGATTTCTGTGTTTGTTAGCTATTACTTTTTTTGGCCTGTGGAAGTGTTTGCTATATCACCTATTTGAAGAGTTTGAGCTTTGAATCTATGGTGAAAATGATTGACCCAAGTGTAAATGTTAGTGTTGGAGATGATAACAATAGAGTTAACCACCATAAACGATAGTTTCAAGGAACCCTAGGGAGCACTAACGAGAAACTAGGTGAGGTGGCTAACCTCTTAGTAGATCCGACCTAAGCTGTTCATGCATTGGCTTGCTGACCGACTAAGGCTATACAAAACGCCCCACAAGCTGCTCAACTTGTTAGAGGTTAGAACTCAGCTCAAGTAGTTTAAGGTAGAGGAGTAGGTGGATGAGTAAGATGAAAGATAGACCTGAGGGAACTAGAAGAAGAGAATGAGGAAGAGTATTTTGAAGAAGAGTGAGTTAGAGTCCCCAAAGCATTTGACTATGTAAAGCTTTGGATTCTGAGCTTCAATGTATTTAGTAATGCTGATGAGTATTTAGAATAGAAAGAAAGAGTGGAGCATGTTTTTTGAATATTATCAGTACGGGGATTATGAGAAAGTAAGAACTACTGTTATTGAGTTCTCCAGATATGCCGTCTTATGGTGGAAGAACTTCCAGGCTATGAGGACGTGAAAGGGCTACTGAAAGATTAATATTTGGCTTGAGATGAAGAGAATACTTAGAAATAGGTTTATGTTGAAAACTTATCTGCATGACACTTTTATTCGCCTTCAGGAGCTGAGACAAGGAGGCTGAACAGTTGACGAATATGTATAGGAATTCTAAATCCTCATGATTCGATGTAAAGTAGAGGAGCCCCCAACGTGAACAATCTCTAGGTTTATTACAGGATTGAGAGGTGATATTTGCGACATTGTAGAGCTCCAACGATTCACCACAATGGATGAAGTCATTAGAATAGCCCAATGAGTAGAGAGGTAAAGAAGCCGAGTATCGACTAAAATGCCAACTAGCTGACCTGCTAACTCGTACAAGTAAGTCATTAAGCTTTGTCAAGTATCGAATCAATTAGAAAGATGGATGTCTGAGCCCAGTTGAAAGGCCGACCTGACGGTAAAGTGTCGACTTGAACTTATGAGAAGAGGCAAGGATCTGATAGGAAGATGAACTAAATCAAGTGCTTTAAGTACCAAAGGTTTGGACATATGGTTACTTAGTGCTTGAACCAAAGGACAATGGTCATCAAGGAGGATGTCTCAAAGCTAGAGGTTGAAAGTATTGATGAGTAACTTGAGGAGGAGATCACTGTCGAGAAAGATGTTGAGAAAGAACTTATTGAGGAGGATGTGTTTACCGAGAACTTGGATCAGTTGATCATGGTTGTTTGACGCATAATGAACATGGAACCTTCATGCGAGGAGGAGTAGAGAGAGAACTTGTTTCATACCACCTGTAAGGTAAATGATCAAATGTGTGCCTTCATTGTAGATAGTGATAGTTGCACCAATGTGGCATCGATCGATCTTATTTCAAAACTGAAGTTGCTAACTATTGTACACCTAAGGGTGTACAAGTTGCACTGGTTGAGTGAGAAAAGAACACTACAGGTCACTCGATAAGTACTACTGTCGATCATAATTGGAAATTATACTGACCAGATTCTCTACAATGTTCCTACGTGTTGCTAGGTAGACCATAGCTGTTTGATAGGAGAGTTGTCTATGATAGCAACAAGAACATGTATATGTTCGAGAAGGATGGCTAAAAGATTACAATGAACCTGATGCCATAGAGAGAAGTTAACAAACTATAAAAAAAACTTGCTCTCAGATCAAAGAAGGCTTTAGTGATGAGTAGGGTTGAACTCTAAGGGGCAGTCAATGTTGATGAGCTGACCCTTATATTGGTTAAGCGCCTATTGGAGATGAAGGAGCAGGGTAAACTATCTTAGAAAATAAAAGAGGTGTTAGATGAATACGTTGACTTATTCCTAAAACAGTTACCTAAAGGGATACCCTTGATTTAAGGCATAGAATACTACATTAACTTAATACCCAACGTCGCATTGTCAAATAAGCCCGCATATCAGATTAGTCCTAAGTAGGCTTCTAAACTTCAATGTCAAGTCAATGAGTTAACAAAGAGAGGGTGTGATGGGGAAAGTCTCAGCCCTTGTGCTGTGTTGGCACTTTTAGTGTAGAAAAAGGATGAAACCTGGTAGATATGTGTAAATAACCAAGTTGTGAATAAGATCATAATCAAATACAGGTATCACATTCTTATATTGGAAGACATGCTAGATGAATTGAGTGGAGCCAAGATTTTCAGTAAGATTGACCTCAAATCTAGCAACAATCTAATCCGCATGAGGCTAGGAGATGAGTGAAAAACCACGTTCAAGATTCGACATGGACTTTATAAATGGATGGTCATGCCCTTCGGCTTGTTGAACACCTTAAGTACTTGTATGAGACTAATGAACCATGTGTTGAGACATCTAATAGGGAAGTCTATCGTAATGTACTTTGATAACATCTTAATTTATAGTGCTCACATGCCGAGTCACTATGAACATCTCTGAGTGGTTCTAGATATCCTCCGTGCCGATAGACTATTCAGTAATCTCAAGAAGTACTATTTTTGTCAGGAGGAAGTAGTATTCTTGGGCTATATAGTAAGCAGAGGAGGCTTACGAGTTAACAACGAGAAGATTTGAGTAATCATCAAGTGGCCGACTCCTATTACTTGTGCTGACATAAGAAGTTTCCATAGATTGGCTTCATTTTATAGGCAATTCATTAGAAATTTTAGCACCCTTACTGCATCACTTACTAAGCTAACGAAGAAAAACACCGACTTTCAATAGGGAGAAAGGGAGGAGAGGAGCTTTATCGAGATAAAGGAAAGATTAAGCTCCACCTCGGTATTAGTGCTACCCGACTTTGAGAAAATATTTGAGTTGGAATGTAACGCATTAGGCATTGCGATAGGCGCTATTTTAATGTAGGAAGGCCAACTAATTGCCTTCTATAATGAAAAGCTCAAAGGACCTTAGTCAAATTACTCTATGTACGACAAAGAATTCTTGGTAATGATCTGAGCACTGCAAGTATGGCAGTACTATTTATTGCCAAGAGAATTTGTTATATATACTGATCATAAGTCGCTGAGATACATTCGAAGTTAGACTAAGTTATCGAAGTGATAGGCCAGATGGGTTGAATTCCTTAAAGGATTCAATTTTGTAATAAAATATAAACAAGGAAAGAGCAATTTGTTACAGATGCTTTTTCGAGAAGACATGCACTCCTGAGTGAATTGTAGACTAGATTATTTAGGTTTGCAAGCATCAAAGAGCAGTACTCTAGGGATTTACATTTTGGACCTGTATTTGCGTGATGTGTCAATGGAAGAATAGTAGATGAGTACCATGTGAAAGATGGCTACTTATTTCAAAGGAGGGAATTATGTATGCTGACTTGTTCATTGCAGGAGCTACTGATTAGGAAAGCCTACAGTGGAGGATTATTTAGACATTTTGGAGAGAAAAAGACATATGAATTGTTGAGTGATTGATTCTTTCAGCCAAGATTGAGGAGAGATATGCACCGAATTGTTGAAAGTTGTGTCGTGTGTAAGAAGGCCAAGTGTGAGCTGACTAAGCGAAAGTAATGTCTTTGCCTGTTCCGACGAAACAATGGACTTTGTTCTCAAGTTACTAAAGATCGCTCGAGGCAAAGATTTTGTAATGGTCATCGTAGATAGGTTTAGCAAGATGGCACACTATGTGCCCTGCTCCAAAACTAACGATGCTTCGGCTATTACTTCTCTTTTCTTGTAAGAGATTGTGTGGTTACATGGCATGTTGAGAAGTGTAGTCTTCGATAGAGACCTGACGATCTTGAGCCATTTTTAGAGGACATTATAGTGTTATATGGGAACCAAAATACTATTCAGTACTTCTTGTCACCCCTAAACTAATGGCTAAATGGTGGTGGTTAATCGTACTTTGGGGATCACTGCTCTAAGTTACAGTAGGTAAAAACCTAGCTAATTGGACGTCTGCTTACTAGTGGTCGAATTTGCTTACAATCAGACAGTGTATGATACTACTAAGTAGACTCCCTTCGAAGTGGTCTATGGTTTTAGTATTGTGTTACCCTTCGGTTACACCCCTGTACTTGTGCTTGTACAAGAGGACCCTAACGTGAGAGTTAAGGTACAATCCCTTTCACTTGGCACATCGACCAAATTGCTAGAAGAATGCGAGAGAAGGCTAAGGATAAGACAACTAAACAATTATAATAAGGAGACTTGGTATGGTTGTACCTCAACAAGGAACGATTCCCAAGTAAGAGGAGGAACAAATTATCTACAAGAATTGAAGGGCCTTTTAGAATCCTCCAGAAGATCAATGATAATGCCTACAGATTGGAGTTGCCTAAGGACTATAGGGTCTCTAATATCTTCAACATTGCCGACCCCAATCAATATCACCTCAACGAAGAGATGATAAAAAACCATTCCAAATCTAAATCAACTAAGAGGGAAGGATGGGAATCAGGCTATTAGGCCTTTGACCTGTAGTTGAGCCCGAGGACTAGAACGCATAGTAAGGCGGATTCTCCTACTTTAGCAAACTTTTACTGAAGCCGAATACTTTTTTACTAAGTCACTCTATGCCAAGTTGAATGACTGCCCATCTCTCTATAATATGCTGAATTGTAAATTACTTGTACCCAAGTCGACCAATGACTCAGCATCTTCTTGCTAAGAAGCCAAGATAGAGAGATTGACTAACTAAGCCAATCTACTCGGACAAGCAAGCTGACCATACTTTTTTTCTGCATCTTCCAATGGCATCACTAATACAATATTGCCACGTATACAGAATCATGCGTAGAATCTGTTACACTAATGATTGTTTTCCTTAAATATTCATTTTTACCCTTTTATATGTTGTACCTTATTTCCTTAAGAAATGTTCTTTTTGTATTTTCTCTTTTAAGCATGTTGCCCTAAACTCTCGGGTGTAAATACCCCTTATACTTATAGCTGTAAACATCATATTGATTATTATTAATACACTTGAGTATTTTTTGTCCCTGCGTAAATACTGCCTATTTACTCTCAATATCACTCTTATCCTAACACTTAAGAAAGGCTAGGTAACGAGTAATCTCATCGGATCAATTTGTGTATCATATCAAATTGTGTCGTGAGTCCTTAGAAATTCCATTGGTGTGTCATATCCATTGGGGCTATTTGTGGGTTTTTGCTTACTTTTTCATTCGTATCTATTTTTTCGCACATTTCTTATCACTTCCTTTTTCAAGCTTTCAGTAAGCTTGATCCCATTCAATGACCGGTCTTGTCTGTTCTTGGTCACAATCCACATCAAGTTCGACTTGTGTCTTCTTCCTCTTCGAAATCTTAGGAGCTTCCACTTCCTTATCCTTGCTACTAATCTTCCTAAGCTGTGCTTCTAATGTTTTTAGCCTCTGATGATATTCTTCATAGCGAGCTTTTAACTCTTGCTCTCTTTCACTTGCTTTCTAGGGTTCAACTTTAACTTGAACTTCTTCTTTCTCCTTTATCTCTTCCATATCTTTTAGCTTCTTTAGTTCACGATAAAGACATTCTTTGGTTATCTGACTTATGCCAAGAATCCCTCTAGTGGTAGGGGTGGTTTTCCTTTTGCACCAAAGAGCTTGAATGCTTAGAAGTTTAGTTACCTTATTAGCCACCAGCATGTTAGGTTCATGGAAGTCAAGTGAGATTGGTTCTAATGATGGCTTGTGAATCATGTCGTAAGTAAGTCCAATGGCTGGAATGTATCCAGTATAGAGGTTAAAGTCGATCAGAGGTACTACTTTGAAACCTTCACATCTTTTTACCATTTCCTCACTTAAAAACCATCTAGCCATCCAAAGTAGTTCTTTAGCTTTCTTACCCTGAAAGTATTGAACTTAGTAATAGGTAGCTATGTCTTCAAGTAGCTCAATTTACTCTTTGAAAGACTTGATGAGGTCATATCGTGGTGTGAAGTTAGCTTATTGAAAACGAGTTGACAGCTTCTCATGTGGCTAATGAACTAGACCAAAAGTAGAGCCATATTAGTTTTCAGATTTTCGTGTTTCTTCTTTTTGAGATGATTCAGTGAGCAAATTTGT
Organism: Lumnitzera littorea; assembly: GCA_024138015.1. Classification (NCBI taxonomy): domain Eukaryota; kingdom Viridiplantae; phylum Streptophyta; class Magnoliopsida; order Myrtales; family Combretaceae; genus Lumnitzera; species Lumnitzera littorea. Next base: position 114,869,022 of record JAMXBB010000003.1, on the reverse strand, counting down.
TTAGCTAAGAGAGCAAGGACATATAACTTCCTGTCAAGAAACTGGGCTATGATTTCTACAACTTTAAAGTGGACCCATCGTCTTTCATCAAGGAAAAGGATGATGTTGAAGACCACTAGGATATAGGCATTGACTTGGTGCTGGTGCTAAGTTTCTAAGTTTGCACAAAAAATATCCTGTTTATCTTTTATGTTTTAGCTCAATGGAAAACCAGTTGATGACATCCTCCATCCAAATGGTATTCCCTTGAACCAAAACCCCATTTATCTTGGCTTTTTTGACTCTTAATAGCTTATTGAAAATTTTCGGTGTGGCAACTTCCAAGTCTGGGACATAGATATTATCTATAATAGTAGGGCCCATAATAATTAAGAGTACTTGATAGGATTCGGGATACCAACCTATTTCAAATACCAAGGCTAAGCTCATTTACTCTTCATTCGAAAATTTTATTTGACTACTTATTTTTATTTGTGTTATTAAGATTTTTTATTTCTTGTATTTTTTATAAACTACGCTAATGTTTATTTTGTATTTATAAAAATGCCACTAGGGCCTCCTTTTAGTTATTTTATTTACAAGTTTGCCACTATGTATAAATAGCTCATGTATGTAGGGTTTTGGATAGATTTGGATATTAATGAAAAATTCTTTGAGTATTTTCTCCTGAAAAACTCTCTCTTATTAGCTTTTGTCTATCCTTTTAGCAAAGATTATGGTAGGCAACCTTATCACTCGAACCGGTACGTTATATCCGATGAGTCTTAGGCTGTGTAGAACTTAGCTGGTAAGTCATATCCGGTTAGGTGGCTCATAGATTCGCTAAAACCTTCACTAAACCCACTCTATTTTCGTTCCTTTGGCAGGATCGGATCCACTTCGATATCACCACTCTTATTGGTTCTTAGCGCAGCGTATCGGTACTCTTTGAGGGTTTGATTTAGCTGGTGTGGGGCCAAGGTGAAAAGTGAAAGATTTGGGTTCCCGTAGATGTATTAAGGCCCATGCTAAAGTAATATTCACAAGGATCTTCTGTAAAGAAAGTATAGGCCCAATCTTGTTTATAATGAATTCTTATCTATTTGTGTTGAAAAGCCGAAACCATTTTTGGAATAATTTTTTAAGCCCATGAGGTAGATGAACAGGGATCTCTTTGAAAGCAACTTAATTTGATTTAGCCATATTTATCTAAAAAGAATTAAAATTACAATTAAAGCTTACTCTTAACTTTACAAGAAATTATTACAAAATATTTACAGTAAAATATTACAAAGTGACTATACAGGAGAACATAGGGAAAAATACTGCTTCACCATTGTACTTATCCATTTAGGTTTGCCATATTATGGGTTCCCACAATTTTTTTTTTAAAATTTCGTAAATGCAAAGGGTAGATGCTAAAGCTCCTTGAGTTTTGTGACCCTTATGTTTTTTTCAAAGTAACAGTTATGTGATCATATCTAAACTTAAGTGGGATAGCCTGATCGGCCCCAGAAAGTGATTGCCTCACAACATTTAAAGCTTACATAATAGCTCTCTTCCTAGGGTCTTAAGACAACCTAGGTTTGATCGTATCTACTACACATATGATACCTAAAATAAAATTAAAAAAAAAAACCCAAACTAACCCCTTAGGTGAGCTCCAACAAACATGCTAGTACAAAAATTTTTATTTTACAATGAAAGAAAAAAAATCGACTCAAGTATTTTTGAAAAAAATAATCCTATTTTCGACAAATTCAAGTAGCTAACCCCCTTGATAATTCCTTAGTAGAGTCACTAATTTATCGAGCTAAATTTTTGGTTTCCTTATTTTAATTTCATTCCCCATTTTCTAACTAATGCTAAACCCTAACCCATTTGATATTAATCTATGACTAGAGAAAATGGAAAACTTTAGTTTCTTTTTTAATTGAAAATCTTTTGAAGTCTCCATCTAACCGGAGTCGGGAAAAATGATAAATTGTAATGAATTAGGTAGATTGATTATAACTTAGCTACCAATCTTTGAATGTAAATTGATAAGAAAAAGTTAGAGATTTTTGAATTCGAGAACTACCTATTAAACCCTAGCAGGTATCACTATCAATTTTCAGAAATTAAGCTTAGTTTTCAAAATTACCCTTTTTAATTTTAAAAAAATTACCCTTAAATTGCATTCATCTTATAAAATTAATTAACTCAAGCTATAATTTACCAAACAAAAAAAAACCTAGAAAATTAAAGTTTTTATAAATTTTACGTCATTTCAAAAGTGCCTATATCACGCCTCGAAGCGGCAGAGTCGTAATAATCTCGCCATGCAAACCATTTTAAGATAGAAGTTAGGCTTATAACCGCTATCCTAAACCTGATCTACACAAGGCATCTATGACTAACCTGTTTTGAAGTAAATAGTTCATAATTTAAGTAAGTCATTTACTTAAGAAAGTAAGAAATATATATATATATGATAATTCAGTTATTACAATTAACGTTTACAACGTTTTATCGTAATTTATTTTCTAATTAATACGTTATTTAAAAATGAAAAATTCTAAAATAAGAGCTTAGACTTTTAAAATATATGTCTATTTTCCAAATGTTTTTCCTCACTTTCCAAGATTCAGCAGTTGCTAGCTTTAAGGTAATTGTAAGCCACTTTTTAGCTAGCACCTACAACGACGTCTATAGGGATGTGAGTAACCATAGTTCAGTAAGTCAAAACGAAGGACTTAAAACTATACCAACAACATAAGCAAAGTTATCACCTGATTTAGTTAGATGCAATGCATGACCATGCAAATACTATCGCACGACGTTGTCTAGCCTATCGTGAGATTAGAGAAATTACGCCTGCTTTAATTTTCCCTAATGGGTTGCTATGTAGATCCGATTTATGTTTATAGGTCGTATATTTGATTAGGTCTTGTTTGGGGTGATAAATCATTTCATACAAATCATATAATACAAACCAAGTAGCTAATCAAAATCATATCATTAGCTTAGAACAAGCACAATCAAGTACAATTTCAAGCCTCCAAAATACAATACTGTATTAATCCTAACTTACTTGGACTCTTTGCTCACTCACTTAAGGTCCGACTAGCTCAGGCCATTGCCGATCATTCCTTTAATACAAATGTGGTTTCGGTTTTTTATATAACTATTATGGGTTGGTTTTATCTTATAACACTTATTGTTATATTTTGTTTAGGGTTTAATATACCTAATTATCTTGGTTTTTAAGTCTTTTATAATTCTTCTTGAATTATGTTAAGTTCTGTTTCAATTTTCGCAACGATTTCTAAATTAAGTTTTTAACTTAGTTTTTGGTTAGAGATTTATATGTATACCCTAAAAAATCATTCCAACTCATAATGTGAAAATAATCGCATTATTTTTGGATATCCTAAATATCGTTTTTAGTCTCTAATTAGTGTTTTAGTTTGTGCGGTACATCCGAATCTTAATTTAATTACTGAATTCACCCCCATTATGAGAAAATCTTACATTTTTTATATAATTACCCTAATTTAAGTTTCCTATTAGATTTATTATATATTCCTATTATTATCATAATATCAATTCTAACTCATATTTTCCTAATTATTAATTTCTCATACTTACATATTATACATTATCACCTAATGTGTATATAATATACACATCTAATATTCTCATCACTTCAAATATCATCTCCTAACATCAAATAAAATTCCAAATATCTAAATTCATCCCAAATCAGATTTTAAACCTAATTACCCTAAATTGCCAAATTAACTTAAAATTTATCGTTTTTACCTATTACATATTTACTATATAATATCCTAATAATTACATCTAATACTCCAAATACTACAAATAGCATACTCCATTAGATTTCAACATCCTAAAACATATAATTGTGCATCAAATTAGTAATTACTCATTTGATTACTTAATTAACTCTAAATTACCCATTTTATGCATCATTTTAAGGCTTAAAAATTATCTAAAAATTTCAAAAATTAATTTTTGAAAAAAGGCTTCATAGCACTATTTTATAACCCCTAAGTAGTTTAAAAAAAATTTTGGACTTAAAACTGCATTCCTAAGATAATTTATTTCTAAATCGAAACATGTTTGGTTTTGCATGATTTCTTAAGGACTATATATCATGGGATATATTTTCATCAAAATAATATTTTTTATAAAAACTAAATACAAAAATATTTCATAATAACAAGTTTCATAAATTTCAACTAATTTTGATATTTTTAACAATTTAAGAAAAATCGGGTAAAAATCAAAACTCACAAGAACTAGAGGTTTCGGCCATCGTCGTTTGCCACGGGTGTGTTAGCCCATCTAGGCGCTGCCACCACAGTATAGAGGTGGTAGTCGTCTACTCCTAGTTGCTTATCGGGTTTGGGTTTGGGTTTGGGTTTTCTTTAAAAGCCCCAACTGTACAGTTTTTTTGTAATTTTTTATAAAAACTCTAATTTTCTTTCAATTTTACTTCTTTCTAATTTTTTACAATTCCAAACATCCAAAATGAGCTTTTCAAAATTTTGGGGTATTTGTAGGGCTCTAAAGTAATTTTTGTGCATTAATTTGATTAGACCTTTGCTTTATCTACTTCCATTTTAATTTTTTCTTTAACTAAATTTTATTCGGTTGATTTTCTTCTTTGATTTTCTACTTGCCACACTCCTATTCCAAACATTTCCATAAATTTTCTTATTTTTCTTCATTTTTCCTTAATTATTTATGAATTTTATTTAATTAATTAACTTTATTTTAGTACATTCCGCGTATTTTAAGTAATTGCGGGTATTTCTACTTACATATAAATTCATATATGGTATAAATAAATACTCCTAAATATTATTTAAATTATTTTATGATTTTTAGTATACGTATAATTTATCTTTAGCGATTTGTTAATTATCAAAATGCATTTTACACATTTTTGATAAAAAAAATGAGTAATATACTTAAAATTTGGAAATTTTATACTCTTTTATTTTATTACTTATTTTCTTAAAATTGAACTTGTGGGATCGATTTTACTAATATTCCTAGCTTCATAGTAGTATTTTGGTTGAATCGGACAGTTTACTTGATCACCCTGAATTCTACTAACCAAACTCCGAATAGCTGAATATGAGTCTTACAACCTATATATCCGTTAGTTAGGATTAAACGTCCATAGTTCATTTTGAAAACTTTAATGTGTAGATTCTTTTTAATTTCCAAAAAATGACTAAGTTTATGTTTTTAAGACAACCGTTGGGGTCAGATCGAAGATGGTTGGAGCTGCAGTAAGGCGTTGTGGTCACTACACTACTATGGCTTGTTCGATAGTATTTATACTATAGCCATTGTGGGTTTACGCGTTGCTGTTTGGAGTTGCAAAAGTAAAGTGGTCATGAATGGTGTCATACGTGGAGTTGGTTTTCTAGTCAATGTAGTGTGGTGATAGGTGTGTAGAGTCTCGGTGATGTGTTAGAGCTTTGGATGGGTGCTGTGAGGATATAGGTTGCTGTGTGTTGTGCAAGAACGGTCGGGTTAATACACAGGAGTTGTACGGGAGAGGATTACCTAGTGTAACATTGTAGATTGTGAGAAAGAGAAGTTAAACTGTTGGTACAGTATGTATAGCCGATGTGGGTCGTTATAGTGGTGAAAGAGCGATGTACTATAAAGGGGGGGCTACTACTATTATGATGGCGTTATGTTCATTATGTGAGGATGGGGTTGATTTGTACATGAATGTAGGGTGATAGGGAGAATGAAGATGGTGCTGTATGTGTTTGGGTTTGTTGTACAATGGTAAGCAGTGTGTATAGCAAGACGAGAGACAATGTGTGTGAATTGATGCCTGTGTGATGGTAGGATGTAACCAAGAAAGGAATTTTTTTTTCGCACTCCCTCTCTCCTCGATCCATATATAGTACTCCATATCAAATCTCCTACATTAGTTTAAATCCATATCAATAAAAACCAAACTAGATTTTATAGATCTTTGTTTTATCGAATTTAATATTATCGTTTTAGATTTGTGTGTTTTTTTAAAAAATTATTTAGTCATGATTCTATTAAATCTATTTAACCACCACATCAATCCAATCCAATTTGTTTCGACCTTCGATTTTAAATTTCAAATTTTTCTCTGGTTGAACTTTTTGAAAATCTTTTCTATATTTTTAACTAAAATAAATAATTGAATAAACCTAATCCTAAATCTAAACTTAAACTAGATATAATGGATTCAAACTCACAAAAATTCTATGACCTTAAATTAAGTACCCTAAAAAATTATCTAAATAAATTTAGCTAATATATATATATATATATATATATATATATTATAAAGGACCCTTTCTCTAGGTAAATAAGTTAAATTATATGGAAGCAAAAATGGGTTGTCTATAACCACAAACTACATGAAAACTAAATATCAATTTTGTAAACTACATAAAGTAGTGAGTTGCTTGACCTACCGAGGCTGATCGACCCTAAAAAAAAGGATAAACAACACCTTTGGTGAAATAACTTGATATAGAAACATTGGTTTTATTTTTAAGGATGGTATGCAGCAACCCATAAATGCTTTTTACGTTTTCAGTAGCTTGTTTGGGCCCTATGGGAGGATGAGCCACCTACCATCACTTAGAACGGATCATGCAGTTCATCACTTGAGGTGGTCGGTGACCTGATTGTAAGATGTCCGTTTGTTGCCACCGTAGATGGTAGGTAGGTGTTTGCTTATTTTTTCTTATATATTTTAATTTACAATTTATTTGTCAAAATTTGTGAGCCTACTTTAATATAGTAGATATCTTATTTTTAGTTTAGATATGTAATTCTTTAGTCACTTATGATCCTTTTTTTTTTTTTTTTTAACTTATTGTAGTTCTAATTACTCTAAAAGTTTTACATTGGATGGCACCTACAAGAAAGGATGATGAAAGTAGTAATGTTAACATATACGAATGTTAAATTAAGTGTAGGGATTTACTAATATTAGACTTCATGTCTGAAATTGAGAAAAAGGTCTAATTTTCAAGTAGTTGTCGTAACATTATCAAAAATTAAAAAAAGAAAGTCTACTTCTTTCTATTGTCATTACTCATTAGGCATTACAAGTACGAAGTTTCATTGGCATAACATGCATGTGAATGGAAAATGTCTCATAAAATAAGCATGAAGAACTAATATTGCGCTTGAACATGTTTGAAAAAGAAGAAATGAAATAGAAGTGAATCACTTTTACCAAGTCAATACATATTTGAGTAAATTATAAATATACTCCTTTATATTTGCTTCATATGCACTTAGCTTTCTTATCTTTGAAATAGTATACTTAAACCCTCAAATTGTTCAAAAATATACCTTTAGACCTCTAAAAGTAGTAAAAATTCACATTCTTAAATATTTGGTGGTCTAGGTGTGCAATTTCAATAATAAGGGTGCCAAATGCACATAAAACAAATATAAGGAGGTATACCTACGGTCCAACTTTTTTTAAAATTAATTTTAAAAAAGAAAAGATGATAACTAAAATGAAAAGAAGTTGATGAGTAAAATAAAAATATCGTTCAATTAAGAAAAGAAGCAAAATCTATGATTTATTGTGAGATAATTAATCTTTAAGCAAGATATAAATTGAAAGGTATGACTTGTACTTTTAATTAATAATTTATTTATCCATCGAAGTTTTTTATTTGATTTGTCATCTTTCCTTCCCAAAATTAAAAAAAAAAAGAAGAGTAATTGCTAACCATATTTTTGAATAGATTGAGAAAGAGGATATTTATTTCATTCCATTAATATCGCAACATCACATCATAAATCCATGTTACATTAAGTCTAATCGAAAGGTATGAATTATACTTTTTTAATTAATTACTTATTTATTTATTCACCAAAGTTTTCATTTCAGTCATCATCTTTCCTTCCTAAAATTGAAAAATAAAATAAAAAGACCAATTGCAAATCAGCCCTCTTTTGTTTGCTTCATGTGTACTTTGCTAGCATATCTTTAAAATCATGTGATTAGACCCTTAAATATTTAAGAAATGTGTACTTTGGTGTAATACCACTTAAACGTTAGATGATAGAATTCTTATCATCAAAGCGCCTTTTGGTATTGTGATTTAGAGTATATCGAAACTCCAAAGTTAAGTATGCTTGAGTTATGCTTAGAGTATGTTAAAACTCTAAAGTTAAGTATGTTCAAATCAGGCCAATTTAGGATAGGTGACCCTTTAGGAAATTATTGTACTAAGGGATAAAATTATACAACGTTCCATACTAAAGTGGATAATACTTAACGAGAGGAGTTTCAAGGTATATTTGGGGTATAAAATCATTGTATTTGGGGACAATACTAAAGTGGACAATACTTGATGGGGTCTAAATGCATATTTATTTAAAGATTTCAAGTTCTAAATGCACAATTTTAAAGATAATAAGAGAGGTAAGTGCACATGAAGTAAATATAAAGAGATATATTTGCAATTTACCCTACATATTTTACCAAATTCATATCTCTCTCTATATATTTGTCTCTCAAATATATATGGATCCATTTGTAAAGTAAACAGATATCTACAAATATAAGTAAAATTTGAGAAATTTATAAAGAAACCGACCTTAGTTGTAATGGGACTGGATCAGACACTTACTTCTTGCCCTAAACTTCCGTAATAACTAGATCGATCTAATTGTTTCTTGTTTGGCCACTATCTCCTCTTAGGTTAACTTGAATGGAGCATGTTTATATTGTTTCCAATCAAGCTGAGGCACTAGATAAGAAGATCCACTATCTTCTTACATATTTATCATAGTCATAGATGCTTTAAGTAAGATGATACACTCCCTTATTTAACTCAATGTTTTGAAGCCTTTAAAGATGAAAGAAAAAAATTTGAGATTCTCTCACCTATTCTTTACAAATGACGTTATATAGGAGAGGCTTCTCTTGAGAATGCATAAGTCATGAAGACAACTGTGGATGGATTTCGAAAAATTTGTGGCCAGAAAGTTAACTATGATAAATCTTGCACTATCTTTTTAAATAATGTGGAAGAAAATATCAAGACGGATATTGTGAATCATTTTGGACTCAATCCCGGAAGAGATATGGGAAAATATCTAAGAGATCCTGTAAGGGAAAACAACTTAAACTAAGGATATGAATTTCATTATTGAAAAGGTTAGAAGTAAACTCACAAGTTGGAAAAACCAATATGCTTTGTATGGCTGGGAGAAGGCTTATTACTTCAGTTCATCAGTACTGGAAAGTATTGTTATTTATTACTCGCAGGTCCTAGCCTTGCCAGTGTAAACAACAGTGCAATTAGAGAAATTGCATAGAGATTTCCTTTTGGGCTCTATTGATAATAAGAAGACGATGAGTTAGGTTGCTTAAGATAAAATGAAAGGATCTAGAAAGGAAGGAGTCATAGGTCTTCTTAACCTAAGGAAAAGATATAAAGCAAATTTTGTGAAGCTTGCTTAGGTCTTGAAAAAAGAAAAATCTTCTTTAGACCCAATTGATTAAGAGTAAATACAAATTCGTTAATGGTACCTTTCATAAAAATTTAGATCCTCTTTCTTTAAGTCTCTTAAGGAGAGTTACAACTGGTTAGACAGTAAGCTTGTAACAAAGACCATCAATAGTTCTAATGTGAAATTTTAGCTAGATAATTGGATAAGTGAAGGGCATGTTAGAAGCTGGATTCATAATCCCCTATCTATGAATGCTGAAAAAATCACTCTTGCATAAGCCTAGTATGGAGTAGGCCATTGGAAAGAAGAGATCCTAGAATATCCAATTGATGAAGAGATTATAGCTCAACTGGGCAATATTTTCCTTGATTTTGAAAACACAATAGAAGATGTAAAAATTTGGAAGTTTGAGCCTACTAGAGAAGTTACGGCAAAGTAAGCTTATCTCTATCTCTGCAAAGAATCTGATGCCTTGAATTATGAGGAAAACTGGAAGTGGATCTGGAAACTGCCTTACTTCCCTCATATACTACTGTTGGTTTGGCACATTCTATATAATGGCCTACCAACTAAAGATAACCTTCTAAAAAAGGGGATTAATGTTAATATAAGGTGTGTTCTTTTGTGGCGGTGATTATGAGACAGTAAAGTATCTAGTTGTAGATTGCAGAATTGCAAAGAATATTTGGAGAATTCTAGAAATCGAGGGATCGACATCTAAAGATGAAATCCTTTTTTTCCTGGATAGGAAGAACGGCTTATAAAAATAAAATCTATAGGCATAAACATAAAATAAAGGCTGTAGACTTTCTTTTGGTTCTAAGGGCTTTTGAATAAAAGAAATAGAATAATATTCAATGGCCAACAAAGAGAAGAAGATTGGATTATGACAGCAAGAGTTCATATGAAACACTCCAATTTGAAAGATAAAACTATTGTAGATTAATAAAGTGGACTCCACCACCATAAACTGTTATGAAGTTTAATAGTGATGGAGTGGCAATAGCTGATGGCACAAAAGTTTTGGTGTTATTTGTGGAGATGTAAAGGGGAATATTATTGTTGGCTTTGCTAAAAAGATTGCACCCATATTCCCCCGAAACAGAATTGTAGGCCATTTTTGAATTTCGGCTCTCACAAAAAATCTAAACTTGAAAAAGATCATAGTTGAATTTGATGCTATTCTAACCTTGAATATTCTTATGAATGAGGACCTGATACAGATTCATGCATTTAAGTTATACTTATACATTCATGCAAAGAGCTTGCTAAAAATTTTAACTTTATATCTTTTTGTAGAATTTCTTGTGAAGCCAACAGAGCTATAGATTGGCTAGCCCAATCAAGCTTTAAAGCTAGTATGGACTTTTATTTTATTGGATTTACCTCTAAGGGGTCTCTTGCCTTTTGTATTAGAAGATTGTTTTGGTTGTTATACTATTTTTAATCCGAATGAATTACCCGAATAGTCTTTATACTCTTTTCTTTGTTTAATTTAATATATTGCTTCTAATGAAAAAAAAAAAAAGACAACCATTTATAAATTTTAGATTCAATGTCAAATGATTAAATCTTGTTCTAAGTGAAATTTATTTATCTCGCAAGCTAAAAGAAGAAAAGTCCTAAATTACAATTCGATCTTGTTCTTTAAATTATGAGAATACCTTTGAAAAAATAGACTATTTGTCCTTAAAATTGGAAAAGTCATAATATAAGTCTAATCAATATAGACCCTATTAAAGTACAATATTTATCCCATTAATACTTCTTGTCGTTTATAAGATTTGGCTAATAGAGTATAAAGAGGATTAGCTTTACACTTGATTGTATAGCCTACAAAAGAAAACATGGTAAGGGGTGCCAAGGTATTGTCTCGCATGACCACTTCAATGTTTAAGTTAATATTAGGTAGTTGAGGGAATAAGGATGCTTTGAGTGTAAAGACTAGGCTAAGTGCTAGTTTACCCTTAGGAGATGACTTAGTATTTATAGAGGAGGACTATTGGAAGTTGAGGGATCATTAGTGGACTTTTGGCATGTTCGTACATTGTAGAAAGTGGGGTTGTGTAATCCAACGTGGTCTTGATTCTTGGGATGTGGTTATTGACTTAATCTTTACGTACTATCCTTTGTCTTCTAGTCATTATAGGCTGCTGTGATTAAATAGACTACTTAATAGGTGTGGGTTGAGGTTGGCTAGGTGGATAGGGAAGCTAGATTCAGAGAAAGACAAGCTAGGATATGAGTCCAGGTAGGTCGGTATGGGCCTAATGATGTGCGTAAGAGCTAAGTTATCACTAGATCTTATTGTAAGAAGTAGTATTAGTGAGTCTTTCAAAATATCGAAGAATAAAGAAATGAGGATAGGTTGGCAAACATAATAGCTTCCGTGAAATTGCTCGTAAGATATGACGCACCAACGAATACAACACAACTTAATACTTTGCTTGATATGACATATAAACTAATACTAAGGTTTACTCGCTACTAATCTCAAGCTATTCGGTAAGATTAGATAAAAGTGCGATAAATGAAATGTACTTAAGAAGGGTATCTCACGAGAATAAGAATATTAATTAATTGCAATCTCTAAGATGATTGCGGCTATATGAGCAAGGACTATTTATAGTAAGTCTTTTAGGGTAACAACGCAATAATGGAAAATTACCTGCAAGACAATATAAGAAAGGGATTCCTAGTATGTTTAAAAAAGGGTAAATACGACAAAGACAAAAAAGAATATGGTATAAGTATCTAAAAAGTAGGGGACAGGTAGTAGCCGATTAATGGGTTTGTGATCTAGGATCTTAGGCCGTTGTGGTTAAGCTAAGCTAATGTTGGAGCTATTGTTGATGAACTATGCTTGGAGCTACTAAGGTGATGGAATGATACTGTAGTTCAGTAGGCTAGAAGGGTAAAGCTCGACATATAGTGACCTCGGACTAGGTACTTGGTAGATAGTCCTTAGCACTTGGCAAGTTGACTTCGGTACTTGATAACTTTGATTTTAAACATATTTCATATGGTGATTTTATAGCATTTCTCGTACATTTTTGGTTTTCTTTAAAGAAATTGATACTTAATTGAGTAAAATGTTGATTTCAGGGTTTAAACGCGTTCTAGGCTCGAAAACGAAGAAAACGAATCAAGTTTCACTCAATTTCGAGTTCAAACGAAGAAGTTATGAAATTTTGAAGTTGTGCAGAAATTTTGCCTTAGTGCAGAAAGTTACACGACCTGGGGACACGGCCATGCTCCAGGCCGTGTCTGGTGACGAAAATAAAATCCGTGAAATACACATATATAAGGGGATCTTAGGGTTCAAAAGAGAGAGAGACATTACAGAAACAAAGAGAGACAAGAGACAAAAAGAGACTTAAGGAGAAACAACATCAAGAAGCAAGAACGACATCGATTTCAAGATTAGAGATTGTTCATCAAATCAAGAGGGGTTTTCATGCTTTATTTCATGTTTTTGATGAATCTCGTTTTTAGATTCATTATGATAGCTTAGAATTCCAGTATTTAGGATTATGGAACCTAGGGTTTCATGTGATTCTTGGAATGAATTATAATTTCAAGAAAGTTTCTATCTTTTCTTGATTCAATTATGTCGTTTAGTTATGGATTGATAATTCTAGAGTATTAATATATGATATTATGCATGTTGATTGAGAAATTGCACGTGTAATTAGATCTTAGCATAATTGAAGAGAATTACATGTATACTTAGAGATAAGATACATGTTTCTTCCGGAAAGTTGATTGTTTGTGTGGGAATTCATTATATATTAATGCGATTCTAAGTTATATTGCTAAGTGAAGAGATTCCGGTAAATAATTTAGAATTAGGGTTAATATGCTTGAGAAAGATATTAGCTTTAATTGTGAATCCCTCCGGTCAAGAATCATAGAAACTAAATTGAATATATTTTAAAAAGGTTACATGTTAAACACTAGGGGAAATAATTCCTAAATACATCATTGCATATTTGAAATCGTTAGTAATTTATTGCTTTCTAATTTGCGTAATTAAGTCTCATAAGTAGTTTAGTTGTTAATTTCAGTATTTTTAATTCATTCAACTCATCACAATTTTCCGGTTAGATAATAAAGCTAAAGTTAATATTAGTACTCAAAATCTCTGAGGGATCGACTCGGACTCAGATCTGACTATATTAAAATTGATAGGTGCGCTTGCCTCGTATCAGTACTCAACAGGTCAGTGTCTAGGCAAGAGTCCCAATAAAGTAAGGTATGTTTGAGCTGTAACCTTAGGGAGTTCTTCCACAACTCTTCCATGTATTGAAGCTTATCCTTGACAGGCTGATAAGAGAGTATCTTCCTTGTAAGAGATTGTAGGCTTCAAAGGCAAGCATAGGTAAGAGGTTTGGATGTCAACAATCCATTAGTTTCCTAAGGTTTTTGAAGATTTTCCCTCAAATCTTAGTCTTCTTCTTCTTCCGACACAAAGTTTGTTAAGTTGGCGATGTTGAAGGTAGGAGACACCTCATATCCTTCCGTTAGTTTTAGCTCATATGTGTTGTCATTGATGCATCGAAAGATCTTGAAAGGACCATCCGACTTGGGGGATAATTTGTTTGCTCTCTTCCTTGGGAATCACTCTTTACTGAGGTGAATGTAAATGAGATCCCTTAGGCTGTAAATAATTCTTCTTCTACCTTGGTTTCCTTGCTCTCTTTATTGAGTCACTATCTAGGCTAACTATTTGGCAACCTTCTTGTATAGTTTCTGAAACTCCTTGAGGTGCTATAAACCTAATTGGCTTTCTCCTTTAGAGGTTAAGTTGGTTATCATGTCCAATGGCAAGTTCAAATTAAGTCTGTAGACGACCTTGAAAGGTGACCTTTCTACTGACCTATAAGTGGAGTGGTTGTATGTAAACTCGATGAAAGGTAAGAATAAATCCTAATCATATAGATTCTTCCTAATAGTAGCTCGAAGGAGGTTACCTACTATTCTGTTCACAACTTTAGTCTGGCCATCTATTTGTAGATGATAAGAAGTACTGAACATGAGCTTAGTGCCAAGTTTCTTCCATAGTGTTTGCGAGAAGAAGCTTGTGAACTTTGAATCATGATTAGAAACAATACTCCTTGGAAGTCTATGCAACCGCACGATCTCTTGCAAAAAGAGGTTAATAACAAATAAAGCATTATTGGTTTTGTAAGAAGGGATAAAGTGGCTTATTTTGCTGAACCGATTGACTACCAACATAATAGAATCATGTTTCCAAAGTGTTTTAAGTAAGTCGAGTATGAAATTTATGCTTAAATTGGTGCATGGTTGCTGAAGTATTGGCAAAGGTTTATATTCTCCATATGGCTTCTTTCTCCCCTTGGCTCGCTTGTATACCCTGCACCGCTCAATAATTTTATGTACATGCTTCATCATTCTTAGCTAATAGAAGTGTTCTTTTAATAACTTGATTGTCTTATTCTCACCAAAATGGCCAGCTAAGCCTCTCACATGGGCTTCTCGAATAAGTAATTCCCTAGCTGAACTATTCAACATACAAACTTGTTTTCCCTTCATCAGAAACCCTTCACTTAGATAGAACCCATCTACTACTCTTCCAATGTTACGTTTAGCCACTAAGGGTCTAAAGTATGGATCATGTTCATATTGATTAGGCAGAGTACCAAAACTAAGTATTCTAGCTTATAATGTTGTGATAAGAACATGCTAATGAGAAAAAGCGTCGGCTATAGTGTTAGAACTTCCTTTCTTATACTTGATGATGTAGTAAAAGGTTTTTAGGTAATCGACCTACTTAGTATGGCGTTGGGAGATTTTTAGCTATCCCTTTAGATGCTTGAGAGATTTATGGTCTGTATAGATAATGAATTATCTTGTTGTAGGTAATATTGCTAGTTTTGAAGTGCTCTAATAAGGGCATAGAACTTCTTGTCATATGCCGAGTAATTTAATGTGGTACCTTAAAGGTTTTCACTAAAATATGCAATTGGACAATGCTCTTGCATGAGAACAACTTTAATACCAACTCTAGATGATCTACATTTTAGCTCAAAAACTTTGTCAAAGTTGGGCAATACCAACACTGGAGTAGAGGTTAATTTGGATTTGATCTCTTCAAAACTCTCTTGAGCTTTCTTGGACCATTTGAATTTAGAGTTCTTTTTGGTCATTTTGGTAAGTGGTGCAGATATGGAACTAAAGTTTCGAATGAATCTTTGATAAAATGAAGCCAAACCATGAAAACTCTTAACTTGTACAACACTGGTCGGTATCAACCATTTAAGAATGGCTCTGATCTTTTCATCATCAACTCTGATTCCCTTTCTAGAGACAACATATCCGAGGAGTACTACCTCGCTTTAGTAAGACATACATTACTTCAAATTGCTAAACAATCTCTCAACTTGGAGGATATCTAATATAGACCTCAATTGCACGATATGAGAAATGAGGTTGGCACTATATATCAAAACATCATCAAAATAAACAACAGCACATTTACCAATCAACGATCTCAAAACATAATTCATGAGTTGTATAAAGGTGCTTGACACATTTGTAAGCCTAAATGGCATCACCATTCACTTGAATAGACTGTCATTTGTTTTGAAAGCAGTCTTCTACTCATCTTTAGGTCTCATTTAGATCTAGTGGTGGCTACTTTTTAGATCAATCTTCAAAAATACTTGCACACCATGCAACTAATCAAACATATCATCCACTCATGGGATCAAATATTGGTACTTGATAGTGATTTTGTTGATTGCTTGGTTATCAATGCACATTCTCCATGAGCCATCCTTCTTCGACACTAAGACAATTGACATAACACAGGGGCTCATGCTCTCTTGGACATATCCGTATTCAATCAACTCATCAACTTATTTCTTCAACTTGGTTTCCTGCTTAAGATTAAGTTTATAAGTAGGTCAATTAGGTAGAGCAACTCCAGGTTGGAGGTCAATGCAATGCTCTATCCTTCTGACAAGAGGTAAACTTCTTGGTAACTTAGCAGGAAACAAGTCGGCATACTCTTAAAGCAATGCCTACACCTCAACAGGTAAGGCTTTAGCTACCTTCAACTTTAGAAATCTTTTGACAAATAAAAGTATACACTCTTCCTTTTTAACATCTTTGGAAAATTGGGCTCAAGAAATCACTAAAGGCTTTCTCTACAACGATATGGAAATCTTCTCTTATGACTCTTAAACTTTTTTAGGGCTCATTGGGGTCAATATAACCTTTTTCCTATCCTTTTGGAATATATAAGTATTCCTATACCCATCATGGAGTACCTTGCGATCAAAGAGCCATGGTTGGCCCAATAGTATGTGTGAGGCACACATAGGCAAGACGTCGCACAACTTCATCCCTATATCTATCAACAATAGTAATCGGCACTCTGACTTGCTTGGCAATAGGTAGTCCTTTCTCAATAAGCTAGTGAATCTTGTAGGGCTTAGGATAAGGATAAGTTGATAATTTTAGAGTCTTCATTGCTCTTTATGCTATAATGTTGGTGCAACTTCCTCTATCTATGATGAAAGTACATAGATTTCCATTCACTTGGCAATTTGTATTGAAGAGATTCTCTCTCTATTCATCTTCCCTTACAACACTGGTACTGAGAATTCTTTAAGCAACTAAATTGCGATATTGCTTTCCCAATTTAAGTTAGGTAAGGGCCTCAAGATCTTCGAAGAACTTGTTAAAACACAACTTGACATTCTCCTCTATTTCTCCTTCATTAATGCTTTCTACTTTGAACTGGGGGTTCTCTCCTTTGAAGGTCAAAACACATTGGTTCAGACATTGACTTACCATGGGTCCAAAACCTAAGCATTTGAAACACTTTATCTCTCGGGTCTTCTTACCTAAGCTCTAACCTTGATCCTTTCTAACCTAGGCTTCTTAGCTTTACTCTTACCTTAACCATCATTAGTTTTGTTTAGCATTTGACCTCTATGGTCAATCTCAGAACTATGCTAAGCTTAGTCATATCTAGTTCAACTCAACATATTGGTTCTGTTCGGTAAGCCTAGTCGGTTGCTTTGTGCTCAACTGAGCTAACTTCACCTCTACCTTTCAACTCTTTAGGCTACTTGGATGGTCTCATCCAGATTTCTAAGCCTCTGTACCTTCACGACATTACCAATTTCAGATCTTAGTCTCAAAATGAATTTGGCTATTGTCCATGCTTCCATTTCATCAACATCACGGCGGATCATCAACAGCTGTAATTCTTAGACATACCCATCTACTAATATGCTATCTTGTCTGAGTTCTTAGAGATGTTGGAAAATGTCTTGCTCATAGTGTTCTAAAATGAACTTACTCTTTAGAACTCTCTTCATTTCGTTCTAAGTTCAGATTTTATGCTAGGTTCTCTAACGTACATTTTGCAATTTCTTCCACCACATTGCTACATACACAAAAAATTCTAAAGCAACTTCTTGTTGTCGTCATAATCATAGAAGTCAAATATTTTTTCAATCTTCTCTTAGTTTAGATAGTCATCAGCACTACTAAACTCATTAAAACTTGAAATCTGTACTTTGAGATGCTCGGCTCCTATGGCAATACAAAGCTTGCGCTCTTTGAATTCGTCATACTGCTCCTCCTCTTGACCATATTCTTTAAATTCGTCTAACTTAAGTCTATTCCTCGCAAACCTCTTAACGTGTCAGGGTAGAGCTAGGTTCATATTAACAGCTTTTGGTGCTTTAGGTCAGCTACTTATCTTTTTAGCCTCATTTATCAACGCTCTCTTATGGTCTAGTCTCTACTACCCTTTGTACAGATATAGCCAAGTTAGCCACAATAGCAGCAAATCTTTGTAATTGTTCATTAGTAGTTCACGGGGTCTGTTGAGTAACACAACCACAATTACGAGCATCATTCTTGGCATCATTAATCTCTCCTTGAATACTAGGATTTGATATTCTCAATACAAAACTTTAGGAAATCTACTACTAGTCAGAAGGTTACATACAACATTGATAATATGATATCGCATAGTAACTTAAAGACTTGCTTTGTTTTTCCATTAAAGAATAGACTTACTTTGTTTTCCATTAAAGAATAGAGTATAATAGAGCACATATTATATCAAGAAGTAATTATTACAATAGTTAGCTTTTGGTCGTAACCTCAAGCTCTAATATGAAGATTATATGATAAGCCTTGAAGCTGGGTTATCTTTAGGTCTTATCATAAGAAGTAGTAATAGTGGGTCTTTCAAAATATTGATGAATGAAAAAATGAGGATAGGTTGGCAAACACAGTAGCTTTCATGAAGCTGCTCGTAAAATATGACACACCAACAAACACGACATGACTTAGTACTTTACTTAATATGACACACAAGCTAATACTAAGGTTTACTTACCACTAATGTCTTTGCAGTTGCACATGCAATTTTTGTTGTTTTGTCGATTAAATGTAGCTGTTTGATTGAAATGATTGCCATGTGTCTTCATTGTACTACATTGGGGGGATTGCGCTCGTACGGATCCCCAAAATCGTCAATGCACTTCCCTAGATCCTAAGCCTATAAAGACCTTTTGACTTAGCAAGGCTAAGACTTTAGCAACTATCGTTTTTCACTTTCTCACTATTACTGCAAAAAACTTTCTTTCTTCTTTTCTATATTTATATCATGATGTCGACTAAATCACAAGCAAACTCAAGTAAGATGCCTTCTAACGCATCAAAATATAACATATCAACCTTAAACTTCAAAGCTACTAGGAGTGATACTCCCTGAATGAACAGGATGAAGAAGCGTTGTCCACATTAGCATAGCCAAATGTGATGATGAAGAGGGTAGTGGAGGCGCTTGATAGAATAAGGATGATAAGTGCCATCCTATGAGACATTTACCTTAGTAAGCCCTTATTAGTGGACATTGATTCATACAATAGGCTAAAGAATAGTAAGGGTCAGAGCGGCTAGGTAAGTAAGAGCAAGTCAACCGCTGTGAAGTATGTCTTAAGTAATTTTATTATAGGTAGGCTTCCTAGTTTAGTGGTGCAGTTACTGTGACAAGATGAAAGGGTAGCGCTTTTATTATGGCAGCGCTTTGCGGTACATGAGAAGTGCCTTAATCATGGGATGTACCTTTCATTCATAGATTTTGAGATGGAACTATTCGACTATCATCGATGCTGCCCTGCTCAAATTCCTCCTAATGGGTGGAGGTTATTAAAAGCGTTCCAAGCCTAATGCAAGTATTTGGTACTAAGGGCTATGCTCGAGCTTTTTAATTATTTCTATTTATAGAAGAGCTTAAGGGGGTATATCGACATCTAGAATCGCCTGGGTAAGAAATTGTTTGGAGGTCTAGACTCTAATGTGAAGAGCTAACAATATGAGTTCCTAGTGGTAGAGCTGTCATTGGAGGCGAATTTTTGGACTCGGTAAACCTCACTAGTTTAGACTAAGGCTTTAAGGGAGCTCGACCCAAGCAACTCTAAGGCCACTCAAGAGATCAAAGCTTTCATGGCACTGAGGAATAATGAGGAAATCAATGTCGAGGATACGGTGTGGAGGTATTTCATTGTGCCAATCTCTCAACTCTTCCTAAGCATGGAGAAAGCTATTAAAAAGAAGTGGTTGGAAGGTACAGGTCCATCCTCAGTGTAAATTGACTCCTTCTTCGTACTAGTATGGGCTTGTGTGAAGCTATACTTCATCCATCATCTTTCTAAAAAATGGGGAGTCCTCCTTGCCTGTGCTAGTTATGTCAAAACTTGTGAATACTTATGATTTTTATCTTTTGCTAACGTTGTTCGCTTATTTCTTTATAGGTAGAAGGCTAGCTAGGTCTGGCTAGGTACTTCAACCTACTAGGCTGGAACTTCTAAGGTAATGGTATAAGCCCCAAAGTTCAGCCAAGTAACCGTAGGATTGAACTTAGAACTCAAGGTTTAGGGCGGTCGGTTAAAAGATCCGATCAAACCCAAATTATAAACTATTTAACAAGATATCAGTAAAAATGACCCTGTAAACTTAAATTTAAGAAAATAAGTAGTAAAATAGGAGACTATAAAATTTTCAAATTTTAAGCATAATAACTGCTAATTACCAAAAAGGCAAAAAGTGTAATATAATAACTAATAAATTATTAGAGACAGATTATATGTATACTAAAAATTTTAGAATGACCAAAATAATATTTAAGAATATTTATTTGTACTATATATGAATATACATGTAAGTATAAATACGCGTAATTACTTAAAATACGCGAAATGTGCTAAAATAATACTAAATGCTTAAAGAAAATTCATAATTAATTAAGGAAAAATCAAGAAAAATCAGGAAAAATCATGAATCATCTAGAATTGGGTCGTGGCAGCTGGGAAAAATAAGAAAAAATTCGGCCAATTAAATTAAGATAACATAAAAGCCAAAAATCAAGGGATAAGGCAATTGTCTTGTCCCATTTAATGCACAATAAATTCCACAAAGGCCTATAAATAGCAGGAAAAATTACAGAGCACATTTGGACAGATACAAATCATAGAAAATTAGAGAGAGTTGAAAATTCGAGAGAAAATCCAGAAAATAAAAAAAATAAGAAAAACTGTGCAGTTAAGGGTTTTAAAAGGAACCCACACCAGACGAGGAGCTGGAAGTGGACGGCCACCACCACCACACGGTGGTGGCAGCGCCCAGGCCGGCCGACAAGGCCACGGTGGCCCGCGGTGGCCGGAGCCACCCAAATCGGTGAGTCCGATTTCCAGCCCGAATCTTGTAAATTTTTGTAAAAATAGTAAATATAATTAGAAAATTATGAATTTTGTTATTCTGGGATATTTCTGTATGTAGTTTGTAGGAAAAATATTATTTTGATGAAATTATATCCCGTAATATATGGCCCCTAAGAAATCGTGCAAAACCGAGCACATTTCGATTTAGAAATAAATGACCTTAGGAGTGTAGTTTCAAGCCTAAAATTTTTGTGTAGATTACTCAGATGATATAGAACAGTGCTATGAAGCCCTTTTTCAAAAATTAATTTTTGAAATTTTTAGATAATTTTTAGGTCCTAAAATGAGGCATAAAATGGGTAATTTAGGATTAATTAAGTAATTAAATTATTAATTTCTGACTTAGTGAATAAGTAGATGTTTTAGGGTGTTAAGATCTGATGGATTATGATACTTATAGCATTTAGGGTGTTAGATGTAATTATTAGGTTAATTATGTAATAAATGAGTAATAGGAAAAAAAAATAGTTAATTTTGTAAATTAGGGAAATTTGGAGTAAAATCTGATTTAGGATGGATTTAGACATTTTGAAATAATAATTGGTGTTTAGAGATGGTAATTAGGGTAATAGAAATATTAGAAATGCATTATGTACATAATATGCAATAATGCATAATGTGTAATTATTGAAAATATAATAAATAGAAAATATTATAATAAAAATTGATATTTTGAGAATAATAAAAATGCACAATAAATCTGATAGGAAACTTGAATTTATGGAATTATATGAAAAATGTAAAAATTTGTCACATTAGGAGTGAATTCGGTACACTGATATGGATTTAAGTGTACCGAGTAAAATAAACACTGACAAAGGGTAATGATGGTATTTAAGTTATCGGGAAATAATGTGATTAATTTCACATTATGGGTTGAAACTAATTTCTAGGGTTGGAATATAAAACGCTACTTAAAAATCGAACTAAAAACCTGGTTTAGAAATCGATGCGAAAACCGAACCTGAACCTAACCCCAAACCTAGAATAATTGTAAAAGACTTAATACCTAGATAATTGGGCATATTAAACCTTAAACAAAACCTAACAAGAAGCATTATAGGATAAAACGAACCTATAACAATTATATGAAAAGCTGAAACCACGTTCGTGTTATAGGGATAACCGGCGATGGCTTAAGCAAATCGGACCTCGAGTGAGCGAGCGAGGAGTCGAGGTAAGTTGGGATTAATACAATGCTGTATTTTGGAGGCTTAAGATTATGCTTGGTTGTACTTGTTAGATAGTTGAATGCGTGCATGTGCTTGATTATGGGTGATGCTATGATTCTGTTTGCTGCTTTAGCACATATTGTATGAATTGTATGTAATGATTGATCGCTCTAAATTGGACTTAATCAAATGTACGACCAGTAATCATAATCGAACATGCATGGCAACCCGTTAGGGGATTTAGGACTCTCCGGCCAAATACCGACTCCTTCGGAAGGGATAGCGCAGGATTGCAAAATGGTCCCTTCTTCATCCTCAGTCGAACTAAGTGACAGGAGAGGAGGTCGCGGCGAGGGTGAAGGCAGTGGTTCGAAGGTAGTCGCGGGAGGAGCAAGGTCTCCATTACACAAGCCTGGGTTTGGTCGTGAGCTGTTGCATTAACGGCAACTCCTCAACCCGGATTAGAGCGGGCGCAATTTCTCTAATCTCACGATGGGCCGGACAACGTCGTGCGATGGCATTTGATTGCACATGCATTGCACTTAATAAGTGATTGAAAACCTTATTGTGTGTATGGTATAGTTTTAAGTCCTCCGTCCCTACTTACTGAGCTGTAGTTCCTCACATCCCTATAGACGTCGTGCAGGTGCTGGCTAAGAAGCGGCAACCAATTACTTAGAAGCGGCAACCAATTACTTAGAAGCTAGCAACTGCTAGATCCTAGGGAGTGAGGAAAAACATGTGAAGAATAAACACATATTTTAAGGTTTAAGTTTTTATTTTAGAATTACTTTTCATTTTGAATAATGTAACAACTAGGAAATATATTACGGAGAAATATTGTAAACCTTAATTACAATAGCTGAATTATAGCATATATATATTTCCTCACTTTCTTAGATAAATGATTTATTTAAATTACAAATTGTCTACTTCAAAGCGGGTTAGTTGTGGACGCCTTGTGTAGATCAGGTCTAGGATAGCGGTTGTGAGGCCAACTTCTATCTTAAGGTGGTTTACACGGCGAGGCTGTTACGACTCTGCCGCTTTGGGGCGTGACAAATGGCAGTACAGGATGCAGCCAAGTGTCATGCCCTAAAAAGGTAGAGTCGTAATAATCTTGCTGTGTAAACCATCCTAAGATAAAAAATGACCTTACAATTACTGTCATAAACCTAGTTCTAACCAAGCGTAATCGACTCCATTACTTTAAAACATCCAGTTCGATACTTGCTTGATATAAACTTGTGGAATAAGTTTTTTGGAAATAACTGATAAAGCAAACTTGTAGTTTGACTTTTCATAGGAGTATTTGAAAAACCCACAAGTACATGTTATTTGATACATAGACCAAAAGATTGAAAACTAACGAGTCCCCTAAGAAGACTCAGGTAGTTTTCTTAAAAGTTAGGAAGTCAATAATAAGAATAAGAATCCAGCTAAATTCTCCTTGTTCTTCACTTTGCAATCCTGTTTGCTAAGGTTTTAGTTTTAGATGCAGTACTAGTAGTTTCATTCTGTACCTGCAAAATAGAATATAAGGGAATAAGTGAAAATTTTCTCAATAAGTGAAATGGAGACAGAAGAGTATCATATAACACAACTAAGGTTATTAGTTATAATGAAATGCAATGCAATGCAATCAATCATTTACAACATCGCATAATGTTATTCGATTCATTGTGAGATTATAGAAATTACATCCGTTTTGACCCTCCTCTCCTAGCCACCTTTGAACTACAGCCTTTACCCTTGCCACAACCTCCTCCCTACCACTTACTTCTACTAAGGATGTATAAGGATGTGGAAAGGACCATTTCAGTTATCCTCATTAAAAAGAGTAAGTATTTGGTCTAACACACCTAATTGTTCTCCCAACAAGTTGCCATGTACGTTTAGTTATGTTAGTAATCAAATCATTATTAGTTCCATTTAGGGGTGGCCAATAAGTTCATACAAAACATTACTATGAAATCATGCAGAACAACACATTAAAGAGTTCAACTTCTATCATAAACAGAATACTAATCATACACATAACATGCACATAGACAACTAATGTATAACCACAATGAAAAGTACTATTAAGCCTCCAAATACTCTGATATGGTATCTCAATAAGCAGTAAAGCCATGATTCCAACTTACTTAGTTTCCTAACCAATTATCCTTAAAAGTCTCTAATAGGTTTATAAGTCTAGCTTGTTGATCCTAAATAAGATAGAGTAAAAATTAAGATATGTATGATATTAGAATGAAGTAGACCTAATATACTTATCCTTCTATTTATATATCTTAAATCGGCAATTAGGTTTATTATGTATACGTAAGATTCGAGTTAGATAGATTAAAATATTTCTTTAGGTGCTTATCTTATTTTTACTATGGTTATTAAGTTAATTAACTAGCCCTATAGTTAATATAAAACATTATTATATATATATATCATTCTATTACATATATATGCAGGCAAAATACATACAATCCTAGTATACTACTCATTGTGTAACTTTTGTTATAAATATAGTTGTAATTTAATGCAACATAATGATCATATGTATTTATTGCATAATAAGGAGTGCTTATTATGTCAAATTAGTGAAAATATCATTTCAATAAGTAATACATATATTTATAATGTATGTGTATATTTTTCAAATAATACTAACTGCATTTAAAATATAGTAAAATATGTAATTTATCTTGTACCTAAAATCATCGTATGTACCACATGTGTTAACTACAAAATTAATTAGATATTGTTTTGAATGTATGGTTTAATTATTATTTTTTTTTTATCTTTTTGATATGGTCCATCTAGCTATCTATATGTAATATAGGTACTTATAGTAGTAAAGTCATTAACAAAGTTTTATGCTTGTGGCTTGCTACTTATGTTTTAATTTATATTGTCATACCTTCAATCATATACATGGGAATGATCATTCACACCAATATATATTCAATTAGTTCCTTTATAGGTTATTAGATGGAGCAATAAAAATATAGCTATCAATATTATAAGTTCAAAATTCGAAACCAAAATATTTTTAAGATTGAGGTTACAAATATATCTTCTATAAAACTATTATATATCAATTAAAAGACAATACTTAAAATTATGAAAATGAGATTACTTGAAAATATCGAATATCGAAAAATTAAATCTTCTAACTCATCTCTTCTACATGCTATCCTCTTATTATTTTTTTTTTCCTTCTTCTTTTTTTCTTTCTTTCTTTTTCCCTTTTATTTTCTCTCTCCCTCTCTCTCTCTCTTTGTTTTCACTTGTCAATGGCTTTCTTTATAACGATATTTATAATGGAATTTCACTGCCTTAAGCAAGGCAGTTTGCATTATTTATTTATTTATTTTTACTTTTCTTTTGGTTGGTCCAATTTTACATGACTTTTTAGTGAAATTTTATTATGATTTATTATTTATAAAGTTCCATAATATACTTCGAAAATAATAGAATATTATATTATACACCCAAGTGTGATCCCCCAATAATAATGTTGATAATACTATTGCGGGCCTAGTTATTGTGACGGTCTTCACCTTGTGCTTCTTAAGCATCCTTGGTTCATCACCTTTGAGGTGACCTGTCTTCATCATAGTCAACATTATTGGGGTCGACCACATACTTACAGAAGTAGCCGTACTGAATGGCATATTCTATTGCTTTCTTTAGTTGGAAGTATTCTTTCGTAGTGTGGCCATGGTCTTCATGGAACCAATAGAACTTGTTTGAGTTCCTACGACTGTGATTCCACCTCATCTTAAGGGGCTTCTATAACAAGACTCTATTCCGAACTTCCATGAAGAGTTGAGTGACAGGTCGGTTCAAAGGCGTATGTTGGGTATAGATTAGTGGAGGTAATGGGCTTGGTTCAACTCGGCACTTCTTACTACTAGAGCCTTCCCCATCAAATTGGCTTGCCACTTTGCTGCTGAGGTGGTCCTTAACAGACACCTTCTCCTTATCTTTCTTTCCATTGGACCTTTCTAGTTAGCTTTGCATCTAGCGTGGATATTGTCCTCCCAGTTCATGTATTTTTGGGCCTTATTCTAGAATTTGGCTAGGGTTTTGAGCTTACTCTTTGCAATTAACCAAAAGAAATCCCCAGAAGGTTTGATGTTGAGTTGTGAGGCATGGATGGTGACTCCCTCATCGAGCTAAGGGATTTTAACCATGGCATTGTTAAACCGGGCTACATATTTTCGTAGAATCTCCCTTCTCTTTACGTAATCAGGTACAAGGACAATGTGTCCTTGCATAAAGGCTTACTAGCCTTGAAATGTAGACTAAACCGATGAGCGAGCTCGTCAAAGGAGTCAATAGAGTTCTCGAGTAAGTAGTTGAACTACGTTCGAGCTGCCTTTCTTAGAGTGCTTAGGAAGGCTTACACATGATGACATCCTTATGGCCATAGAGGTTCATGAGGGTATGGAAATGGAGGAGGTGATCATCAGGATTATTGTCAAGCTTAGTTTTTTCCTCTCGGTTTTATATAAATTAGTTTTCTTTAAATCGACTAGTATTAAATCCTACCTGTTTAACACTGGCCCTTAACTAAGGTTTAAAGAAAATCAATTCTTTTAACTTTGAAAACATTTTGGAGTCGCCATCTGATCGAAATTGGAAAAAATAGTTAAGTTATAATTAATTAGGTGAATTGATTATAATCTAGTTACTAATCTTTTGATAAAACCGATTTTTTGTTAAAATGATTTTTAAAAACCAAAGATCTAGATCCGGGGGCTAATTTTTAAACCTAAATGAGTATCACTTTAATCTTTTTGAATTTAAATTTACCTTTTAATTTACCTTTATAATGACATTTGCTTATAAGTTATAATTGAAATTATGCCTACTTAAAAAAAATAAGGATTTAAAGAATTAACTACTAAAAGGGGGAAATAAATTTTTTCATTTTTTAAGTCACCTTGTACTTACGAGTGCCTATATATCCGCTATCCAGGATTAGACTTCTGTAGTTCATTCTGAAAATATTAGCGGGTTTGTTGATTTTAAATTCGGAAAGTTGCTAAGTTTACGCCTTTCAGCCATTTTATTTTATTTAAGAAAAAACATCTAAGAGAAAAATGTTATAATTTGGAAATTTTATTTTTGGAAAAATTTTAAAATATCCTAACATTTTTTAAAAAAAAGTCCATTTATTTTTATTTATTTGGAAAAAAAATTTTCTAAGTAATAAAACATTTTAGAAAAATCTTAAAATACTTAAATATAACTTTCCATGAAATATGTAATTACCATGATTAACATGCCTAATCATAGTGAAGAAGTCAAAACCATAAAAAAGAAGACTAATTATAAAAAGGAAGCCTAAATCATGGAAAAGAAGTTTAAATCATAGAAAAGAAGCTTAAATCATAGAAAAGATGCCAATTATATAAAAGATATTTGAATCATAAAAAAAAATGTCCAAATTATAGAAAACATGCTTAAAGAGTTTGTTTATTTTATTGAAAAAAAGATTTTGCTCGGTGAGAGGATATCTTTATTTTTCATTATTATTTTTTTATTTTTATTTTTTATTGTAGATTTCTGATTAAAACATAAAAATAAATAAACCAAATAAACTACACCTTTTCCCTCTTTTTTTTTCTTTTTCCTTCTTTTCTTTTTCTTCTTTTTTTTTTTTTTTTACAATTGCAAGTAAAATACAATCATAACAACAACAACAACAACAAAAGGAAAAAGAAAAAGTATGATATTACAAAAATAAATAAAAACAAAGAAAACAAAATATGGAGAATAAAACACAAATAAAAACCAAAGCAAAGTCAGACTAAGTTGGAGTTCGCATAGATCATGGAAAAAGGGGCCGTGAAGAGAGAAAGAATGGAGTTGTGAATGGATTTAAGTGGTTGTGAGTGATGAGTTGATAGTTTATAGTGAAATGGAATCCCCTATTTATAGGTATTATGGTCAAGTTAAGGATAAAAAGTATTAAATGCAATATGTTTTTTTTTTTTATATTTGGGTTGAGCGAACTTGAACAATATGGGATGCTAAATACAAAGTTACGCATGTAAGAATATGTTTAACACACGTAGTAGTGTGCTTACTGCATGTAGGAGTGTGCTTACAGAAGTGAGTTGGTAAATAGTGTAGCTCGTGACGTGGCGATGACATAATGATGAAGCGAAAAAAGAAAATAAAAGATGCATTTATATGTACAAATTGTATATATGGACTAGGTTAATTTAGACTAAATTCAAATCTAAGCTTAGACCC
This sequence comes from Lumnitzera littorea, assembly GCA_024138015.1. Classification (NCBI taxonomy): domain Eukaryota; kingdom Viridiplantae; phylum Streptophyta; class Magnoliopsida; order Myrtales; family Combretaceae; genus Lumnitzera; species Lumnitzera littorea. The sequence continues at coordinate 114,840,329 of JAMXBB010000003.1, read as the reverse complement.
AATGACTATTTCTTTATTTTATCTAAATTAAAAATTATACTCTACGAAACTATCTAAAAGATTTATTATTTTCTAAATCTTCTATTTTTTGTATTTTTCAAAATTTTATATTTTTGTGATTTTTCTAAATTTCTTATTTTTTTTTTTTGCTTTTCTTAAATCTTCTATTTTTTGTATTTTTATAAATTCCCTATTTTTTGGCTTTCTTTATTTTCTTGATTTTTTTGGTTTTCTTAAAATTTCTACTCTTTTTTTTTTTGTATTTTTCTAAATTTCTTATTTTTTGGGTTTTTTTTTTTCATTTTTCCTAATTCAAGATTCTTTACCTTATTGAAAAAATAAAAGGGTGCAAAAATTCTGTATCTATAATCATCAGTATCGTCATAGTGGTCCAGAGTAGGAAGTTTGCTATTTGGAGGAAGGACTTCATCCTAAATACCCCTAGTGAAGGAAATTTTGTTGTTGGTGGCCAAACTAACGCCATTTTCTACTTTACTCTCCTGCCTTTTGGAGAACCTTATTACTATCTGATAGAACTCATTTAGGTCAGCATTGTTTCCTAGGTGAGCTCTATGTGCTATAGAGTGTACCATCCCCCCCATGAGAGTTGGTCACCTACTCATTGCTAGCAAGGGTACAGTCATGGTTAATCGTGAACAGCACTTGCTGCTCCTATATTGGGGGATTAGGCAATTGATCCTTACCACTCTGCTTTACTACTATTGTTGTTTTGCCTATCATAAGCATATGAAGCTTCAAGTACATGTGTGTGCTTGCTTCGCCTCTCAACTTCATTATGCTGAGCTTGGAGTACTTTGTTATGAGCGGCGAACTCCTTAAGCATTTGCTTTAGGTAAGCGAGACACTGGTTAAGGGTTTCCCTTAATTAGGGGTTAATTGTTTTGAGACTAGTTGTTTGGATCCACAATACGAGACATGGTGGGTATAGGAAATAAGAAAGGTGTTTAGAGAGTGTTTAGTGTATTTGGGTACTAAATGAGTTTGTTTCCCATAGACGATGCCAAATGTCGTCTATAGGATTTGGCTAGTAGATTATTAAGAGGATTAGGCTTTATGCTTGACTGTATAGCTTGCAAAAGAGAACACGGTGAGGCCCACTAAGGTATTGTCTGGCGTGACTACTCCGATACTTAAGCTAGTATTAGGTAGTTGAGGGAATAAGGATGCTTTAAGTGTAAAGAATAGGCTAAGTGCACCAACTGACTAAGTAGTTTACTATTAGGAGATGACCTGATATTTACAGAGAAAGGTTGTTAAAAGTTAAGGGACCATTAGTTGACAAGTGGCACATCCGCATGTTGTAGAGAGTAAGGTTGTATAGTCCAATGTAGTCCTAAATCATAGGAGGTGGTTATTGACTAAGTCTTTGAGCTTTATCCTCCATCTTCTAGCTATTGTGGATTGCTGTAACTGGAAAAATCGTCTAATGGGCTTGGGTTGAGGTTAGTTAGGTAGACAGGGAGGCTGGATCAATAGAAGGACAAGCTAAACCATGAGTTCAGGCAAGTCGGTAAGGGTCTGAGGGGCCCAAGCCCAAAATATCATATTAACACTTCTCTTGTTGGACTTCTTGCTATATGATTCCATTAAATACCCTTAAATAGTAAGCACTATCTTCTTTTCACTATGGCCACTTAAGTATTTTCAAGTAATTTTCTACCCCACCTACCATAATATAAAACATACCCCTATCTTCATCTCTTTTTTCTTTTTCATGATTACTCCATTTCCTTCAACAAAGTTGAGAACCTCTCTCTCTCTCTCTACATTTACTCCACTTTCTTTGACAATGGTTGAATAACCTATGATTAGTTAGGTTAGTTGGCCACTTTCAATTTTTGAATTGAAATATTGTTCTTTATGAAGAATTTTTCACAAAGAAATATATGTTGATATATTTATTGTATACATTCATGTAAAATATGTTGGTATTTATTGTGTATACTTATGCATCAATATATGTATGTATAACATGGTATGTCATTTTACGATTTTTATGTCATTTGTTTTGGTATATAAAGTTTCAATTGATTCTATTGTTACAAAGCCATAATAGATGAGGAATAATAAAAATCTTTATGTAATTATGATAAGAGCACGTTTTAAACCAACAATATTACTAATGCCATTTTGGTGATTTACCTAAATTATATTGATTAAGCTTATTGAATCATTAAAGATTTGTGCTTATATTTTTATTTGGTTTTCTCATATTGATTTTAAGTTTGCGTACTTATTAGAGAATTAGTCTTTATTTTTACTTTTTCAAAATATTTTTGAATTTATTTAGCATGTTTGATTTTCTTCCTTCTATCCTTAATCTTTGGTCCATACTCTTTTTCTTAGGTAGTTTTCATCATAAATATTTGTGCCTATAAAATCATGAGACTGCCAGTGAAAAGATAAACTATTTGTTACTAAAGTTGGGAAAATCATAACATAAACTAGACCTAAAGTACAATATTATCTATTATATTAGAGGGAATACGGTAAGTTTGGTGTCTTTACAAAAATATCATAGTAATATCATACTCGAGATGGAAGTTATGGTTGCAAGAAGTGGAAGAAAAGTTATATTTGCAATGTTATAATGGAAAAGTGTGAGATCATTATTGAATTCGTAATAAAATAATTTAGTTATTTCTAATCCCATTTTGGTGTCTGTGTTATGCGGATTGATACCTAAATGTATAATCTTTTCAGTACGACGCCACTTATATCATATTGAAAGAATCTCTGATAAATAATGGCAGCAACCTCCTTAACAAACCTTAATTATTTGGGTTTGTTTTGTGGCAACCCTCCTTTGCAATCCTTTTTCCTTCCTTCACCATTCTAAATGTCCACCATTACTATTTGCGATATTCAGATATTCTACTTTTTTCATCAAATAAAACATTTTGATATGCTATTTTTTTACAAATTCTACCATCACCAATTCATTGAATTACGTATTTGACGAATTTAAAGAGATCGTGATAATTGAGATATTGGTTCATTAATAATTTTTAGAATAAATGATTTTATTTAATGCGAGATTTCACTCTTATAGAGAAATCGTATTGTCCCTTGGATATATTGACTTGTTAAGTGATGTATTTATCTATTCAATTGGTTTTCATGCCCAACTTTTCGTTTAAATGAAAATAGATGGTAGCCTTTATTTTCAATATAAAGTCTCCAAAAAGCTTCTAAACAAATAGAATGATAACCATGGAGAAGTATATAATAAAAGAAGTATCAACATAAAATTATTTTGGACAAAATGGAAGCAAAATAAATATATAAGATAACTAGAAAAAAGAGCACAAAAGATAATCAACCCACAATCTAGATGGTAAAATTTAATTTTTTTGGGGACGGCACAAAAATATTAATTAGAAATTTACTTCTATGAACATATATTTTGGCCAATTATCATGTTAGAACTTTCGCGTGCACAAGATTGGGGAGAAGGAATCGAGCCTAGTTCCATGAATATATAATGCTTATTGGATAAAGATGGTATTATGTCTCGTATTTCATTAAAGGAAAAGAAAAGATATTAGAATTAAGAAAGTGAATAATTTCTTATAAAAGGAAACAATATTTCCTTTGTTCATCTTGTGCGATTTTTCATTACTAATAACCTCCTAATCTTTGTAGACCACAACAACAAAGAAATCGGAGCTAAACCCAGGCTTCCGACATGGTGGCAACATTAACTGCCTCTGGAAAATGTCCAACCAAGTTTGATCAACCAACTTCACCCAAATGACTCTGACCCTTGTATTACAGTTTTAATTAGGGGTGAGTGCGGTTCAATTCGCCCCGTATACAACTTAACTATAAAAATCCACTTTTTTTTAGTAATATATATGAAAACAAAGATATGGAACATAATATAATGGTTCTTTTTTTTTTAAATTAAACCTAACTATATAGTTCGGTTCATAAATTTTTTGAACCTAATTAAAACCAGTTAGATCCAATTTGAACCGTTTATGTTAAATTTTCGCTAAATATTTTTATCTCCGATAACATGTTTTCCTTTTCATTGAATTTTAATAAGTTTCCAATTAATTTCTCATATATTTATCATGTGTAATAATACTTAATGGAAAATTGCATAAGATCTTAACAAACTCAACTTGATTGAATGAGGATTAGAAACTCTATTCTAGCATATAAACAACAAGGAAGGAGAAGTAAAGTTGTTCATTAAAAAGAAGTATGAAGAAAGTAAAAGAGATACACCAAAGATTGGAAAAGAAATGAGAGATACATAAGAAACACAAAAATAAAACCCTTGATTTGAAAACATATAAGAAAATGAAAATTTAAAAAATTTTTATAAATGTGAAATTTCATATGAAACTTACTCAACTTAATTTTAATAATTTGCCCAAAAATAAGATAAAAAAGAAGAAAATATAAAAAATTTGATGAAATCTATAAAAATTAATGAAAAATATAAAAAAATAACAAAACAATTACATGAAATTATTTTTATTCAACCAAACGGTTTAGTTTGCTTCCCTAAACCAAATTATAAACCATTTATATATAATCAAATTGTTCATAAAAAAAAAACCCTTTTTTTTTTCGATTCAGTTTAGTTGATGATTTGATTTGTGGTTCCGGGTTTTTTTGCCTAGCCTTACTTTCAACTTTGAGAAATAGTCTCTTTCAATCCACTTTATGATTAGGAATTCATATTAGTATTTCAAGCTTTGTGTTTAGTTTTCAAAAACCTTAGCCTATAACAGAATTTGTTTATTAAAAAATCTAAATTCATTACCTGACTTGTTTAATAAGTATGTTTTATATTTAAATTGGATCATTTAATTGATTAAGGAAATTCTAAAATCAATTTATGATGGTTCTCAAGAGTCAATTGAAAAACAAAGTTTCTAGTATAGCCTGCAATTTGCTTGATGCTTATGAAGGAAATTATAGTGAAAAAGATTAATAATGCTTGAAGAGATATTTTGTAATTTATATGCTAAAATTATAGATTGGTTCAACAAAACTATAATAGTTCAAGAATCCAATCATATATCAAATTTTAAGTACTGTGCAACTAACTTGAATAAAAACTATGGTATAATTGTTATGTGCATTAATCCACAACATTACATAACTTAAGCAAAAACTTATTAACAGATTCAATTTGGTTTCTTAAAAAATAAATAGCAACTGATTTCACCAATAAGGTTATGACTTAATATGGTATGGATGTGTACAAAAAAACAAAGCTTAGATTTAGTATATTGTACTTTTAAAAAATGTTGAAAGTGAAATAATAAAAGGAAACCAAAAAAAAAAAAAAAAACAAAGGCGTTACTTCTAAAGAAATAGAATCAAAATGAACGGGGACAATCAAGGAGAGAATGATGGCAATTAGTGAGATCAGCGGTAGAGCGCTTGCAGTGAGTGGTGTTTGGTGTGAGAGAGAAGAGGAAAGGGCACATGCAAGCGGGGTGCGTGTAGTGTAGCGGCGAAACTAAAGAAAAGAATGAAATATGAAGATAGAAGAGTGTAAAATTAAATTATAAATACTAAAATTTTAGCCTTAAACCGGTTTGTGAATCAAATTAGGACATGCATACAAGACTTATTTTATTAAATGGGTTTCTCAATGGGTTTGGATGCTGAATTAGAAGCCAAATACATTTATAAACAAATTCAATTAAGCCTAATTTGTTATTAATCATGTCAAATTTTATTTATATAAACTCATGAATAATGATATTTGGTGAGAAAAGCTGTTAACAAACCTTATTGAGATTTTTGAAATGAACGAATACCCTTAATTATTTCATGCAAGATTGGAAAAAGTTATTTTGATTAATTATAATTAACAAATGAGAATGGAATCGTGATTTTAACTTCAAAATGCATTTCTAAATATAGAGAGTGGGAATAGATTTGGGAATCACCGTTTTGTTCTAATCTATTCCCATATATCAAACATGTCATATGTGTTAAAAAAAAAAAAACTCTTAAATTTTTTTTTTTTTTTTTTGCATTTTCGGTTTACACTTCGTTAGTGCCAAACCAATAACATTATGTAATGTATCATTTCCTATTTTTATCTATGCCTACTATATACTAAAAAAAATTAAATATAAAACAGTTATATGTTATTTATCTATTAATATTAACACAGAACATAGGGATAACTACTGTATAACCGCTATTTGGCTCCACGTATATGATAAGCTTTAATATAATTTTTCTACCCACTTTCTCACGTACCAGACTTGCACATCGCGAAGGGTGGAGCTTAGGGGAATCAGGTGCGAGTGGATCACAGCATGCTGAAAAAGAGAATGAGAGGAGAAGGGAACGTGTTGCACGTCAACGCGGGAAGGGTATATCAATAGATAAATAAATAATTAAAGAGACTAAACTTCTAGAAACTGTCCCTTTGTCAAAAATTTTAACATGGTGGTACCAATACTACCTGGAATTTAATTAAAAGTAATTTTTTAATTTTTTAAGTGTGTTAAATTGAAAATTTTCTTGTCTACATTGCCTTTACAAACTTTTTTTTTTATATTTTTTACATATATAACCTGAGTGCATCACTCACTAGTTTTTTTTTAAGAGTCTAAAATTTTTAGCCATAAGTTTGGTGGACGATTATGCTAATTATGTGCAGTAACCTTCATGTAAAACAGTATAAGAATTGCTCATGTATATATTGCCTCAGCTTCGGATAAGCTTAAAAGAAAAAAAAGAAAAGAAAAAGGACCATCTTTTTTCAAGACTGATCGATGATTAACCTTTGAACTTTGTGGGCTCTACTTTATAAGAGGCAGCTAAGGTTGCAGAAAAGCATGTCAACATGCTGTCTCCGAAGATCATGTGTCCGTGGGAATGCGCAGGGATGTGAAGAGGGAGAGTTGAGATTTCGTTTTTTTTTTTCTTAATTTGAAGTAATGAAGGGGAACTGATCCTTAAATATAGAATATCCATTCCATTCATAATAGAAATGTATTAGGGAATGAAAACAAATCGGTGAATAGATCCAAAAATTAAGATCATTTCTTTTTTTTTTTTTTTAAATTTCGTGCATAGAATCTTATTGAAATGTTGTTGAACTAATGTCATATTTAATACACGAAAATCAATCAAAATAAAATTACTATTTTAGATTCTATTCTTTTTTCTCGTGTTTAAAAGTACATTTTAAAGATGGTATAATGGTTTAAATTAATCATATAATTTGTTCCCTTTTCATTAATTATTTTAATTAAAATTACTTATTTCGCTCTTAACCTAATTATGACATCCAATAATTAGGATATTTTTTACAAATAACATTATATACATATTTCATTCTATTCTATTTTGTTATTTGAATATTTCCAAATATAAGAACAGACTTATAATTTAATCTTTATTCTATTCTATTTCAATTTATTTCATTTCAAACCAGCTATTCATACCAAATGTAAAACAACATCGGTAAATAGTCAATTGTAGAGATTGAAATAGTCAATCTTTTAACACAAATGCTTGTATGTTTTAGAGAAAATATATACAATTCATAAAAAAAAAAAAAAGGCCTTATGTCACAGTGCATACGTATTCTTGATATTGTTACTAATCGAGGACCAAGTATCTAGTATTAAAAAGATCGGTTCACAACCAGGTATTATATTTCATTCTAACTAGTAAAAAAAAAATTAATAATAAAAAATCTGGTTAGGATTTCATTTCATTGCTATGATTACTAGCCTCTTTATTCTCGGCAGAAACTTGCTCGACAGCGTCAACACTGTCGGACCCCGTTGATTCCTCTGGCATTATTATGCTCTTTGGTTGAACTGTTGCTGGTTCAATGGTGCCCGATTCCACATCCCTAGCTGGTGGATGAACTTGAGGCAACTTCTTCGTCTCCTTCTTTTTTCCCCATAAGAAAGAGTATAATCCAATTATAATGAAAATGGTTCCAAGTATACTGCCAATAATAATGCAGGTAACAAGATTAATATGTAAATTAATCTAGATAAACAATATCAATACAAGGACTTTCTATGGTAACGTAACGTTACTCTAACAATAAAGCGTACTTAATTTCAATAAATCATATTATAAAAGATAAAATAAAAACAGTTAAAAACTTTATTTTCAACTAATTATATCTAACAATGGTAAAAATAAAACTGTTGACAGTATTTATTTTACCACTCAGAACATAATTTACTAAAATAAAATTGAGTATAATTTGTTGTAAACTTCTTAACAAAGAATTTTCCTATCAAACTGTAGGTGTACGTGCAATTACTCTTTGAATTACTTAAAGCGAGAATATAAATAACATTTTCTTACGTTCCAGTGTTAATTGCAACTCCGAGCATAAGGCCCTCTAGTATAGCCACAAAGATTAGTGTCAGAGGATTGAACATCGGAGGATATGTTGGGCCTCGAAGTGCGACCGCAAAAGAAACCAAGCAGAATGTTGCAGCTGTAGCTAATGCGCCCTATATAAAAAAATATTTATAGTGGGCAACTCGTTAAATCAATTTCAAGTTCATTTCAATTATAGAAAATGTACACAAGTAAAAAAGTCATATATATTTTGTAAGTAAACTAATTTCATTGACTGTGGAAATAATGAAACAAACTTCTTAGAAATAGGTCGATCAAAACAAAATCTAAGTAAATTACAAATAATCTTACCGAATAAACAATAGTAAGTAGCTCTAAATTCCACTCTAGCTTCCATACAGCCTTTCTTCTATCTACTATAATACCCACAACCATAGATTGTACGGCTGCCAAGATACAAGTCAACAGGGTTGTCCAGAACTTTAAAGGAAAAACCTTTATCAACTTCACCTAGTTATTTGAAAGAAAAATTTCATGGTCAATTAACTACTAAATTAGAAACAGAGGAAATGAAGAAAATATGAATCATGTTCTTAAACTTGTGTTTTTGTTTATTTATAAATGCATGATTTGTATTGTTCTCAATTAAGCAATCAATAGTCCTCGTTTAAAGATAGAATGTCAGGAAAACGTGTTTCCCCTATTAGAATCCTCACATCATGTATATCGTACTCAAAAATCTGAAGTACAACAAAACCATACACACTCTTCACTCTCAATTCCTATTGCAAAAGGTATGTCTTGTTTGATTTAAAATTTCTAAGGGATGCTTAACTTGCGATTTTTCTGAAGGCACACGTGCACACATGATGTTATTTTGAACCAAGCACTAATGATTGCTAAATGATGATTAGCACTATTTTACATTCATTCAAAAATAACTAAACTACAAAAGCATAAAAACACATGCCACACTTTAATAATTTCCCTAGCAATCACAAGATGGGCTGTAGATGGTGAACATGAATATCAAAATTGTGATTCTATCCATACGTTCTGCAAGTTTATGATTTTATGAGTTTTTTTTTAGTCAAATCGCAAAAAAAATTATTTTTATATAAACTCATGGTAGAATGTGAGTTTAGGTATATGATTCTATGAATTTACAACTCTACCATTATATGTAATCTACACAATTCTACGTGATTTTATGTGATTCCATTTGATTTGAGTCTAATGAGCTATCAAAACTAAAAAAAAAAAAAAAAAGAATAAGGCTTTTATGAATCAGAGCAAACTGATCAAGTTGTGTGTGAAATGACATCATATTTGCTTCCTTAACTTAAATTGATTACAATAATAGCTTTAATGCTAAAGATCTCCCGTTGAAGATGACTAAATAATTGAGAAAGAAAAAATATTTTATTCGAATGATGGTTAACTTATTGTCCTTTCAGGTGTAAGGGTAAAAACAAAGATGAACTTAATATTATGTAAAATGTTGGTGGACTAATGTCACGTTTAGTACAAAAGGAAAGTTTGAAATGAGGACAAGAATGAGAAATTCCCTCTCATGTTTGAAAATGCTTATGGAATGGAATGTAATCATATTAAATGTGCAAGTTGTATTATTTATCAAAAGTACTATTAATTAGTGTATGTCATAATTTATTTGAATGTCAAATGAGTAATTTTAATTAATCTTAATTAATGAAGAGCAAATGGAATTGCAATTCTACAATTCCTTCTCGAAGCTAAAATCGTTGACTCTACTTTCTCGGGTGGAATTGAGTTCCCTTATGAAGTCGAAATCGCCAATTCTCTAGAATTACGATTCTGTTTTCTAAATGTACTTTTAAATATAGGAAAACGGAATGAAACCTGGAATCACAATTCTATTTCGATCCATTCTGTGTACTGTAAGGTTCGCTGACTTGTTTAAGCAAACATAAAAACACAAACCCTAAACCTTAGGTTCTTGCAAACCTAAGACGAATTCAATTACTAACCCTACAATCCTAAACAACCTTAAGATATAAGAATTTACTGAAGATATCGACCTATGAGAAGAATTATAACCTATAGAGTCGACAACAGTAGAAATCACTAAAATTGATAGCAGAAAATAGATTAGTGAAAGAAGGAAACTTAAGGGACTAAGAATTGTTAACCTAACAATGACTCAACAAGAAAAGTTAAAATTAATACCCATTTCAAACAAAAATCACAAACCTCTATCTATTGACTTCCTAAAATCACTAAACTTTTTCTTATAATTTATTATATCCAATATGACTTTTAAGTAACATGATTAAAAGTATTGAGATATTTTCTAATTTCCTTGCTTTTATGACTTAACTTCCACTTAAATATTAAATATATAATAAAAATTATAATAAACTAAAATTCCAAAATAATAGCTATTATTAGATCTTCCTCATGTTAAGCTTTCTTATGGTGTTACTTTATTATTCACATTAATTTTGGACTAATTACTTCGTGCTGCTGTGCATGCAACTATTTTTAAGGAAAGAGATTATCATCTAACTACTCACAATTTGCGAGGGTCATTTTAGCTATACTTGAATCTTAAATTTTTCCTATATTAACTATATTAAATTGCGTTTCGAACCTTAATATATATATACCATTTACATTCCTTCTAAAGAATCAATTACTTTTCTTAAATTCCTCTTGTAAATAAATATAACTTATCATCTTATCTTCTTTTCTTAAAAACAAATAATGAACTATACAATCTATAAAGGTTGAATTAAAAAGTTAATATCTAACTATAATTATAGTACAACATAACTATAAATCTTATCCTAAATTACCTTACCTTAAAAGATTGACTAATAGAAGGCTCATTTTTAGGATTTTCTACACAAACTTTATGAATTTTGAGCACGCATAATCTAGGTAAGTAGCTTGTCTCATGGTAGTTTTAATTGTATTAATAAAGGATTGTAAGTCGTTATACTACTTATGCTTGTAATTAGTTGATTATACACATGCAGAGTGTGGATAAAATGATTTTGATAGCTAAGCTTACCTGCTTGACATGATTTGCTTATGTATTTAAATCATGCTTGGAAATGATTATACTACTTGATCACCTTTTAAAATTGACTAAACGTAAATTTGGCCCTAATAATTGGCACATTCATTACACCCTTGCATTATTGCATTATTCCCATTAAAACCACCCATACAGTGAAGAAATGTTCTTTTCAACCTTGTAAAACTAAGTGCGAGGAGGGAAGATCGTTGTTTAGGGTTGAGAAGTATTGTAGATAATTAAGAATAGGTATAGACAGGATAAAGAGGGATGTTCATTGTATAATCTTGGATTGGTAGGAGATTAGTCTCATAAGTAATTAGTTGTTGTGTGAAACTCCTTAAAACCTAAACTATAATGGGGATAATTTCTTTACTCTTACAACATACCGGTTAACGTCATGTAGATGATACTTTAACTGTTGCATTACACTCTAAAAGAACTTAATTTGCTTTACTTCTTTACATATAATGCTTATCCCTTACCACTTATTGAGCATATGGTTTTGCTCGTACCCCTATAAATTTTTTCTAGAGTTTAACTCAAAAAAAGTTCAAGATAAAAGCACTGAGTGAAGTTCTATCAATAGAAGCTGACAAACCACTTTGCTAGGTAATTGAAATGAGAACTTGAAAATAAGGAGGAGTCGTTCTTTAGTAATAAGGATTAAGGATCGATTACGCACTCCCAAACCTGGGGACTAGCTTAGATGGTTCGCCAAGCTGTCTGAGGTAACTTAAATGCTGAAAGGTGGTGCTTATCCTAGTTTAACCTACCAAGCTACTTCACTCTCTACACTATCTAAGAGACTGCCGATGTTGTTAGCCAACATGCCAAGCCAACCCCTCTACAACACACCAGTCCAAACACCAAATTAGGATATAGCCAACCCTACAGTGTAAAGGCTAAACTAATAATTGTCAAGATTCGACCATCCAAGGCCAATCCTTATGTAAGTCGCTCCTGAGCTAACCCTTGTCTAGTCCCAACAATTAGAGCTGTCAAACTGTCGATGCTAACTCAACCTAATCAAGACCTACCGCTGTTCAGCTCACAGTACTATTGGGACCACGGAATGAGCAAAATTACGTATGTACTGTCCTTTCTAACATCTGTAATGTTTATTCTAACAAAGGATATTCTTTTAGTACGATAACATTGATACCCCTGTAAATTATTCCCCTTTTCCTAGCTAGTAGGACTTACCTTAATTAGGTATTTTAAATACGTGCAAAATTGTAATAGTCGTAGGAATCAATATACAGAGAATACATGGAACTTTCTCACTCTTTAGAGCTAAGTGTCCTTTTTTGTTTACTCTTGAGCTACTCTTATCTAGCCTATTAAGCTTGAATTAGTAGTGAGTGCCTTCTGGCTATACTTGTGCATCATATTAAGTGTGACCCGAGCTTGTATGAGGCATTGATGCGTCATATCTATCGTCGGTGTACGAAAATCCTTACTCTCCCTTCGACTACCATTTATCTTTCAGACCATCTTGCAGTTTGGACCCACCTTATTTAGTTACACGTGATATTAGGTTTGAAGTAAAGTATGATGCATCCAGACTAGGCATAGGTACCATGCTGATACAAGAAGGCTAATCTATTGCCTACTTCGATGAGAAACTTCGAGGAGTTACACTCAACTATTTTGTCTATAATAAGGAGTTATACTCCTTAATCCAAGCCCTAACGGTATGGAAACACTATCTGTTGCCTAAGAAATTTGTGATCTATACCGATCATGAATCCTCGAGATATTTAAAAAGCTAACCCAAGTTATCTTAGAGACAAGCTAAATGAATCGAGTTTATGGAGGATTTTCTTATGTCATGAAATATAAGAACGGGAAGAACAACGTAGTGGTTGATGCCCTATTAAGATGACATACCCTCCTAACCAAATTGTAAACAAAGTTACTTTGTTTTTCAATCGTAAACAATTTGTATGCTAAGGATCCATACTTTGGTCCTATCTATGCTTGATGTGAGGAAAGACGAACACAGGATGGACAATGGACGACTATCACAGGGACGACAAATACTTATTCAGGAAGAGGTGGCTATGTATCTCAACCTGTTCCATGAGAATTGCTAGTGCTTGAGGCGTACGGAAGAGAATTGACAAGACACTTTAGCTAGCACCAAACCCCTGTAGTACTAGCTGTAAGATTCTTTTAGCCAAGAATGATGAGGATGTGCAGTCCATATTGGAATGGTGTGCAACTTGCCGAAAAGCGAAGAGCCAAGCTAAGTAAGGACAGTATTTACCCTTGCCTATCCCAACCAAACCATGGTTCAAGTTAAGTATGTATTTCATGTTAAGACTGTCGAGAAAGTCTTGAGGGAAGGACTCCATCATAGTGATCGTGGATCGATTTAGTAAGATGGCATATTTCATACCCTATTCTAAAACTAAGGATGCTTCGACTATCTCTTTTCTTACAGGAAATTATCAAGCTTTACAGAATACCCAAAACTATTGTTTAGGACCAAGAACCAAAGTTCATGAGCCACTTTTGAAGGATGTTGTGGAGTTGAATAGGAACTAAGCTATTGTATAGCACATCTTGCCATCTACAGACCGATGGATAGACTAAAGTTGTTAATAGAGTCGTAGGAACTTTGTTACAGGTTGCTGTTGGACGAAACATTGCTAATTGGGATCTGTGTTTGCCAATCATTGAATTCGCATACAACAGGACTACCCACAATGTAACAAATATGTTTCCATTTGAGGTCATCTATGGGTTTAACCCTGAGCTCCTGATAGACTAAACACCTTAATAGAGACCTAATAATGACCAGCTAGGTATAAAAAGAGTCGAGGCCATCAAAGCCATGCACTGGAAGGTTGTAGAACAATTGAATCGAGTTACTATTAAGCTTGAGAAGTAAAGCCAAGGACGGAAGAAGAGAGAATTTTAAGCAGGTGATCTGGTTTGGATACATCTCAATAAGGAATGGTTCCCAAACTTGAGTAAAAGTAAGTTGTCTCCTAAAGTCGATGGACCTTTCAAAGTGCTTGAAAAAATCAATCCTAATGCCTATAAGATTGAACTACCTGAAGGATATGGAGTCTCGGACTCCTTCAACATTATCAATCTCCAACCTTATACTCCCAAAGATGAGCAACCTAGAGTTGAACTAGATTTGATCCCAAATCTTAAACAATCCAGAAGGGATGATAGGGATCAAGGACCGATTATGCGCTCCTAAACCCAAGGGCTAGTTTAGATGGTTTACCAAGCTGTCCGAGATAGGTTAAACGCCAACGAATAGTACTTGTCCCAGTCTGACTTGTCGAACTATTTCACTCTCCATACCATCTAAGGGACTGTCAAGGTTATTAGTCGACATGCCGAGCCGACTCCTCCGCAACACACTAGTCCAAGTACCAAATCAGGATACAGCCAACCCTATAGTTTCGAAGCCGAACTAACAATTGTCAGGAGCCAATCATCTGAGACCAACCTTAATGTAAGTTGCTCTTGAGCCAACCCTTATCCAGTCTCAGCAATTAGAGTTGCCAAATTGCCAATACTGACTAGACCTAATCAAGACCTATCCCTACTCAGTTCGTAGTATAATTGGGACCATAGAATGAGCAAAATTACGCGTGCGCTATCCTTTCTCACATCCATATTATCCTTTCTAACAAAGGCTATTCTTTTGGCTCGATTATATTGATACCTCTGTAAATTATTTCCCTTTTCCTAGTTAATAGAAATCCTTTTCTATAATTTTTTGTAACCTAGGACTTACCTTAATTAGGTATTATAAATACATGTAAAATTGTAATAGTCGTAGGAATCAATATACAGAGAATATATGGAACTTTCTCACTCTCTCGAGCTAAGTATCTTTTTTTACTTATTCTTGAACTATTCTTATCTAGCTCATTAAGCGTAGACTAGTAGCGAGTGCCCTCTGACCATACTTGTGCATCATATTAAGTGCAACCCAAGCTTGTATGAAGCGTTGGTATGTGATATCCATCATCGGTGTACGGGAACTCCTACTCTCTCTTCAATTGCCATTTATCTTAAGGACCATCTCACGGTCTGAACTTACCCCTTTTGGTTGCGCGTAATATTGCACTTGTGTATTCATCCACAAGTCCATATCATTTAGGGTTATTTATAAGTATGTTTTGCTTTCACTAAAGCTATTAACATTGGTGTGAAGCCTTATTTATATCAATGGTCTAATAGGAGCTATGGTTCCTATTTTATCATTAATAATTGGTATGCACGTAGGACTGTCATAATATAGGTGCTTAGATATAGAGAATCATGGCCTATGGGAATGGGATTGAACATCACATGAAGATTCTTGATATTAGTACTATTGAAGATTAAGTACAAATCGATACTTCAAGAGACTTAGAATAAGAAGATATAAATATTATTAATAGTAATATGAATAATGGTTTAACATGATAACAATAACAATGATTATAATTAGTATTGAGAGAGCTTATAGCACTTTTGAAAATGGCAAAACAACTAATGAATAATATTTTGTTTTAGTTTAGTATTTTATCATAATGATTTATATCGTTATGTAATTTATATTAATACTAATATTAATATTTTTAGTTTATTATTAGCATAATGATTTATGTTTAATTATTTATACTACAACTTATACTGAACCAAAAATTTATATTAAATCTCCTTATTTACATCATAGATCATGAAATAGTTTTTAAAATTTACTTTATATAGGTTGTAAAAACTTTATTTCTACACTCCAATTTTATGGAATCTTTACCAATTTTAGATAGAATCATGAATTTGACAATACTGATGATAAAAATATTACTAAATAATCGAGCTTATACCTGTAAAACGTACCACGTGGCATATGACAGGCAGCTTCCAACTAACATCATCGTACCGACTGCATAATTTGTCTTAACCTTCTTATTAGGAGAATCAGAGTGAGAGTTATGATGATTACTAATGTAAAATGATTTTCCGTGATAGAGCCCCGTTGTTAAAGCCCCGGCAACGCATAATAAAGCTCCAAGTGTTTTCAATTGGCCTCCTCTACTCTTCAATCCAAGGGGCTCCACTCTATAAACAATCGGCGAATTATACATTATATATCCGATAAAGTCCCATTAACAAGCATTTTGGAAACTTCTAAAACCTTACTGAAGAAACTTTTGTATTTTTCAAAATTTATTACACATATTACGAAAAAGTCGATGCATGAAAAAAATACAAAGTTTTTTCATTCAAGTACTTAAAATAGTCCCAATGCACTTGAAAAAACCTGAAAAAAATGAACATGGCAAAATGCTAATTGATGATGCACGGATGACTATGTACTAACTACAAAGAGTAAAATATTTCTTGCAAACCTATAACATAATTAGTGTTTGGATAAACCAAGACATCATAGATAGGTATACATCACCTTATTACGACCGTGAGGATAAAAGTGACAATTGGAACTAGATTCAAGAAGTTGATCGCATATGTAGCTGTAGTGTCCCGTAGACCATAATAGTACAACCCCATGGCTAATGTTATTCTGCATTTTAAAAAAAATAAAAGATGTTACATTTTGCATTATTCATACAAATAGAATACTATAAGAAATGAAGATAGAAATGTGAAGATGAGTTTAGCTATTGATCATTCGTCTAGGCTATGATGATAAAAAAGTTAAGAAAAGAATATTTGGACTAATTGGTATAATAAAATTTACATGTTTATCTATTAAGAAGTCATTTAATTTTTCTTTTTGTTAAAAAAAATATATATATATTTTAATAAAAAGAAAAATTAAATGATCTCTTAAGGCTTTTTACTGTAGAGCTCAAAGCCCATTATCACTAGATTGAATCAGTTACATGAATTCCGCCAAGTTATTGTAGGTTATCACGAATCGGATTTCCATTTGTACCTAAAAATATTAATTATTTTGTATTACTTTTCTCATTGTCCTCTCTGGTCCCTCCCACGCTTATTTTGGCCAAACTATCTTAACTATTCTTATCTCATTTTCTTCTTGTCACTCTCACCCTAATCCATACTCATGACCACAGCGATATCTCCGTTGATTTTAATTTCTGCTAATGTCCCATAATCAACGGCCAGCAAGGACAACTTTAAAACATACAGCATGGATGAATGGTCAATTCACATCCCACGATCACATTATTCATGTACTATGAAGAGTATTTACATACTTGATAAAACACTGCATAACAAGAGAGAACAAGATTAAAAGCGGAAGTTACACTACAATTGAGGACAAATTAACCAAATTAATTTTTCTTTTTTGGGTAAATGACCATATTAACATTAATAGCATTAACATACAAGTTAAAAAGGAATAAATAAATAAATAAAAAGAGGGACGGCCAATTTTATCATCATTCTCATTATCTATCCCTTTCTTTGTTTTTCCCCATGAAACATCATTAATTATATGAACAAGGATTCATAATTTAAACTGATTTTGAGGAGGATGATTTTCTTTTTTCCGGACTAATTATAAGGGAAGAAAATATTGCTTACCCGACTAATGCATTCAGAAACATCCAGACCCAAACCCTCAAATTCAATTTACTCGTTGCATTTCTGCAAAAATAACAAACTAATTGAAGATATGATGATTCTTCTATCATACCGATGGGATGGGGGACCGACGAATAACAAAGGAAGAAAAAGGAAATATAACATGAAAGTAAAAAGAGAAGGGAAACAAACCTCTCGAAGTACAAAGCAAAGGGTGCAACACATATGGCGGCAATGATGTGTCGATACGTCATTAGAGCAAGAACGAATGTTCCATTATTTAGAATCACCTTGGATAGCAATTGCATTCCGGTTGCAAATGCTTGCACTAACAACATACTCACCACCGCTTTACTATTAAACAATTCCACCTTCATATTCTTTCACAAAACATCCAAAAGAAAAAAAAAAAAAAAAGGGATTAAAATCTAGAACTCCAAAACTATGACAACAGCGAACGGTGCCCTAGACATGTATATGAATTTTTTTCCTAGTATGGTTCGAGTATGACTGTATGGATACGGATCTCAGTTTATAAGCACTAGAAAGGAAAACAATAATGAACCTGATAAGGGTTGGTGAAGGAAGATTCAAAAAGTAACGGAGGATATTGAAAAATCTGATGTTTTCAGAAAATCTGTCAGAAATATACATAAGATACCCTAAGACCTATGATCTGAGAGAATCTGTGTTTTGAGATTTTCCTTTTCCTCGTATTATGCAGGCTCGAAGGCTTCTTCTTTATCAACACCAAATAAAAGCCATTGCGTGGCCAGGCGTTTTGACTACTTTTCTCTCTCTCTCTCTCTCACTATCCCTTTCCTAGAACCTATCTCAAAATTCTGAAACTTTATATTTGTGAACGTAACACCGAACATCTCTTTTAAATGTACCTTTCGCATAGAAGCAGGATATACATAGGTTGTACGTCCAGATGTGTGTAAGTGCACCACGTGGAACTTGGTCGCACTCTATTTTAGAGCAACAATGTACTACGTGTTATTCGCCTCAAAGGCGAAAAATTTAATATCATCTTACGGGATTATCATTTCCATTTCCCCAACTTTTCCCACACCCATATATTCACGGTTAAAGTGTCTTTTTTTTTCTTTTCAATTATGTCATGAATTTAAAGCGAAAGAATTCAGACCTTGATTCATTCTAATGGAATACTATGTTATTAAATTATAATTACTTTATGACACGTTTACTTAAATAGATTTAGAAATTTCATTCTTTTCTTAGTCTTTATTACAATAATTACTTAGGTTTTTATTACGAAATTTTAATTTCATAAGAATCTCTATTACTTAAATAATAGAGATTCTTATAGAATTAAAATTAATAATTTTAAGTAATTAAGAATCTTTATTATATGATTTTAAGTAATAAAGATTTCTTAATTAAATTAAGGAATCACAATTCTTCATTGCTGCTATTGCTGCTGCTGTTGCTGCTATTATTATCGTTACCACTATCATCATCGCCATCGTTACTATCACCATCGCCGTCGACCATCACAATTACTGTTACGACCTGAGAGATAATCTAGTCATAGTAAATATTGTATATTATACAAAGGACTGTAAATTGATTCTCTTTTTCAATTGAGAACCCTTTGTACGACTTACGTGGCTACTATTGTAACTAACAATCCGAGAGTTATACAAGCACAAATAATATCACAACACAATTATAATAACCGACTATTAAACTATAACTATTACATATTTACATAGTATATATACTAAGTCTTTAAGATGCTAGAGAGTAATCTAATAATACATTATGTCACATAAGGAGTTTCCAAAATCTTACTACAATAGTAGAGATATACCCTCATTTTTAACCTTACACTTACCCCAACTGAAAGATGATCTACTAATCTCAAGCATCTTGCAATTTGAAACAACAAACATGTCCTCCTACACACAAATAATCTATAAGGGTATAAGCTAACTAATTTAATGATATATTCCTCAACCATACTACAAACAAGTTATTCATTAATTAATTCAAATATATAAATGCATACTCATATAAAATACCAAACAAATACATGCAAGTGATCAGGTATTGCATATAACTTAGATTTAATGTCCTTCGAAGTTAGGATTGGAGTATACACGGTACAATCAAATCTAGGTATCATATTTGAACTATTACAGCTACAAAACTCCGCACTTTGTTTTCAAAAGTAAACAGTATGTCTATTTTTAGTTTTAGTTAAAATCAATTCTAAGTATAATTGTAAGTGGGTTCTCGCAATTCATACTCACCCTTAAATGGAGGTCTTTGAATTCAACCCTTAGCTAGATGGTTAGTGCGTTCAACATTTAGTAATTCCGCAGGTCAAGATAAGGTCATATCGTACATATGCATAATCTAACCCCACATAAAATTCAATTATTGATCTTATTTAACATTTACTAGCAAGACATATAAGTATGTATGGAATCATTGGGAATATTCACTCGACCATACTCGATATCAAAGATCGTAGTAATTTGATGATAAGTTAGTCTTGATCTTAAGATTACTTGATATTTAAGGGACAAAAGTAGTAATAAGTATTTGAGTTAAATAACAAAACTATTCATATATTTAATACTAACTACTTAAATTAGCTATATATTTATATGAAATTCTCAATTTGAGCTTTTTCATTAATCACGTATAACTTTTTCAATTTAATTTTGATTTTTATAAATTTATAGTTCATTTTTATCGTTTTCAAATGTACTTTCTCATAATAGGGTTCATTTTAGACGTTGTAATCTACATTTTCCAATATGATGTAAAAATAGTACGAGTTTTAGTATTTTAACTTAAATGCTAACGTAACAGTATAGGAAGGTGTCACTTGTCATTTTCGAAATTTTTTCATATTCTGAAATTTTTCCTATTTTGTATTTTTATGTAAGATATATATAATTATATTTATTATTGTATTTTATTAATTTTGCAAATTAATTATTTTCCATTTTCTTGAACCTCACGGCATATACATACATACTTATATGTATATTACCTCATTTTATTTATTAATTTAGTATTATAGTATATTATACATATAATATGTATGTATGCTCGTATCCTATATACGTATATTATACCCTCAACATACGTATTTTTATACGCATAAATATACTTATTTAGTTGGCTTTCTTCACTTTTTTTTTCATATATACTTATGTAATTAAGTAATATAATCCCTAAATATATTATATACACTATACACATATACATGTATATCCTATACCTATACTTGTATTATACGAGTATTTTTGTACTTTATACATACATATAGACATGTATATATATTCGGCCCATATTTATATATATACATATTACTATTTATGCCAACATATACTATATAATAAAAATACCAAATATACACATACTATACATGCATACATATATATATATATATGTATATGGACACAATTCTTTGTACCAACTATTTGTAGAATCCATTATAACATGTATAATATACATGTGAATATACCTTAGTACCTNTATATATATATATATATTATCTTATCTTATTTATTAATTTAGTATTGTAGTATATTATACATATAATATTTAGGTATACTTATAACTTAGATATATGTGTACCCTTAACATCAGTATTTTTATACACATACATATGCTTATGTAGTTAGCGTTCTTTACTTATATATATATATATATATACTTATATAATTAGGTAATATAATCGCTAAATATACTATATGCATATAAATGTATATACTATACCTATACTTATATTATACAAGTATTTTTGTACTTTATACGTGCATATCTTTATTTGTGTTTTCAACCCTATATTTGTACATATACCTATATAATAAAAATACCTAATATAAATATATTATACATGAATACATATATATATGTACATATACATAGTTTTTTTGTACTAACTATTTGTATAATCAATTATGACATGTATGTGCACATGAATATTCTAAGTATTTACACACTTTTGAATACATGTACATAGTATAATATTAATTTTTTTTTTTTCATAAAATCCCAATACATGTACATAGATTTTTCTTTGCAAATAACAATAAAATACCTATAAATTCACTATGTACACCTATCATATATATGAAATTCTATAAGATATATGTACATGAAAGAATACATTTAAATACTTATTATAAAATAAATATAATATACATATTACTTATCTAACCTCTTAGTGACTTGATGAAATATGGATTGGAAGCTCTTTCTTCTTCTTTTTGCTTTAATGGTTGCCTTTGAAGTAGAAAAAAATTGGACAAAGGAAGAGTAATGCTTCATAATTTGGAAATAAGTAAGGAATTGTAGAGTTTATGTTTTTGTGTTGGAAAATATGTGTGTTTGCTTCTTGTTTCTAGACATGATTAACTAGGGAAAATGGGTAGAAAATGATGTGAAAAGAAAAAAAGCAAAAAAATCAAGACAAGTATTATCATTAAGTGATAAGACAAGACTCTTATCTTATTAGATTTATTTTATACACATAATTAGCACATGGTGAAAATGAAATACACATCATCAGTCGAAATTTTTTGGAAGTTTACGTAATAAATAAAAAAAATTTGGAGATGAAAAAGGAAAAGAAAAATGCAAAGAAAATTTAGAAATTTCTAAATATAAAAGTTATAAATTTACTAATTATTAAATAATGTTGAATTTTTATAAAATTTATTAATTTAATTGTTAACCGTTATATGTATAATATTTAGAAGTTATCTCAATACGTTTGTTGATAACTTTACATAATTATGCGTGTTAATCATTGATTGTAGTCAATTAGGATTTTATTACCATTAGGATATAATTATTCATTTTATACATTTAAAATTATAGTTTTAGGATTTTTGTCAAATTTGGGTTTAATTTCAAGTACTTACGCATATATAAAGTTTAGAGTTTTCGTACAGGATTTAGATTTCGATCGAATTTCTAGAGTTTTTATTATTTATAATATATTCAATTTCATAATTTAATAAAATTTTTATCTTACTTAATCTTATTGACTCATAAGATTATTTAAAGCACTCGAGTCTAATTTAGAGTAAAGACCAATAACTTTATAGGGTTTATAGCTGTCGCTACCACCATTGCCATCGCCATTGTTGCTGACATCGACCACTAGTACCACTGTCACCATTACTGACTATTGTAGCTACCGCCATCACCGCTATCACAGCTACAGTCACTGTTACCGCTACCGCTATCGTTAACGTTACTATCGCCACTGTCACCACCACCGTTGCCGTTGCCATCGTTAACCATCGTTGTCATGCCTCGAAAATGTGGAATTGTAACAATCCCGTTATGTGAACTATCTTAAGATAGAAATTGTCTTCTATCTTAAACCTAATTCACACCAGGCATACTTGACTTTACCTTTTCGAAGCATTCAATTCGATACCTATTTGATATAAACTTGTGGAGTCATTCTCTAAAATAATTTGTTAAAAATAAACTTATAATTTGACCTTATAAAAGAGTAGTATTAAATCTTACAAGTACCTATAAATTCATATACAAACTAAAATATTGAAAACTACTAAGCCTTTTGAAAAGTTCTATGTAATTTTCTTTAAAAGATAAGAAAGTTATTACTAAGGGCAATAACTAGCCTTTTTGTTGCACCTCACTCCCTCTTCTAGTTTACTAGTGTTCTAATGTTGGGTAGATACTTGTAATCCATTTAAAACCTGTAAAACAAAATATAGGGGAATGAGCAACAACTTGCTTAGTAAATGGGATAGAGACAAAAGCATACAATTAGCACATCACTAGTAAGGTTTTATCAAGTCAGTTAGATGCAATGCATGTATAAACAAATGCTATCGCATAGCATTATTTGGTCCATTATGAGACCAAAGAAATTGCATCTGCTCTAATACGAGTTGAGGAGATTGACATCACACACTTATGGATCGAAACCGAACTAGGGTTTGCACAATAGAGAACAATTTCCTCTCATGACTACTTTCGAACTACAACCCCTAACCTTACTTCGACTTTCTCTCCTATCACTTAGTTTAGCTAAGGGAGGGGAAATGACCATTTCAATTATCCCTATCAAAAGGAGTTCAGGTTTAACTTGAGAATCATAGCCATTACCCTTAGTAGGTTACAATGCATATCAAGTTTAATGTTAAGTCGAGTTTGAGTTAGTTTACTTTTAGGATGATCAACCAAGCTCAATAATTTAAGCATAATAATATTTACAAAACATCTATATCATAGAGTTCGGCTACTATCATAACAAATCGAAACCTAACCACATAAGTTACATACATACAAACAGCTAACTATAATCACAAGTCAATACATATTATAGTCCCTAGATATTTTGAAATAATATTCTAAAATACTATGAAGTATTAATTCCACTTACTTGTTCAGATACTCATTATGAAAAACTCAAGTTATCAACATTCTGACCACTAGGATATCCTATATACATAAAATCCAAATTTAGTTTTCGTAATAGATATGAAAACATTAGGATTTAATCTAAAACGCTTATATATATATATATATTATCACAATAATATATTGTTTTGTTATTATATATGTATCGAGTTAAGTTAATAATTATTGATAATATACATAATTTATATTATTACGTATTATCTATCGTTTCAACCATATCAAAATGTACTCTTAATTGATTTAATTACGTTTCGATTCCAGTAGGGTTACCGTAATACGCATATTTTAGAATATTATCAAGTTATAGGTTATATTATTTATGATTGTTTGATTTTAATAAAATTAGTATCGTTGGGTTTATATAGACCTAACTATACGTGTTATGGGTCTTATTTTAGAAATGACTTTTAATAAGAAATTCGAGTTTTTAATACAGTTATACGTATCTATATAAATATTATAGTATTGTTTGTAATTTATATTATTAAATTGTATTTTACTTGATTTGTCAATATAATGCTATAATATGAGTATTATCTAATCCTAATACACATATAATATATCCCGATCAATAAAATATCATTTAATATATTACAAATACCTTTTTTGTCTAATATGATCTGTAACCTTATACATAATTTTTATTCAACTATTTAATTCATTTTAATTTATTATTACTAAAAATACGTCTTGATTTATAATTTAAGCCATTTTGCTACATAAATTCATAATAAATAATTCGGGTCACTAAATAATTCCTTGCAAATTTTCATAGACTCCTAAAAATATGAGAAGCTCTACTATTATTTGGTTTCAAGTTTTCAACCTATCGCCTATATATTCGTATTTACTATTTTGCCTTTAAATTATCCTAAATTACTTAATTATGATCCTTTTTACACTAAATTAATTTCAATATGATCCAACATTGTTATTATTCACTAGAGATCAGTATATAATTATTTCATCATTTAATTTCATAATTTCCTATTTATTTTACAATTTCAACTTATTTTTAGGTAAAAAAAAATGCAATAAATATTAAAAATATTCAAATTGAAAGTTAGGCTACATAGCAATTATCTATATATCATACACATCCTACACAAAAATTTTAAGCTTAAAACAACATCATTTAGTACATTTATTTTGCAATTTAAAATTTGGATGAATAGTAATTTTCTTTAGCAAGTATACTAAATATTACAAATTTTTCAAAAATAAAAATATCATATGAAAGCATATTTGAACTAACTTACTACAATTTTTTTTTCATAATTTTCTTGGCAGTTTTGGTAGGTCTTTTACAAATTATTGAGAAACAAGGTAAGGAATTGACCTTTGTGTTCTTGGATGCTATGATGGCCGGCAATGATTGAGTGATTGTCAAAAGCCCTAGATGCTGGGGGTACTCCTTGGTGGTGAAGTAGCTCAACAACAAAATATCGGGAGCCCTAAGAACTAACTTAGCTCAGTGTGTACTCTATTTTTTTTGTAAATTTTTTCTAAAATATTCTGGTTGTCCTAATTTTTTCCTCTGATTTTCTCTAGATGGTTTAGGTCCTAAAGTTTGTAAATTATGCCTAGGAACAATTTTTATACTAGCTAAGATGTCCAACAAATTTCTTTTCCGTAAATGCATGTTTATCCACTTAGATTTATTAGCATATGGTGTCATCCTTCTAAAGAATCAACTTTTGATTCATCTAAATCTTGATTTTACAGCATGCCACAGCAATTCCAACAATTTCCCAACCGCTAAAAGCATTTGTAGGATAAGAATTTGCAATCCTTTAACGGTTTTAACTATATTTTATTTATATTTGGTTATTTATTAATATAAGAATATATATATCATGTGTATGTAACACGTATAATATACAAATATACTCATATAATTAAGTTTCTAACATATCCTTTATTTTTAAGATATGATTCTTAGTTAATTTCATGAATTCGACATAATATATATATAATTACGTACTTTAGGGTTAATTTATGAGTATAATTATTTTTATTAGGTATACTCATAAAAATACGAGTATATTCATATAGTAAATTATATTATATTATCTCATATTATCTCATTTTGGAGCTTAATTAATTTATGTCTAAGTTTTTATTGCAATTTAAGCTCGATTTTAGGGGTTCTGAGTATTTTAGTACTATATTAAATAATCATACTTCTAAAGGTAAAATTGGAATTTTTTTATCATTATTTTCAAAATCTAACTTCACTGTGTCACTTTATCTAATTTTTTTATCTTAGTTGTAAAGTTTGAACTCAATTAATTAATTTTCCTAAAAAGCCCTAAATCTAGGCTCGGTTGTCCTAAACTCAACTTTAGGGTCTTATGTAGAGCAAATTCTCACTATCTTAATTATATTATCGATATTTTATTATTTTTTTTACTTCCAAGTATATAAGGATTCCTTAATTAGGGTTATCATGTTTTTCGTAAATTTCTAGCCCATTCAATTTACTTTCTTGAATATTCTAGATCAATTATCAATCATAATTGTAAAAGTATAAGGTTTTGTCTCAATACTCAGATATTCATGTCTTGATTGTTGATTTATGAGATATTACAACCGTCGCCAACTTATTACATTAGAATTAGCTAAGAAAGAAAATAGACCGAAAATAATTTAGTTATTAAAGTTATATTACTCGTTTATTTTTAAATTGCTTATAAATCCAATTAAACAAAGTAATGTGTATTACACTTCTATTTCATTTATTTAAGGAATTTGAATTCCTTTCCCTCTCATTTTGTTCCATAAAGTAAACGAGCCATTAGCGATTAAAGATTAAATCTCCATATTAAATACATAGAATTGGTAACATGGATGTATGTATTAATCTTTACTCATTTTATTATAATTTAATAACATGAATATTGGTTATTAAATGAAATGGACTTGATTGAATCCTTTTATAATTATGATATGTATGTAGTAAGTGTTAAAAAAAGAAGAAGAAAGTTTACTCCTTATTAGTTTATTTATTTTCTTCTTTCCTTTCATGTTCATGCTACCTTATGAAAAGTCATATTTTCAATGTTAATATAATTTAAACACGGTATGATTTTTCTTTTCTTTTCTTTTGTAACCATTAACAAGACACTCATCAATATTTTCCTTAAAGAAATACAAATGACTTTTGGCCATAAGTAACTTTAATTAAGATGCAAGATTTTATTCTTAAAGTTGCTCCATTTTATTAGCAGAGTTCCGGGAATTTTATAATAAAGGAGATCAATATTTGAATATAAGTTTAAATAAGGGATCAATGATATGAAAGGTTCAAAGAATGCATCAATGTTTTACAAAATAATTTTAAAAAGAAATGAATATTATAAAAAGTTCAATTAAGGAATTGATATTCCATAAAGTGGTTTAAAAAATTTTATGAATGATTGTTTCGTTATAATCTTATAATAATCGGATCCCTTATTTGAACTACTTTGTAAACATTGATCGCTTATTTGGATAATATTGATCCCTTACTTGAACTCATCCTCAAACGTTAATCCTCTCTGTTATAATTTTTTCATAAAATTCTACATAATTCTAAAATTGATCGTGATTAAATAACTTTTAATTCATTTGACAAGTTCACACTTATTTAAGCCATTGCATATAAACATTTTCTCAGCATTAGTTTACTATTAATTAATGAGTTTCTTCATAATTTTTAATGTACTAATTAAATGCTAAAGAATTTGTCTAATTTTAATCTTGGACCATATAATTGAATTACCATAAACCATATCTAATATGATCTTACCAAACTATCATTTCCAATTTCTCAATTTTATTCATGTCAAAATTAAATCCGCCTTATTAGCCACATCAAAACTTGCAATATGGTGCATGTTTTAATGTTTTATCTATATTAATTTATTTACCTTTTCTTTTCTTCTCACAAAAAGAAAATTAATAGGGTAAGAAAATTTTCATATTTTTAAAATCGATCTAATTTAAGCCATGAAAATTTACAAATTTATTATTTAATATTAACAAGTGGTAATATTCTCCTTAAAAGAAAAAAAAAAAACTTCTAACATTAGTTCATTTAAGTTAATACTCAAAATCTTGATAAATTGGAGAACTAAGGGTATAAGTAAATACAACTTAGATATATTTTATTCTAAGTAAAAATTTAAGTTAATTAATTACCTTAAAATGCAATCTCTGAAGTGAGAGAGAAGGTTTCTAGAAATAAGGAATTAGATACTATTAATCATATGCTAATACTTAGCATATGGGATGACTAAGTCTAGTAGATTCTAGACTAGTGTGCAAATTTCTCTCCCTACTTTCGGTTTTTCACTCTCACTTCTCCTCTACTTTAAGGGATGGATTACACGTGTTATTCATCTGAAAGGAGAAAAATCTAATATGATGTTACCAGATTATCATTTACATTTTCTCAGTTTATCCTAGAGTAGGATGTCCATGATTAAGAGTAAATTCCTTATTAGACATGTTAAAATTTGCAATATGAATATATGTTTTAATCTTTTTGTCTTTAATAGTCCATTCACCTTTTCTTTTCTTTTCTTTTTTCTTTTTCCTTTTTTCTTTTACGCTATCTCACAAAAGAAAATCAATGAGTGAGAAATTTTCCATATTTTTAATGTTTGATATGATTTAAAGAGTAACAATATATATTTCTTTTCTTTAGTTATGATTAATGAGTTTATCTAAATCATTCGTTAATATTTTCCTTAAAAGGAAAACAAAACACTTACATTCATAATTAACTTAAATTGACACGTAAAGTTTGATTCTTGAAATTGTTCTAGTTGGACTTCTTTATAACTTTCAAAATCAACCATCATTAAATAAAATTTGATTCATTTGGTGACTTCACACTTAAGCATTTTCCCAACAGTTGTCTACCATGCTCATTAGTCTACCAACAGGATGAGCCAATTTCAAATATCTTTCTTTCAAATTGCAATATAGTTAACTTTTACTCTACTAATTGAATGCTAAAGAAATTGTCTAACTTTATTTTTAGACCATATAGTTCAATTATCAAAAACTACTATAATTCTACACCATTGCATAAAAAATTTGACAATTCAATTTACAAACTTTTTATTATCACTATTACATGTAGCTGATTTCTTTGGGGGGGGGGGGGGGGTGGGGTGGGGGGAAATCATTACTATAAGGATTGAAATCAAGGATAATATAATAATGTTATGTTTGGTATGTATGAATATTTTGGAATTGAATTGAATTAAATACATTATATAGTATTAATTATTAAAAATGCCCTTAATTATTCAATGTTATAATTAAATCGAAGGTTAAATATGTAATTTAATTAATAATAAATGTGAAGGGAATGGAATTGTGATTATGCCTTCCTAAAGGTGAAATCAAATTCTTCCGTGGTGGAATTAAATTCGTTCTTGAAGTTCAATAACTGATTCCATGGAGTCGTGATTCTGGCATCTAAATGCATTTCCAAATATGGGGAAAGGGAATTAAGCCAAAAATTATGATTCCACTTCGATCTATTTTGGCTTACTAAAGAAGACATAAGGAGTACAATTAGTGCTGACCAAAACTCTCGTTTGACTTACTTAAAAAAGATAGCATGTTCACTATAATGTTATATTTGGTCCATAAGGTTTGGAATGGAAATGGAATAGATTGTAATGACAAGAGATGGAAATGAGAAACGAAATAACAAAGTATTTTCCATGTTTAGAAATGCCTATGAAATGAAGTTTAATGCGTATATAGAAATAATTGTCCAAAATACATTTAATTATTTAATGTCATATTTAAATTAAAGGTTAAATAAGTAATTTGATTAATAATAATAAATGTATAATGAATGGAATTGCAATTCCACTTTCTTAAAAGCTAAATCAAATCCATTCTTAAAAGTAGAATCATTTGTAGAACCATAATTTTGACTTTTGAATACACTTCTAAATATAGGAAAAGGGAATGAAATTTGTAACTGTGATTTCATTCTAATCCTTCTTGCATACCAAACATGATATGCGATTTTTAACTCCTTTTGAAGTGGAAAGGCATATAAAAT
The DNA here is from genome assembly GCA_024138015.1 of Lumnitzera littorea. Lineage (NCBI taxonomy): Eukaryota > Viridiplantae > Streptophyta > Magnoliopsida > Myrtales > Combretaceae > Lumnitzera > Lumnitzera littorea. The sequence continues at coordinate 114,809,862 of JAMXBB010000003.1, read as the reverse complement.
ATTTAGCTTGCAGTTTTATATTTAAATAGGAAACTATTATAAAGGCCTAATGGTGTACATTGTAATGTTATGATAATATTAGTAGCAATATAATTATCTTGGAACCATATAATTTCAACAACAAATGGAGACGGAGAGCTTAATATGTAATATTAATCATGTTTAGATTTATTTCTAGAACAAAAACTAATATCAATTTTTCTTTATTACATTTTGTATGAGGATACATGAAATAAAACTAAAATTAATCATGTTAGATTTATTGCTAAAATAAAAGCACACTTTTCGATTTTACAAAGCAAAGAATACTTTTATTTTAATTTAAGGCCATCAATTGTTGGTAGACACAATAACACGAATATGAACACGACTCAATTAGGATTACGGTTATGAAGAAAACATACAATATAAAACACTGTTATGACATAAATAAATATGGCTACATTATAAAATCAATTATTCATGATCTCTATTCAATTTCATACACTATTTACACTTACATAAGTTGGGCACAAAATAAAGGCATAAGCACTACCCTCTAACATACATTTTATTTACCTAAGGGCTAATAGATAATTTATCTATTTACTATATGGGGCATTACTTTCCAACCATGGTCTCAAAGGGTTATACACTAGAATATACATGGTCTTTAGATAATTGTATATATTGTTACCTTTCACATGTAGATTCATGCGTTGATACTTAATGTATGATAATTTCTTTGCTATTGCTTACTATGTGGCATGAGAGAGGAATCTCACTAAATGATGGCCTCTTACAATCTATAGTTCTCTTTGCTTGTAGGACTATTAGGGAGCTTTGACTTTTTTTAAGGAGTAGATTGGTGCACCATAAATGAGTATACTTCTAGGTCATGGATTCTAGATAAACTGGAGTCTATATTGTGCACTAGTGTGAGGTATGCATTCAGAGACACGTAAGATTATGGGGGACCATGGTTTGAGAAATTTGTCAAGTTTTGAGCTACATGAGCTATTTCCCATTGAAAGATTATTGTATTCTCTATCTTCTTAGCACTTATTGTATACGTATGATTTGCTATTTTTCCTTTTATTGTATACAAATGAAACTTGTGTTCCTCTCTTAAACTTAAGGGTAATGGCGGTTTCGTTCTTAGTATTTAATGCATATAAAATAAGCTTTTATGAGAAAGGTACCCTTTAAAGCATGATATCAATTTTAAACAATTTGCAATAAATATTTTATTTTTTTAATATCATCTACATTTTTAAGTAGTAATTTGGCAAATAATATTTTTGACATTTTTATTTCTCAAATTAGAACTCCAAATAATTAATAAATGAGAATTTAAGTTGAAACTAGACCAAACGAGACTGGTAGTTTGAGTCCTTATAGTTGAACCCATATGTTTATGGTGATGGGTATATCACAAATATGATTCCTAAGTGATCTCTTGGTGGTTTATCCATTACGTGTAGAGGTGGACTTCCAAAATGCTCCTTATAGCATAGCCAACAAGAGCTCTTTGATACTTAAGTTAGTGAAAAGAGGAGGATAATTGAAAGAGTAGAGTAAATTCCTAAGAGTGTCAAGAGAGTGGATGCCCCCTTTTACTTAGAGACTTTATCTCTATTTATAGATTAGGGGTGTTGACTTATGCGGACATGTAAAAGGAAAGGGTTGGTCAGTACAGGATTGAAGGGGGCGGCGTTGCTAGTAAGCGATAAGATAACCTAAATTTTGCTAGTTAGTAGACACTTGGGAGATAGGCTTATCTTGTTGGTAAAGGGCGACTACCCTAGTTTAGCGGCTAGACTGTAAGTCATGCGATAGGTGGTCATTTAACATTTCATGATGAGAGAGAAAAAGATGGAGTAAGGGGCTGGAGGTTAGGGGGTGGGCGTGAGAAGAGGGGAGTTGCTTAGTTTGTTGACTAGCGAGCTCCCTTAGATTGGCCTTAGGGAGAAGGGAGGTTAGCTTCTCTTGTTAAGGATGAAGAGTGTTATGCCTCGAAGAGATGGAGTCACAACAATCTTACCGTGTGAACTATTTTAGGATAGAAGTTGACCTCACAATTGTTATTGTAAACTTAGTTCACACCAGGCAAATCCAACTTTACCAATTTAAAGTGTCCAATTTCTTTACTTATCTATTATAAACTTGTGGTGTAATCTTCTGAGATGATTATAAAAACTCAATTTTATAACTAAAGTTTTTAAAAAGGATTAGGTTTCAATAGTGGTACAGTAAAATATTCAAAGGTTACAAGTATCTATGGAGTTACATTTGTAAGATATACGATAATAAGTCGAAGAAGTCAATTATAAAGGTCTACATGATTACAAAACTTAATAATTACGTTAGCAGTGGAAAACTAGAGGGCCATTCAAGGAGACCTTAGTAAGGTTCTTAAAAGTTAGTAAAATTGACGTTAATGGCATAGTTTAACCAATTCTTCATAATCCTTACTTCCCTATCTCATGTTTAATCTTCTGGATTTGGATGGTGTGCTTGTAAGTCTACTCTGAATTTGTAAAAGTATTATAGGAGAATGAGCGACAACTTACTCAGTAAGCAGGACGAATGCAAAGGTGTGCATTTAACACATCATAAGTAGGGATTTTTAACTAAGTTAGTCAGATGTAAAATACATAAAAGTAAAAACTATCACACGACATTATTTGATTTGTTGTAAGATTATAGAAATTACGTTTATTCTAATCCGGGTTGAAGAGTTTGATGTCGTACACTCATGAATTAGAACTAAATTGAGGTTGTTCAATGGAGAACACCCTTCGGCTAAGACTCCCTTCGAACCACGGCCCTTAACCTTACCGTGACCCTCTCTTCTATCTCTTAGTTCAACTAAGGGTGGGAAAAGAACTATTTTAGGTATCCTCATTAAAGGGGTTCATGTTTGGTATGTGAATCCTAGTTGTTACTCTTAATGTGTTGTGATGTATGTTAGGTTAATTCAGTTTTTGGGGGTGATCAACTAAATAGAATACATAGAATAATCACATGGAGCTCAGCTCCCATAGCAGCAGCAAAACAATGTTCAAGCATATGCGTAGTACACATACAAACAACTATATTACAATCACAAGCTAAAAGCATACCAAAACCTCCAAGTACTTTAAAATACTCCAAAATGTTATGAAGCATTAATCATGCCTACCTAGATATTGATGCTTATTCCCTTTGTGTGTGGCTCTTACCTTACTTTATTATCCCTAAAATTAAATGTAACCCATTTAGTTTTCATCCAATATATAACATATGAGTTTATTTTAACATTTATGTATGTTCTTCATTTGAGTTAGGTAGTTTTTCAAGGGTTTTTTTATTAGGTATTAGTTAAGTAGTGTAAATTCTGACTAAGATTCTAACTTAGTATTTTAGCATAGGTTGTTGCGTAGTAGTTTTAAACCTAGGTTCTGATTTTGACTCCAACAAATTCTTAAAAGTTATAAGCAAATGACTTTCTGACCTACTTTCTTGCTCTAAGTGATTCACTATTCAGTTCTAACCATTTTCAAACCTTAGGTTGCTCTAACATTTAGCTTGATCGAATTACTTTTTAACTAAGTTTCCAACTTAGTTTCTGGCCTATCATTTTAGCATAGGTTATTGTATAAGAAGGTTCTAACTTATGTGTGGACTCTAATAAAGGTATAGAATTAACATATAAATCGCTTATTGACCTATTGTCTAACTCTTAGTGTGATAAAAAAAATATTTAATACCAAACTACATTATGACCAAGTTTCTAATCCATTGTTTTAAATTAGGTTCTTATTAAGAAGTTTCTAACGTACATTTTGTCTCTAGAAATAGTGTAGAGTTCAAATATAAGCCATTTTCTAACTTATATCTAATTTTAGTGTATTCAAGATTATTCATACCAGGTTACATTCTAACCTATTTTCTAACATAGTGCCCTACTGCTACTACATCATCTTATTATTCTACATATACTCCAACCTACCTTAAGTTTTTTGAACTCCAATACCTTGCATAAACAGCAAGTATTAACTAATTATCTCGATCATTTATACCTTCTTCCATTATATCATTGATGAATTTACAATTGCATTAAAACTTAAAGAATTAACCTTAATCCACCAAATACTCACTTACTCTTAAAAATCATCATTCCTAAGCTTATAATAAACCACTTTCATCTACTACATGTAGGTAAATATAGGTTGTACCATGATTTTATGAGAAATTCATCAAGCTCTTTAGTGAAACAACATCTTTGGTGCACGGTGTTAAGCTAAAATGAAAATTTCCTAAAAATTTGAGGACTCAATTTTAACAATCCAACCACATAACTCAACATCTTAGGAGTATACCCATAAAACTTCAAGTTGAAAATACATTAAATGGTTTTTCAAAAACCTGATCAAAAATTAGTGTACAGGACCTTTTTTTGAAGAATTCTATATTAATACTCAAAATTTCTAAAATCTTATTTGAAATTTGAATTCCTCATGCAAAAATACGTAGGAAAATCCATTTTTTAAATATTTAGAATTCGTTTGATATTTTTCCTAAATTCTTGCTAAAATCTAAGTAAAGTAGTCACTTACTAGATCGTGAGGCTTCAGCCATTATGGAGGGGATAGGGCTTGTCGGTCACACCAATCGATAGCCACTCCTTCAGGCGATGGTTCAAATTCACTCCCAGTTGGTGGTTTTCCTTGGTTACCCTTCAAATCCCTATTTTGATCTATTTCCTTTCCAATTTGCCCTCTTCTTTTCTCATTTTCTCTCTTCCAAAATTTTCCTAAAGCATCAAATGAGCTAAAACATTATGTTGGGAAGAGCTTTGCTTGCTTATGATAGAGTTTGGAAGTGTTTTGGATTTCTTTTCCTATTTACTAACCATGTGTTTCTAACTTAAGTTGAGTGTCCAACTCTTATTTCCTTAGTCCACTTTTAATTTTCCAGCCATACTCCAAGATTGCTATGACTCATGGGATGTTTTCCTAGTTATCTTACTGTTTATTTTTTTTTTTATAATTTTCCTTATTTATTTCATTTATTTAGTTAATTTTCCATATTTTTAGGTATTTTTAGTGATTTCATATACATATTTTTTATACATTATTTTATGTACAATATTAATCATATTACTTTTATATTTTATTTTTAGTTATTCATTAATTATTGGGATCTAATTTGTACGTTATCGATACGTACATAGTAATATAGTAATTTTTCACTATTTAAGTTATATCTTTAATATTTTATTATATTTTTGAATTTTACATCCACAGGGTTTCTTCATCTAATATTTCTAAGCCCTCCATAGATTTCGAACTTAGTAGGGTTACTTTTTCGGATACCATAAATTGATCGTTTGAACCTAGTTGTGTATGTACGGAACTTATCAAGAGTAAAGATTGAGGTGCTTAAGGCTAGACTCGAGCAGGGATAAGCTCGACAAGCTCCAAGGTTGTTCGTCATCTAGACGAGAGTGGTTCCATGAGCGTCTAGGTTGGATTTCCTAGTAGGCTTGGACCTTTGGAGCCTCGGGCTTGAGGTCAGACCATCAACAGTTTAGATTCATTCATTGAATCGCTACCGTTAATTAAGTGATCAAAGGCTTAGTGGTTCATGGCTGGAAGGCGTCTTGAGTTTGACACATGCCTGACTCCTGTCATTTTCTGGTCGAGGCTAATTGCTTGGGGTTTCATTTTGTCTTTGCCATTTTCTACATGTGTGCGTGTGAGTGCGGAGAGGAGCTCGCTCAATACACGCTCCCGTCCGTTGATTGCCTTCCTCAAGAAAATATAATAAGCTACTTTATTTGCCAAAAATCAAGCCCAGATCATTCTTGGCCATTCCTAGCTAGCTCGATTCGATCTTTTTCCCCATTGATTTTACATGTTTAAACATTATAGAAGCAGAATCAAGATGAGATTAGTCTAAAATTACTTCGTATTAATGCATTTGAGAAAAAATCGAGCGAGGTAAATTAAGGACCTTCCATTGTTTTCAAGTTTAAATGTCCAATAAATACACATCCCCAGTCACTGAAGAGCTCAGGTGCATCCTTAATTCACTTCTATTCACTCTTAAATTTGACATATCTCATTTTTATTTATATGCAAAGGTTGAGTTTTTGGATCTCAATCATACTCCATCATAATGTAAGTACTTTTCATCCACATTTGGTTAATATGTATCTTGAGAATTTTTTATGCAGTCATCATTTAGTTCACTAATTGAGAAGTGGAAGAGTTGGAACATCGAGAGCAAAACGAGCCATGGCTAGATGAAATGGACTCAAGAAAGTGGATGGAACAATCAAAAGCAACAATGGTTAACCGACCTTGCTCACCAAATGTCGATCAGCCAAGACCGGACTATGGGACCAGCTCATGTTCAACTAGCTCGCGATCCATCAACCTTTCATGGCCCGGTGACCTATTCTCTTCCTATTGCTCCCTTTCTATTAATTAGTAATTACTTTAATTAGTTTATTCTTTATATATATTTTTTGATATCTTAGTTGTCTAGTACTTTATTGTACTTCTTATTGTTATGTCCTTTTTAGTCATTTTAGTAACTTAGTCTTTTATGCATATGAAAAACTTGGGTTGTACTTTTCATAATAGGCTGAGACTTTGTCACCTCTATAATGGACTGGGGAGATTTTTCTTTTCATATGTTTTTATCAATCCATTATTCATTGGTTGTGGAGAACATTCATATTTATGGGTATCTTGTGAGATCATGGCATACAAACCGCTATTGAGATCCATACATAATATGGGATTCCTTTTAAAGATGTGATTATTCCAGTGGTCTAGCATCATATTGATCAATGATTTAATTAGCCATAGTTCATTTCTATGTTTAGTGCATATAATAAATAATTAATAGATATATATATATATATATATTCACCCATATTTCTTTATTTATTTTGCTAAAAAAAACCATAAAAGTACCAATACTTTCCTTTTTTCTTTCTCTTAATAATATTATAATTTGGGGGAGAGAGATTCAAACCCAATCCATCTATTGGAGATGAGTGTTAACACTTTTAAAGTACAACGATCTTAACTACTAATACCGTCTTTATTATTCTCTTCGTTTCAAGTTTTGAACTCACCTTTCCATCCATTAGGATTGATCTCTATCAATTTCCTAGATTAAGATGCTTTGAAGTCATAGAATCAATAATATTAAAATCAATGATATCAAAGGTGGAATCAAGCTTTCACACACAAATTAGAAATTTTTTCTTTATTTTTTTTTATAAAGGAATGTGGTTTAGTTCTATTCAAAGAGATTTAGTTTGTATAGGGTATCAAATTGAACTACTTCAAATCGTTCGAAGGATTGAATGAAACCTTATTATGATGGGATAGGATTTTAAAGTTTAGTTTAGTACCGGTACAACTTGGTTTGGTTCGGTAAACATCTGTAAATAAGGTGATAGGTTTCACATGCTTGAACAGCAGTATGTTATGTATGATTGTACTTATTATGCTTAGGTCCATCTCCATTGTATTCTTACCTTGTACCAACCTTTGATATTATTGACATGCTCATTTTACTTAGCAAATTTAGGTTTGTCTTGCGCAAGCTAATTTGCCTCGTAGGCTAACTTAGGCACAATACATAAGATTATATACATAAAATTTTAGTTTTAAATAATTCAATTGGCACTCTTTTCTTTTTCTTCTTTTTTCTCCTTTTCAAATGCACATAGACATGATAAAGCTAGTTGCTAAAGGATACATGATAGGTATGGATCGAGACCATCTAACCCAAAATTGAGAACCAAGCTCATAGACTAACACACCTTCTTGCCAAGCTCACCCAGCCAATCTCATGGATACACGATCAATTGCTAATATATCCTTATTGATTTTGAGGAAGTGCTCTTCTCCTCTTAGTTGCTAGATATGGAAGATGAAGGCATATCCAACGCAACAATGCTATAAGCATAACGATGCATCCTATAGTGAGTACTACTATAAGGCCAAAAACGAGCTCTATGCTCCATGGGAGAGCTATCTTATCGTCAAACTTCTTGAAAGAAATATAGGTTACCTGTTAACCTTTCAATGAAAATTTTGTAGAGGCATCTCCTAAGTATTACTTTGTTATCTTTGTGACCTTTCACCTTAGGGTGTTTACTATTGAGCCTAATTTTTTTATTTCTCATTTTAATTTCATTTCTTTTAACTTGATTTAAATTAAACCTGATACTTATTTGATTTAAACTCTCGACTAAAGTTAAAGAAAAGTCAATTTCTTTATTTCGAAAAAATTTGGAGTCATCATTTGGTAAGATCAGGAAAAATGATTAAATTAGAACTAATTAAGTGGATTGACTTTAATTTAGCCACTAATCTACATTTTGAAAACCCTTTGAAAAGAATTTAAAAACTAGAATTTTTGACTTTAGGTGCTACCCTATTAAATCCTTATAGGTACCATTTTAACTTTTCGAAACTCTATTTTATTTTCAAAATTTACCCTTTTTAAAAACAAATCTTAATCACCAATAAATAAATCTAACTGTATTTATCCTTAAAAATGGGGAATTTGAGTTGTAATTTACAAAAATGAAAAATAAAATTTTTACAATTTTTGCATTGCTTCGAAGGTACTTACGTACCTGTAATTTATTCTGAAAAAATTTAATGGGTTGGTTCTTTTTAATTTCTGAAAACCGATTAAGTTTACGTTTTAATTCATTTATTTTGAGTAAAAAAAAAGTTCTAAGAAAAAGGTTCTAACTTGAAGTTTTATTTATTCATTTTTTTTTTAAATCTCTAAAGGAAAGCCTTAGTTCGAAAAAAACAAGTTTATTTTTTATTATTATTTTTTTGGAAAGAAAATTTTTTTTTTCTTTACATATCTTGAAGGTAACTACTAAATAGATTATTAAATGAACTTATGACAATTAAATAAACCCAAAAGAAAGAAAAGATAAATAGATAAAAGAAAATAAATAACTAAACAACTCAACTTACCTTGTTCGTATGGGTAATGAGCATAGTTGGGTTTATCGTTGAATTGGAGTGACTAGGATTGAGGATTGTTGGAGCGAGGGACTAACAATGGGGCTATGCAGTGACTATGGAGCAATTGGACTGGTACTGTTGTTCGTTATTTTAGATTGGTGTCGATTAGTGTTGTAGATTGTACTGAGCACTATTTGGGAGTGGATTAAGAGGGGATCACATGGAGTTGCTATTGTGGCTTAGGTTTCAAGTTGAGAGTGAGAGTGTAGAGGCTGTTGATGTGGGTTTAGGTGAGGATGGGTGCTACTGTATGGAGTTGAAAGTGGATGGAGTAGCTACTATTGTTGGTCTTGTTTGGCGCACATTGGTTGATGGAGAAGAATAGTGGTAAGGGTAATTGGACAAATCAATGCTAGTCGTACGAGAAAGTGCGGTGATTGGATGGGGTGTTGTGTTTGTGTCATGCATGATTACTACTATTGTTTATAGGGTATGGAGTTGATGTTTGTTACTGTAAAGCACGGCTTAGGGCTACAGTTGTGTGGAGTTCAACAATGTGGGGGCATATGTTACAATGGAGTATAGCCGTACCTTGTCATGTACGTGGTCAAAGGGATGAGTGGTGTAAATAGTAGGTTGTTGGGTTTGGATGGTGGTTGAGTTTTTGTATGTTTTGCATTAGTAGTGGTCAACGATTATGAAAGTGAGGCCGTAGTGTTTACTGACAATGGAAGGATGCCCCTTGTCTCGTAACGCGATCATTATTTATAGTTTATTTTTTATTGAATCTTTTAGATCAATTCAAGTCCATCCTGATAAAAACTAATCTAGATTTGAATCTTTATAAATCTTCACTTTATCAAATTTAATATTATCGTTTTGGATTTGTGGTTTTTCAACAATTATGTAATCATGATTCTATAAATTCCATTTAAAATAATAATTGATTCAATCCGATTTGTTTTAGATTAGGTTTTGTACGTGACCCACGTATCTATGATCTTCTTCTTCTTTTTTTTCCTTAAGTTATTTAAAAAGAACACCAGGCGCTCATACGCACCTAGACTTAGAATGGGCAAGGGCCTTTTTGGCCCTAAGATATGATAAGGCTTTTAGCCTTATCTCAAGTGCCCAAACCTTTATATATATATATAATGAATAAACAAATTTAAATAAATACATGAACAGATATGATACAAGGCAAGTATACCTATCAGTTTTAATATAGCAGATGTGAGTTTGAGTCGATCCCTCACGGACTTTGAGTACTAATACTAACCTTAACCCTATTATCTAACCGAAAAATTGTGATGGGTTGAATAAATTAAAAATACTAAAATTAACAAACTAACCTAATTATGAGATTTGATTAAGCAATTTAAAAAGCGATAAAATTAAGAATGACTTCAAGAAGACAAATAACGTATCTAAGAATTATTTTCCCTAGTATTTAACATGTGACTGCTAAAAATCTATCTACTTCCATCTCTATTATTCTTGATTAGAGGGATTCACAACTAAAGTTAATACCTTTCTCATGCATATTAACCATAATCCTAAATTATTTACCGGAATTTCTTCACTTAGTAATATAATTTAAAATCGCATTAATGTATAATGAATTTCCACACAAAAGAATAACTTTTTGGAAGAATGATGTATCTTATCTCTAAGTACACATGTAATTCTCTCCAATTATATCAAGATCCCATTATTTATGTGATTTCCCAATCATCATGCATAATATCATAGATTGATACCATAGAAATATCAATTAACAATTAAAACACATAATTGAATCAAGAAAAGATATAAACTTTATTGAAAATTATCAATAAATCCAATAGTTACATGAAATCCTAGGTTCCACAATTCTAAATACCAAGATCTTAAGCTATCATGATGAAATTAAAAACGAATTACAATAAAATCAAGAAATAAAACATGAAAAACCCCTTTTGTTGATGAAAAATCTCTTCAATCTTAAAGTTGGGTGTTGCTTTCGCCTTTTGCTCCTCCTTTTCTTCAAGTCTTTTCTCTTTTGAATGTCTAAAGTTATGTGCAAAACCCTAATAAGTCTTTTTATAATATATTGTAGAGTTTCTTTTTTTGTCACCAGACACAGTTTGGGACACAGTTGTGTCTCCAGGTTGTGTAACTTACTGATCTTAGTACAAGAAATATTTCTGCATGGACACAACCTGGGGACACGGTTGTATCTAAGACTGCGTAACTTTTTGACAAAAAATTTCTACTTTCTCCTATTATTTATGTAACTTCAAAATTTCAAAACTCATTCATTTAAACTCCAAATTGAGTGAAACTTGATTCATTTTCTTCATTTTCTTCATTTTCAATCCAAGAACGCGTTCAAACCTTAAAATCAAAATTTTACTTAATTAAGTATTAATTTCTTTTTAAAAAAACCAAAGATGAAAGGGAACTACTATAAAATCACCATGTGAAATGTATTTAAAATAAGAGTTATCAAGATAAAACCTTAAACTTATTCTAAAAGGAAATTTAAAGTAAGTTTCTTAAAAATGACCTATTCAATTAATTTTTTAAGTTTTTAAAAATTTTTATAAAGGAACCTTTCTCTAAATAAATAATAAATAAATTATAGGGAGGGGGGTAGGTAGGAATGGCATATCTACGTCCTCGCGACCAATAACAGCTTCGACCATTCCATCCTCACGACAAACAAAACACAGCCTATCAAAGCACAATGTACATATCTCGATGTCAACCATCCACTCTCTCTCACCTACTCTCGATCGTCTTTCATTTAGCCCCAACATTAGTAGCAAACATCATCTATAATACAGTAGCATGACATACTACACACACCACTCGTCCCTTTGACTATGACAAGGCATGGCCACACTCTATTGTAGCATACTCCCCCCACGTTGCTAAACTCTACGTAGCAGTAGCCCCAAGTCGTGCTTTACAATAACAAATATCAACTCTACAACCCACGGACAGTAGCATTAGTCTCTCACAACACACATACAATACCCCATCCAATTACCGCACTCTCTTGCACGACCAGCACCAATTTGTCCAATCACCATTGCTATTGTTCTTCTCCATTGACCAACGAGTATCGAACAAAACCAATAGTAGTGGCTGCTCCATCCACTTTCAACTCCATGCAGCAGCACCTATCCTTACCTAAACCTACATCAACAACCCCCCTACTCTCACTCTTAACTCGAAACTTGAGCTATTATAGCAACTCCATATGGTCCCCTCTTAATCTACTCCTGAACAGTGCTTGGTACACTCTACAACATTGACCGGCAACAATCTAAAACAACAAACATTAGTGTTAGTCCAATTGCTCTATAATCATTGTACAACCCCACTGTTAGACTGTCTCTCCAAAAATCCCCGATCCTAGTCACTCCGATTTGACGATAAACCTAACAACACTCATTACCTGTATAGACCGGGTAAGTTGAGTTGTTTAGTTATTTATTTTCTTTTATTTGTTTATCTTTTCTTTCTTTTGGGTTTATTTAATTGTCATAAGTTCATTTAATAATCTATTTAGTAGTTACCTTCAAGATATGGAAAGAAAAAAAAAATAGCTTAGGATCAAATTTTATTTTTTAATCATTAGGTCTTTAGAGAAAAAATAAATGAATAAACTTATTTTTATGAACTAAGGCTTTCCTTTAGAGATTTCAAAAAAAAAAAGAAGAAGAAATGAATAAATAAAACTTCAAGTTAGGACATTTTTCTTAAAAAAAAATTTTTTCCTCAAAATAAATGAATTAAAACGTAAACTTGGTTTGTTTTCAGAAATTAAAAAGAACCAACCTATTAAAATTTTTCGGAATGAACTATGAACGTTTAATCTCAACCAGCAGGTACGTAGGCACCTCTAGGGTGACATAAAATTTATAAAAACTTTATTTTTCATTTTTGTAAATTATAACTCGAATTCCCTATTTAAAAAAAATATAATCAAATTTATTTATTGGTGTTTAAGATTTGTTTTAAAAAAAGGGTAAATTTTGGAAATAAAATCTAATTTTGGAAAGTTAAAGTTATATTTATAAGAGTTTAATAGGGCAACCCCCGAACTCAATAAATCTGATTGTTAAACTCTTTTCAAAAGGTTTTCAAAATACAAACTAGTAACTAAATTAAAATCAATTCACCTAATCAGTTCTAATTTAATCATTTTTTCCAATCTTATTGGATAGCGACTCCAATTTTTTTTTTACTTCCAAAAGACGAAGTTTTGAAATAGAATTATGACTCGAGCATGTATGAAAAAGATCAAGAGAAGCTAAGGTATTACAACTGAAAGAATTATTAGCAAAAATTGTATTACATAGGAAAAGAATCTTGCATTACAGCCTGTTGCTTGTTGATCTCTATTTGAAGTTTATAAAGGCCACATAAAGCTTTAGCTATTAAGACCGTTTAAAATGTGAATAGATAAAAGGCTATGTGTGAATTCAGGTTCTTGATAAACATTGTGAATAGTTAAGGATGGTGTAATAAGGGCTCAACCAACTTAAGTAACAAAAATAATTTTGCCATTACGTAACCTGACGTTAATGGGATGTGGTAGATTGTGTATATCATGTAAAATGGTAGCAAATGGAGTCATATGATTTGTAGCTCTAGTGTCAATCATCTAAATCACCAAATTATGGCTAAGAACATATAAACAAAAAGAGTTCGTATCAAGTGTACCTGTAAAATGAGAATTATTAGCTAAAGCAGTTGCATTTGAAAATCTTGATCAACTTAAGCATCTCATAACACATATTTTACACAAGATGCTAATAATTAAGATTCACCTATTGACCCCATTGTCCTTGATCTAAAAATTCTTCTTTATTACCATCAAGAGGTGTAGCAGTTATTAGAACTTTCGTGCTGTTAGTGTTCTAAGCAACTCCCACCTTACCAGAACTAGCTAAGGTATTAGCATTCAACATAGCTAAATTAACATTTTCTAGCTTTCCTTTAGTAATTCTTTTTCCTTTAAACAATTCTAAATACCCAATTAATTGAAAACAACACTCTATAGAGTGGCCTTCACCTTTATACTGTTTACAAACTACTCTACTCTTCAACTTTTTTCTTTCAACTACTTTCACAAATCCTCTTCCTTTAGTTGTGAAAGTAGGTCCATTAGGATCTAAACCAAAAACAAAGTAATCTGCTATTGTTTTTCTATCTAATGTACCAAATAGAAAGCCTTATTTATTAATGGCATTGGATCCATCGAGAGAATATAATTTTATAGACCATCATAGATTTTATTTAATCCTATGAGAAATTGCATAAGCTTACTTTGTGATTTGAATTCTAGTATCTTCTCCCTGAAATTATAAGTAAACTGATTCATACTACCACATACGCAATCTGGATAAGCTTAAAGTCACTATTGCTCATCCTAACATTGTTTGAGCTTTCCATAGTAAGTACCAATAGTTTGATTGTTTTGCTTTAGGTTACAAATATCGTATTGTAACTAAAATAGTAGTGGACCATTCAATACATCATACTACTCTATTATCTCCTCCTATAGTTGTTCAGCAAATTTCATGTAAAGAAAACTTTGAAAAATCATACTAGACATTGAATTGAGAATCCAGTAGTGAACCATGTAATCACATCGTTGCCATTTAATTAATTCAAGTGAATCATCACTAGGTTTAACAAGAGATCCATCTATGAATCTGAGTTTCAATTTCATACAAAGGCTCATCCTAATTGACTAATTCTAACCTAAGAGTTGTTACTATTAAAAATTAAGGTACCAATTGACATATTAAGGTTATATGAACCCAATAAATGCAAAGGATCTGTAATAGACAAATCCACTACTACGCTACTTCTAGAACTCCGATGACACTCTATGACGAAAATAGAAACGATTGAGAGAATTAACTCTAACACAATGTGATTAGAGGAGTGAAGAAGATGAAATCATGAATTGGAAATTGATAGAGAAGAAAGCTTTATATTTAGTTGGTTTAGAAAATGATGAGTTAGTTATATTATAGTTGCCTTTGACTATTACAGATACACGTGTGTAACTAAATTAGCTAATATAAAGTATATGAGACACTTTTAAAATATGGGTTACCACTTAACTTTTTTTAAGGATATTTTGTGGAGGCATCTCAGTAGTATTACTTTATTCGTAGTTTTATTATCTTTGTGACCTTTCACCCTAGGGTGTCAAGATGCTTTGTATGATTCAAGATATCTCGTGACTCGTGGTTAATGATAAATTATGCAATGTTAAGAGCTCAATCTCATACACTGTGAAGATTGATGTTCATAGATGTAAGGTGTCTAATGAATGTATCAATAAGAAGTACCAATGGTGGTTGTCTTATTACATAATTCTAGCTTGTCCAAACACATGAGTACATGTTATCATTCATTTGGACCTTTGTTGCACTT
Organism: Lumnitzera littorea; assembly: GCA_024138015.1. NCBI lineage: Eukaryota > Viridiplantae > Streptophyta > Magnoliopsida > Myrtales > Combretaceae > Lumnitzera > Lumnitzera littorea. The sequence goes on along the minus strand of JAMXBB010000003.1, from coordinate 114,794,437 downwards.
CAATTTTGTAGATCAATGAAAACATAGCGGAAAATTAAAAAATCTTTCTCTACATATCCTAAAGGATGTATGTGTTATATGTAAAATGAAATAAACACAAGAATTTATAAGAAAATTTTCCTTTTCTTATATTGAAATTACCATCTCCTTTATAGATCGAGTTCAACTGCAATCTACTTATCGCTTTACCTTTTTCTAAAATATGTTCACCATAAGATTTCAATATATAATCCCTTTAGCAATATGTACACACATTCGATTATAGGAACAAAACTAATCTCTATATTGTTAAATAAGTTAGATTGGTCTGACAAAACTTTTAGAACGATATGTATTTTTGTTTTTAGAAATTTTTATTTCCTGAAAAAAGTTATTAAAAATTCCATAGCTTAATCTTAAGGTTATAGATGAGTCAAGTTGAGAGCCGAATTGAGCTTTTGAAGACTCAAGCTTGACTCATTTAAAAAGTATCAAGCTTAAGTTAAGTTGAGTTTTTATCGAGCTTAAAAATAAAAGACTCTAAAGCTCGAGTTCGACTTGTTTAGATAAACAAACTTAAGCTTTTATATTTAAATGTGCCTAAGCTTAAGCTTTTTTATCTAAATGAGTTTAAACTTAAGCTCATTTAGACTAACAGGCCTAAACGAGCTTAAGCTTAAGCACAAGCTTAAGCTTAAGTAGATAAATGAGTTTAAATAAATGGAACCTAAATTTATATTGTCCTGATATTTTCCATATTGGAGACTATGCCTAATATTTCTGTGATGTAACATATCATGTATAAGACGTTGCAATTGGCTTAATGACATAACATCATTATTATAGACTAGGCAGTTGTGGTTATTTATCTCACATGAAATCATAAAACAAATATAACAATTAAAATATACATTTTGCAATTCTTAATTAATTATTATTGATGACTTTTGTTTACCTAGTTGTAATATGCATGTGTTATATGGTTTGATTTACACACTATAAAAAAAATTATAAACATAACTTATAGGATAAAACTATTACATGAGGATATATAAGTAGAAAATTAATAATTAGAAGATTATTAAAATATATAAGAATAAAATTATATGAATTGGAAAAATATACACTACAAAATAAAATAAAAATCATTAAAGTATAATTAATATAACTTAAAATAAAAACCATTACATTATAATGTAGACTTATATACTATTAACGAGCCTACTCGTGAGCTTGCCTATGAGTCTACTCGCAAATTGGCTCGTTAAAATATAAACAAGCCTATTTACAAGCCAACTTGCAAGCCGACTCACTAGCAATGTAATAAGTCTACTCACAAGCCTAAATTTAGAGCTCTTGGCTTGTTTAATAAAATGAGCTTTTTTTTTTAACTCAAATTTAGTACGTTTACTAATTGAGCTCAAGAAGTTTGCGAACAATTCAACTTATTTATAGCCCTACTCAACTCTTATGAAACAATAGTCAAAGAGCTAGCAAAAAAAAAAAAAAGAAGCAAAAATTGACCATCATTTGTACTTCTTTTGGCTAATACATAAAAATAGCTTCAATGCAAATTAAAAATTACCAACTTCATTTCATACATCATGAAACTGGTGGTAGTAAGTCCATGTGTGACAATATATTTCAATGTGTTAATGAGGTAGATTCATAGCATAATTAACTATTTTATTATTAACTATTAATGCGAATTGAGTACTATTTAACCACTAACAAGCTAATTCTTATTTGAAATAAAACAATCCTTCCATTATTTCAAGAAAAATATCAACATAATTTTAGTACCTACTAAATTTTTAATCAATTATTTTGTTCCCATTAATTGTATTATTTTATGCAATTCAAATATATATATATCATTCTAAGTAAAAGAAAAATTAAGCTAATGAGGCATCAAAAAATCAAAAGTGAATAAATGCAAGGTGTTGGAAAATTAGATTTTGTATAATGTCTTGAAATGATTAAAAAACAGATATAACTAATGACCTATTTACTTTCTAGAATGGAATAAAGAAGGAATAGAAAAGTTATGTCTTAATGATAACTATAAGTTGGAGATATAATTGTCTAATTACTTGAATCTTTTATTCCTAGTGCAGAGGATTAAAAGATTCACTCTACAAAGAAATTTCCCCCCTAAAGTGAATAGAAATGTTGTTGGAAATAAAAATTGCAAAGAAATTTTCATATAAATAAGGAAATAAGAAGTATTATGTAATAGGTTATACCCCCCTCTATTACTTTCAAATAAACAGTGCACAAGAGTGTTTTTGAGTGGGTTTTTTAGGATATTCTACTTCCTCGTACTTTGTTAAGCTTTCATGTTCAGTAGATATTGGTGTTTCCATACACTTATTAAGAAGTAATGTCATATTTGATATGCAAGAATGGGTTGGAATGAGATCGCAATTCGATATTACATTCTCATTCCCCATATTTGAAAGTATATTTTTAAGCCGGAATAGCAATTCTATGGAATTGACGATTCCGGCTTCAAAGAGGTAGGAATCGTCAATTCTATTTTTGAAAAGGTGGAATCGCAATTTCATTCTCAGTTCATTAATTATGATTAATTAAAATTTCTTTTTTAACCTTCAAGCAAATTATAACATGTAATAACTAAGAGTATTTTTGACAAGTAATTCTATTTGAACGTTTAATTTCATTCTATTCAATTTTGTTCTATTCTATGCCATCTCTAAATATAGGAAAGAATTTCTTATTTCGGTTCTCATCTCATTCCACTCTAATCCATTGCATTCCATTTCATTTTGAACCATTTCTTCATACCAGAAGTAACATAAAATCTAAAAAGAAACATTTTATACCTTTTATAGCGTGTGATTCAAGACACTTGTTGATCTTAGAAGTTAGAATAAGACTTTCTATGTTTACATAAGTAGATACCTAGTCTATTCGAAAATTTGCAATTATAATGCAAACGATGATATATTAGATATACAGCAAGCTTTTAGGTGATTGCTTGAGAAGTTTATGGCGTAAATGTTCTCTAAATGCTTTGGTTAGTGAATAATCTAATTAATGAATTTCTTTTCCATTATTATTCATTAGTTTTATTATTGTGAAAAGGCAAATTTGTTATGTAATGTAATTTTGTTGTGCAGTCATAAAGAGCTATGTTTCAAGCTTATCAATCTAAAACTTTCTAAATCTTCTTGTATTTGGCCTAATTATTGCAATGATTTTACCTATTTAGATAATTAACAGTACATTTATTACGATTTTTTTGGACATTGCCCATTAATTTTGCAACGACCCAAACTTAGGATACTACAGTAGTTCTCTACTAATACGTTAAGCTATAAATAGTAAAATCTTCAATTCACCAATAAATAACATTCACTAACTTCATTAAATACTAAGCTCCAATTACAATCATTCAAATATCTTCATCAATACTCCACATGAAAAGAAATGAATTCAACAACACTTATAATGTTTTGGAAAATAATGACATTATCCCACAACAAGAACTAAATTGGAAATAAATTATGACTCCTAATATTGAGAATAATTATCATACTAGTAATTGTCAGTATGAGTGTCTTCATAATAGTAGCCATTTCCCTAATCCTTATAACCAGCATAACTCTTAGAGTTGGCCTGATAACTAGAACTAGTAGTGTCTTCAAAACAATCATTCTAACCTACAACTATAGGGAAAAAAAATGGTGAGCCAAAACTTAGTACATAACACATATACACATGCTCTTAAACAAACCATACATGGTTACATGCATTAAATGCAAGCAAGCAAATCACAAACAATAATTTATTTAACTTTGTATTAGCCAATCATATACCATACAATGAAGGTTCTCATAACCTTGATCACAATATAGTTTTATTCATCATACTAGCGGTTGGGCATACCTTTTTGTGCCTCTCTAAAACCCATCGTTGAGTGTGGTACTTCAGGCCCCTTTAGAATCCTATGTTTAGGCATGCTACTTTAGGTCCCAGCTAATTCAACATAGATCTACTCTAAAGGATTTCTATGCAAGATTCCACCGGGGACAATATATCACAGGAATTATATAGGTTGCCTCCTAGGGATCTATTACTTCAAACCCCTTAGTTAAGCCACATATAAGTAGTAAGCAAGCATGACTTAAGTTAAATATTTAATTAGTCATTTTGAGCATATGTACAAATATAAAATTTAGCTTAGCAATCACAAGTAACATATAAGTGTTACGTACCTTGAATTACTAATTGAACTTTATCATAATTTAGCTTAAAAAGAGTAATCTATAAAGGAAACAAATGATAAAGCTATCCTAGCAAGATTCTACAACTTCTTATAGACTTTTTAAGGGTTCTAAATGAGAATCCTAAACTAAGTACAACTAAACCTAGATTAAAAAGATGGAGGGAAGCAACTATGGGGATCATGGTTGGGAATTACGCTCGTAATCCTTTCTAAATGGTGAAACAACACATCCACACCTTACATCACAATTGTAGACTTGGTCATGTTTCACTAAGGAAAGACCATGCCTTGTATTATGGTCATGAACTTTGGTTGTGATTCTCTTGGTCTTAATTTTCCTTTGAAAAACTTTGCACCTAACTCTTTAGAGAAGGTCACGATTAGGATTACGTTCATGATCTTGATACTTCAAATTTCCTCTTCTTTTTCTCACCAAAAACACAACTACACACCTTAGATCCAAAATTCAATCTTAACCTTAACCCAAAACATTAAAATCACTACCCTTTTCAACCTAATATACATCGAAACATCCACATAACACTTATTCAATCCAAGAATTTTCATAAAAGATAAAGAATTGTAAAGGCAGGATTGTATTACTTAGCAATTGGAGAATCCCTAATATGACTCTCTACATTCTTCAAAATCCTATAATTGTTCTCAACCTTGAGAAACGAAAATACATTATTTAGAATCAAGCTAATGATTAACTCATAAACATTAAGACACTTACCAATGATCTTTTCTAGAGTTTGTAATGTATCTTACAGATTCCACCTTTCTTGCACCTTCTTCTTACACTACGAATAGACTATTATTAGGATTATGATTCTCTAATGAAGTCCAACAAAATCTTATGGAGTTAGGGTCTCAATGTCAAGGGTTCACCAAAGCCACTATCGTTGAGTTCTCTTTTACTATGCAAAGTAGTCTAAATTAGACTCTTGAATAGAAAAGAGTATTTTTGTGTAAAGGCTATGGTAGGACTTTTGAGTATTTCCAAACTTGCCCCTCTAGCATCTTTTATTATTTACTCGATTACCCTTCATAAAAATAACTCATTTTTTAACAGTATGACTTTATTTTATTTTTATGCTGGTTGTTACAACTTTAGGTCTAAATATCAAAGCTTAAGAGGTGAAGAGTTGTACCTAGAATAGATTGGCGGCTTCAACTTCAAAGACTAGTGCTAATAAGAAAAAAGATTCAATGGAATTAATACGCCATGAGAATTTATGAGTAATAAATAAGTACAAATAAAAATTGACATGTGACAATGGAGGAATGTACTTTTTTAAAATATTGGTTATATTTTTACATGTCTAATTTTTATTAACACTTAAATGCTACTCGTTGATCTACATGTCATGTTAATATTACTGGAGAGGTGTTAGTTCACTGCTAAAAGAGGTGCAATTAAGGCTATGTTCACTACATCGTATGCTGAAGGTCCATCATCTGTTGTGGAAGGCTATTTCACACATACTTATTAAGACATCAAACTTATTTCAATGAAGAAGTCTTATATATTGTATTTATGGCACAAATGAGACGGTGGAATATGTGGATTGTGAATCAACAATCGAGCTTTTATACTTTGATTGGTGTTATAGATCTACGTTTTTTTTTTTTTTAAATGAATGCGTTTGTTACTATAAAGAAAAATGCTAGGTATAACTTATGAAAAAATCCTTAGCTTCATGTTTTCCCTTATTAATAATAATACTGACAAAAACATCAGTGAAATGTAGGTATAAAACCCATAAAATAACGAAAAATAAATAAATATAATAACTCCTTTAAAGTGGGTGGCAATGGAGTAACAATCCTTAAATAGGAAGGGCATTAAGGAATTTCAATGAGTTTGGCATTCCCATATCTAGGAAGGTCTCCCTCTTCCCTTAATTTTTTCTTTCCTTTTTGCCAGTCTCTTTCTAACTCACATAATAGAACACTAATTTCCACGCTAAGCTAAAGTATTCTTGCGATTTTCTCATTGGTTTTGAGGTTTCCTTATCCGTTTAACAAGGGTTTCTCATTAAAAATCAGATTTTGGTAACACTCCTATAGAAAATCTAGCAAGAATTGCATTTGAGAGCGTAACTTGGTAAGTCCAATTGTATTTTTCTAGTTGAAGGAATCATAGTTTCGCGTTGGAATCATTGTTTGGTTCAAGAAGTCCGCAAGAAACAAGCTAAGTTTAGAAAGTTGTTAATCCCTTGTGTTTATTTTGTTATTGGGCAATAGAAAATGCTGGAAAAAGTGTTGTATATTGTAGAGGACTGAATGTTGCTATATTAGTTATTGGGTTATGCCCATTCTTTATTTAAACTTAATTTATTGAGCTAGATAATATGGTCAAAAGAGTTTGGTTCATATATTAAGATGATTCAAGGAGAATTAGTTTGGTAAACTTGAAACGAGGATCGTTGGATCGGTCTGTCCGTATTTAACCTTTCTTAGGTAGTCTTATGCACCTATAAGAAAGGCTATTGGTTTTGGACCCATTACCTATCTCATTTAAGATAATTATGAATTGAGCAAGTTTCATCTCATCCGTTGGTTATTTAGACGATTAGACGAATGTTATCTTATCCAAAAGCCTATAATTACCTATTATTTTCTCTTCATTTAGAACTTTCAGAGAGAATAAAAAAACAATAGCGCTCTACAAAACCTCTGCTCTCTAAGATTAAAAAGGTAATTTAGGTAAATAATTGATTTTATTCGCTTAAACTATAAGGTAAACACTTGGGATCCTCTAAAGATATCTTATGTGTCATTTGTACATTTAATGATTACTTATTCTTTCATTCTATTTTATTCTCAGTTAATTATCTATTTAAGCGATAATTTCGCTTCACTTTTTTAAAGTTATGTATAAGTATTACTCATGCTACATATACATGACTACGCTAATCAAATCCCTACATCTATATATATAAATGTGTAGTCAAGCTATGGAGAGAAATATTGCAGCTGGTGCCAAGAGTGTGAGTTTTCTTGAAGGAATCGAGTTTTAGGTTGTAGTTTTTGCGGGTACTACCTGATGGTAGCACTTTACACCGTCAAGGCGGTACAGAAGTAAGAGAAGGAGGCATTCTAAGATGACAAGCGGCCCGATGATGTGAATTATCACCATCAAGAAGAATGCCAGCCTACTGGTCCTTTTTTTTATCCCCACACCAAAAAAGGCCACTTTAACTTCAGGTATATTACTGATGGAACAATTTGAAGGAAGTATTTAATTATTATTGGTGCACTTGATAAATTTATTTGATAAGGAAAAGGTGTAATTTTCATATCGTTTATTATACAGCTCATTTCAAATTATACAATTCATTTCAACAAGGTAAAAAAAAAAAGATGATTTGAGCATCTATAATTTCATTTTTTAAGTATTTTAGCAAACACTAGAAAATATCGATGAGTATTAAGAAATGTAAATAAATGCTACTAAAGGTATTTACCGAGAAACTAAATAAAGAATGCTTTCATATTTTTACTTATTCATAAATTGCGCAATGAAAATGTAAAATGATTTTACTTACAAGTGTTTCCAAATAGGCGTTAGAAACCTTCGGCATAACTATTCTATTGTATCAATATTAGCATAGTTATTTAAATGGATAAAGACTAAGATAAGACGAGACATATTATATATAGAAGAGAAGGAACAAGTGGGTGTAATGTCAGTTGTTGGCTCCACTTGAAAAACCTTTATCACGAGACCTATATTGGACCTTTCAACCTGTATTAAATGGACTAAGGGAGGCAACTGGCTGGTTAAGTCTGCCAATCGGTGATCCAAGCCAGTTGTGGTTGACCAATGCTTCAGTTGTTCTTCCATTTCTTTGCTTCAATAATTTATACATATTATTATATCAAATAAATTTCCTACCGCTTATCAATTAAAAGTTATATTTCCATCCTTAATTAACCGGATAAAGTTAGTATAATTACTTAAATTTTCGTATTTTTTTATTTTAATACTTAACTTTAAATTCATTCATTTTAGTACCTCAACTTTATAAATAAGATAAATTAGTATCTCCACTATAACGACTGTTGTTATAAATTGGTAAAATAATAATGTAAATGCATCAACTTTCATTTTATTTTTATTTTTATTTTAGTACTTAAACTTTATTTGTATTTCATTTTGTTACTCTAAGTTTTTTAGGTAAAATAAATAATTATTTTTTATAATGGTGGTTATATCAGAGATACTAATTTATCTCATTTAAAAGTTAAGGATACTAAAATAAACCAATTTAAAGTTTAAGTACTAAAATGAAAAAATATAAAAGTTCGAGTACTTCTAATGACATTATCCTTTAAATTGACCAAACCAATTAACAAAATTCAATTGCATTAAACCAACTTAACTCAACTATTCCATTCCATTTTACTACTATTATATGTATAAATGATCAAGAGCTATTTGTGTTGTCTAGATATTAAGACTAAGAGTTGTGCATATAGTTTAGGTATTGCACTTGATTCTAGTTTAGAGTCAGGATTACTTGCAAAAACCAGGCACATGATATCGTAGTTGTTGTATGTGCTTGCTAAGATAGAAACTAAAATGTACATCTCTAAGCTAACACGCACAAGCAATAAACATCAATAATCACATACCTATAATTTTGATATTGAATACAAATATTACTTGCTAAATATTTTCCACAAGTCATCTAGATTTTCTATTTATGACACTTTACCTCTACTTGATCTTCTATTTCACCTTCTATTTAACCTTCCACAAGTTTTACAATAAAAACTTAGGTGTAGTTGAGTAAGAAAACTTATGGGGATTAATTAAGCCATATTTATAATTATTTCAAGGTGTATAATGGTTAAAAGAAGTGAGAAATAAGCATTGCAAAGTTGTTATTTTGCAACTGGTGTCTAGATGGTGTAGAGCTTATTAGTTAGATACCAATAATGAAAAGTTACTATGGACACAAAGAATAAAAGCATCTAAAATTTGTAGTGTTTTAGAACTGTAAAAAATCCCTTACTTATAAACCAAAATCTAACTAACACAACTTCTTTCATAATCCATTTATCAACACACTCAAGAATCCCATACCACAATCATTTCAAGACCTTTGTTTTGGCGAAATTCAAGACAAACATTAAGAAGCCTTTGAATCCTTCTATTTAAAAAAAAAAAAACAACATATAACTGCTCCATTATTAAGTTTGTAGATCTTCTAACTTTGTGAAAGTGCTCCATTATAAACATCACTACTATTGTGAAAGTGCTTAATTTGAACCCAAACTTTAAGAAATTTCCACCTCATAAATTTATTTCTCTTTAAACATATACACCAAGAACCTGAGCTTCTTAGATTGTCCTAACACATATAGGAACCCTAATAAAGGACATACCTAAAATGTTTTCTTCACTTTGGCACCATGATCAAAGGGGAAGAATAAGAAGATGGTTAGGTGAGAAGAGAAATTGTCATAAGGTAGAAGGAAAACGTATTAGTAGGCAAGAAATTTTAAAGGTGTTAAATTACAAAAATACTTTTTCCTTAAATACTATAATATTATATAGAGTAGAACAAGATAACATGTTATAAAATCAAGACATTTCGAGAGTTAAATGACTCAATCAAAGTACAAAAGTGTCATCTCATGATTCTCGTTGGTAGAGTAATTAGATTGTAAGGACTTTAAATAGGCCTACAAGACAAATGAATCGTGAGTAGAATAGTCGAGGAGTTATCTAACGAGACTATTTTAATGCTTAAGTTAGTCTTAAGTAGTGGAGAGTAAAATACTAATTCAAATAGAGAGAATATTCATTATCCTTTTCACTTACTATACAAATGGGGGAAGTGGATTACTTATGGGCAAAGTTAGGGATTTAAATGACTAAGCTGGTTTGCAAACTGTTCAAATTTAGCTCGAGTTTTATTCAAATTCGATCTGGTAATAGTTAAGTTAAGCTTAAACTCAAGCTACTCGAATAGTAAATTGAGCTAAATTTCAGCTTTAAAATACTGAGCTCGGCCTAATCAAGCTTTGTGTAATTTTTATCTTATTTTTATTTTTTTTAAATATAAGTGAGTTTGACATTATTTTAAAAAAATTATAAAAATATTCGAGTTTAGTCGAACTAATCAAGCCAAACTTGAGTTTACTATATATATCTCAGCTCAAAATTTAGAGCTCAGTCGATTCAAGCTTAACTCGAGCTTTGAGTTTTCAAATTGAGTTCGAGCTTAAGCTGAACTCAATACTGTATTGGTTTGATTGGACTATACATAGCAAGGTCCTAAGCTCTAGTCAACTCACAACCTACAACCTAGGATATCTTATCATAGATTTTAAGGGTTTAGGATTGGTAAGATCTTTTGATATAGCTAAGGTATAATTGCTTTTGGCCTCATGCTTGTCTTTTTACATTTAATTCCTTATGGACGTTGTATAATGAGCCACATAGGCCTTCATAGGGGGCCTTTGTTTATCATATCACTTTTAGTGAATTGCTTATGTCCTTAAAGTTGGTACATGGGCTTTCATCATTGAATGCTTAAGTATTGTTGAGCTATATTAAGAGGCCCATGAATTGTGGAGCATAGAGGTTATATTTGCTCTCTTGGAGCTACTCCTAAGGAATTGGCTTAAGAAAGGTCTTATCAAGCATTGAAGAGCTCAACTCAAGGCTGAGGGAGGTCGACTCCGATTTGGAGGCCTATGTCCAATATTAACTATTAACAAAAGGACTTAACTAACTTTTAGTATAAATATAGAGGACTTTAAGCATACTTTTCACGATAAGAAAACTTATCCTAGTTAAAGTTATAGTTAAATATACAAAGAGAGAGATATTCAACCTATCCTAAAAAAGTGACATCTTTTCATGAAAAATTTGATCAAATAAATCTCTTTTTTGGGTTAGATATATATAATGCTTGCTTTTTTTTCGATAAGGTAAAATCATTCATAATAAATAAAAGTTTAATACAAACAAATAAAATTACTAGCCTAGTGCAAAAGGAATATCTCGTACTTGCCATGCTAAAACAACACTCTAATCACAGTTGAAGTCTACAACAACAAAGTTCAACAAAAAAAAAAAAAAAAAAGAGGGAAATGACATGAAAATATATCATTAAAGCTTGACTTCAGTCCTTCTTTAATATGGATTTCAAGTACATTATAAAAGTTCCTTTTTTTTTTTTCAACAAATCTTTGTATGATTTAATAGTTTTTATGGATTATATTAAGAATCATGCCTTTTCTTTTAAGTTAAAGGTTAAATCAAGTGAGAAAAATTAGGTCAAAATTAACTCATCCTCTTGTGAAAATCACAAGTTGTAGTTCAAAACATTCTATCCTCATGTTATAAGTCCCACATAAAATACTACACAAGAAAAGTCTTGTATATATTATAGGTTGTCCTATCCTTTATGTGAGTAAATCTACTAATGAGCATAGAATGGAGTTTTAATTGCTTACTAATATAAAAAATAATATTTTATGAAAAAAAAAAAAAGCTTTCATGTGTTAAGTGGCATTGCTACATGTTAGTGTATACCACGTCAACATTTTAAAAAAAGAATAAAGCTGCCATGAGTCAAATCATTTTATAGCATGTGTTAATGTATGCCACGTCAATTGTCATGTGGTAAAGAAGTTACCACATAGCAAATTGTAGGATTGACATGTGTCAGGTCATGCGACATCAGCAAATAGATATTAATGGAGTAAAGTTAAGCAAGACAAATGATTGTGAAAAGTTCAATTATATAGCAAATTGACATTTTCAAGTAGTAAACTATACAATTTGTTAAAGTTTAAGTACTAAATACGATATTAACCCTTACTAAAATAAGTTGTCACTATCATATAAGTATATATATATATCCATCCTACATAATTAAATCAAATATCAACAAATCTCTATTCTCTACATTATTTAGTTTAGAAAAAACAAATAGATTTATTCTCCCATTATACCTTCACGATATTTATAATAGGATAAAAAGAAAAAAAAAAGATAATTTATCTATGCATCAACGTTAAAATCACACTAGCATAGATTTTTTTTCATTTTTATCGATCATAAGATAATTTTTCAAACTTGAAAATGTGTGGAAATGAAAATATATACTAAATCAAGTGCTACAAATAGAATTGGAAGAAAAATGGATTTAGCTGTCAGCCACAATGTCCAATGTGATTTCCAGCATTCCAGCAATTCAGATTTCGTTGAAGCCCGATTAGACAGCTCACACGCCTGAAGACAATCAACCAGAAATGCTACATGTTTAAGGAGCACATTAATTTCGGTCCAGTTCCGTAAAACTTGCAAGATCTCAAGTCCACGCCATTCAGCCCATTATTCGTGCAATTTGAAGCCCAAATCTGAAGCCCCATCGCTTGATGTCAACAAGCCCAACTATCCATCAATTTGCAAAGCAATGTCTATGTCCTAGTTGATTGCACCCTCTACACATTTGTCTCACCTGTTCTGCAAGAATGTATCCAAAATGCAACAGCGATTCCAATTTTTATTCCTTTTTTTCTTTATTAAAAAGTACTTTCAAAGGCAAAATCTTAATTCTATTCTACACTCATTAATTATCATTAATTTAAGATTACTTATTTAACCTTAATCTAATTATGATATTAAACAATTAAACACGTTTTTCAGCAAATATTACTACAATATTAGAATGGAATCAACACTCATATAGATTTTCAAACACACAATTGGATTATCACTTCAATCTTAATTTCTTAATTTCATTTAATTCAATTCCATTTCATTTCAATTCATTTCACTCTAAACCATTTTTATATACCATCCAAACTAACAAACTTCCTGCCCTGTTTAATCCATGCGTTCCAAAATTGTCCGCCCATGTCTCCAGTTATGAAGCCCAAAGTAATTCTGTCAGCAATTAGTTAATAAGTCCATCCAACATCGTCCATGATTGAAAGTCCAAGCTCTCCACGTGAATTACAAAGACACCTGACAGGAGAGGCTAAAAGCACGCCTGCAGACTAAATTAGAGAAGCAATTAAGTTTCCGGTATGTTTGATATAAAAGTTAGAAAATGATATTTCAAAGCATTTTGACTTTCGAGAAAGGATTTACTGATAGTATATAATATATAATTATCAATCATATTCTTAGAATATGAAATAGTGATAGTAGTAACTTCAAAAAATAAATAAATAAATAAAGCTATCCATATTGTAATTACATACCAAACGTTCAAATATATGATGGCTAATAATATTCATTATTAAAACCTTTTCCAAAAATTACACAATGCACATCATAGTTTCTTTTATTTTTCTATCGCAATTGATGTCTAGTACATCCAAGGCCACCAGGGTTCAAGAAATTACAGACTATGAATTACATGACGGCACCGCCACGTATATCTCTATTAAATTCTTCTTTTCCTCTCACTCTTTATGGCAATTATGTTTCTTTATTCCGTGTCTCGTTCTAGGTTATAGTATCAACCAAACAGTTTTATAGGATTTACATGAGTCGACGGATTATCTTCATCATTTGTCTTTATATGTTATTATTTAATCACTTGAATGTCTTTATTTATTAGATTTTTATTATATATAAATATATTATTAGGCCTCTAACTTATCTATAAATTAGAATCTAAAAGATTCGAAGAGAATCGATGATTTGTACGAAAATTGGAACACCTTTTATTTAAATATAATATAAAATTTTTATATAATATTAATTTAGGATAAACTCATTTAATGGATTAAATTTAGTCTGTCTTGATATAGGGATACGTGGTTTATAACTAATTTCACTTAAAATATTAAGATTTGTGAAAAGAATTTTTTTACATAGCTGATAAATACAAATTAAACGATTCGAAAGAGAAGTCCATATCATAAAGAGGATTAGCAATGAAAGGGAAGGGGATCCTTGTAAATCTAACAAAAACTCAAATAATTTATTATAACTTATACGAGATGCATATGCAAATTTTTGAAATAATAGCCTAGTTAATATCCCATCTATTTAGTTCATTTATATTTTGCTTTGTAAATGTTTCCTTAGTTTAGTTTAACTTTTAATTTTTTAAAAGACATAATTCGATTATTTCAACTAAAAGTAATGTTTACGTAATTCTACTTAGTATCCAATCATCATTGGATGACATAGTCTCACTAGTTCTTTTTATTACTGTGGATTTTGTGATTATAGCCTTTGCCCATTCTTAAGTGAAAGTGAAAACATATCACATTGGATTTTATGATTCCTTTACGCAAAATTTAAGCTTGGGTAGTCTAACCAAGTTTGCTCATTTTGTACCATCAATAGTTGGTTTAATTATGGAGTGACTAACATAGTTGTATTTATTGGGAGGTTTTATGGTTATATAGAGTACTTATATCGGTTATATTGAACTAGAGCCCTTAAAATTTTGGTTGATTTTGGAGAGTTTACATCAAGTATTGGGCGCTAAGTTACAATTCAATATAGTCTTTCATCCTCAAAACAATGAGAAGTCAAAGAAGACTAGTCAAATTTGGAGGATGTGTTCAAAGCTTGCTTTTTAGAGTTTAGTGGAAAATGAAATGATCATTTATCATTTGTAGAGTTTGCATACAACAATATTTATCAAGCTATGATTCAAATTACTCCTTATGGAGCTTTGCATAGAAGAAAGTATAGATCTTCTTTTCACTAGAACCAGATTAGTGTAAGAGCACTATTAGGACCAAAATTGGTATAAGTAATTAATTAGGTATAAGTAATTAAACAAAGAATGTTAGTAGCTTAGAGTTGATATAAAAGTTATGCAGATATAAGAAGAAGGCCCCTGGAGTTTGAGATTGGTGATCATGTGTTCCCAAAAGCGCATTATAATAGGAAGAAAGCCCCTGAAGTTTGAGATCGATGATCATGTGTTCCCAAAAGTGCATTGCAATAGGTGTTCTATGATTTGGAATAAAAAGAAAGTTAAATTCATGGTACATAAGTCTATTTGATATCTTGGAGAGAGTTAAACTAATTGCTTATTAGTTGGTTTTACCTTAGAGTTTATCTATTGTTTAAGATGTCTTCTATATTTCTTTGTTGAAGAGGAATATACTAAACCCAAACATGGTTATCGAGCTAACTTTGCCTAATATTCTACCAAATTTGACCTTTATGAAGTACGTAGTAAAGATTGTTGACGTTAAGGAGCAAATTTAGAGGAGCAAAGTTATCAAGCATGTGAAAATCCAATAGAGTAGTTAGACAAAGTGAGAAGTAACTCGAGAAGTGGAAGAAGTAATAAGAAGTAGGTATCTAAAACTCTTCACGACTCTAATAAATTTTGAGGACAAAATTTATTTATTTATTTATTCATTTGTTTTGGGGTGTAGGGTAAGGGTTTAAATAATCCAAATGAATGAATAAATTGAATTAAATTATAGGTATAAAATATAATTGAGGAAATTTTAAGTCTAAGAATTTTTAATTTACTAAGGTGCCCATGTCTCTATTAATTAAGTGAAGGGCATCTAAGTAAATGAGCTATACAAGATATTTTATCAAGGTACATTATTAATATATTTAGTTACTGATAAGCGCTTAATTGCTTATATTTTAGAGAGTGATATTTCTTTGAATTTTGAGTTTATTTTTAAAAAATGATACTTATTTAAGTAAAATCTTGTTTTCTAGGTTTTGGAAGAATCTATAGAAGAAAACAAGAAAATAGAAACAAGTTTAACTTAAATTGGAGCTAAAATGAGAAAAATATGAAGTATTAAAGATTGACATGACCAAACAATATGACTGTATCATTTTCAATAAAGAATTAGAGCAATTTTAAAAATGGTTAGAAAGTTACTCGACCTAAGGATACAATAGTGTCCCCAAGTTGTATCGTTCCCAAACATAGTGAAGGCATGAAGAAATTTTAAAGCTTAGAAAATGACACGACTAAGTGATATGGTTGTGTATTTGGCATTGTTACCCTAATTTTGTGTCGCCTATTTAAAGTTTCTTTGAGGACTTTTTGATAAAATTATGAGAGTTGACTTTTGAGAGACTTCTAAGGTTAAATACTCAAGAGACTTCTAAGGAACTTCAAGACATCAAGATTCAAGATTTTACATTGATTTTATGGTTTATTTTTCTATTTTTCTTTGAAATTTCATTTAAGATTTTTACTTTGTTATGAATAAAGAGTAAATCTTTTATATCTAGGTCTTGTGGAATCTAAATCTACCATGTGACATTAGTTTTTATTAGATCTAATGAAGATCTTTAGTTTTTTTTTTTTAATTCAATTATGTGTGCACTTGATTATTTAGATTAGTATTTCTATGGGTGTTAGTCTAAAATTTGATATCATACAAGAAAATCGAAAGATTTCTTATATGATTAGATATATGCATAACTGATGCAGATTCTTATAAGATTAGAGATAACTTGCAAAGTCTTTCTGAAATCTTGATTAATATTATTAGAGAATTCATTGTGCGCTAATACAATCTTAGATTATGCTATTGAAAAGAGACTCTAATAGATGACTCTAAAATTATGGTTAATAAACTTGAGAAAGTTATTAGCTCTAATAAGGAATTCTCTTGGTCAAGAAAATTAATCATTTAATTAGATTATTTTTAGTGAAAGTTACACGTATAAGTTTAAGGAAAATAAAGATTTAGATATTACATCCAATCTTAAATTATTACATTACAAATTGATTACTTTCTTGTTTAATTTCTTAATTAGTTGTTAAATTTATTAATTACTGTAATTTAGTTTAAATTCTTTGAGTTCCTTAAATTCAAATTTGCTGGTTAAATAATAAAGAGCTATTTAGTATTAATAATCATAGTCTTTATGGGATGATATCTATTCTTTGAACTATACTTCTACATGATAGGTGTGCTTGCTTATTTTCATACATTAGTTACCCTTAAAGCCACTAGATCAAGTGGATAATGCTTTAGTAAATTAGACTTAATTTAATTTTGTAGGAAGTACACTCAGTATAAAAGAAGCTCATTTTTTAATTAAGGAAAATTTAGAACCCCACTCCTCTCACTTTCTCATTTAGACGTGAACCAATTTAGGAATAAGGAGCTTCAGATTCAACTCAAGATAGTTCAAGTAATCAATTAATTTCAAGATTATTGAGAACCTACTACATTAAGTTCTCAATTGAATTTAGGTAAGCAGTTATTGACTTTAGCTAAATTAAGTTAATACATAGTTAACTCGACAAAATTAATAATGTACATCTTATGAGTTATTAGAATTTAGCAAGAATTGAAGAAAAATGAAGTGGATTAGTAGGTTTAGGCATGGAAGTGAGCTTTTATTCATAGAGGTGAGTTCGCTTTCAAATCCTTCAAGTTTAGGAGCTTGTTTTGAGATATAGTATTTAGAATTAATAAATCCATAGTTTTGGTTACCTAAATTGGTGTTTAATAAATGTTTATGCAAGGATTAATTCTTAGAGGAGTTAGTTTAAATGGTGTTATGGTTACTTTTATCTAAAAGAGCTTTTGGGTCAACTATCTAAAGTAAGGTGTTCCTAATCTTATGTTGATTTTAGAATTTTATGTATAGTTATATGAATTTACATTAGATTGGAGTTATGAAGTGCTAATTTGAGTTGAATCAAGTTTGTGATGGATAATGAGTTTTAGTAGCGGCATAATGTTATATGGATAGACATTAGTGGCTGATTTATTGAAATGAGTATTAATTTGATTCAATCTATGTTATATGATGTTAAAGAATATGTTTTGATTGGAAGGTGATAATTTGAAATAATGGAAGTTCGGTATATGAAGCATGTCTTGGGGTTAGGGGTAGATCAAAGATTATTCTTGGTTTTTCTTATGTCATTCATTTTATTGATGATTTAAAGTGGTTGAATAATTTTTTAAGATTTAATTTGACCAAGTGAAGTGTATGGTTGTATGTGTGGAGTTCAAGGTATGAATCTTGATGTTCTTGTGTTAATTAAATCAATTGTTAAATAATTAATTTAGTTATGAAGTACTTATAGTTTGGAGTTGAATTGTAGGAGTAACTGATGATAATTGATGAAGTTTAAGTATTAAATCTTTAAGTATTTGTATAATCAACTAAATAAATATTAATGAATAAAATTGATCTTATTCTTATTAATTTTCCTTAGATATTAAGTGTTTGAATTGATCTCTAGTAATGGAAAAATAAGAATGGTATGTTTAGGTGCTAGTAAAAACTTTAAGATATGATTTTGTTAAATTTGATTTTTTGAAAATTTTCAGAAAAAGTAATATATTCTTGAGGATCTTTAAATGTTCTTGATTATGTTTATGATGTTCAACAATTGTTCTTTTGGTTTATTATTCATTCAATAAGTGTATTGAATAAATGAATAAGTGTATCGATCTTATTTATTCAATGGGATTCAAAGTTGCTTATCATTAAGTTTAATATGTTTCCCAAAATTTTTGAAGATATTCAATGTGTTTATCTTATGTATTTATGAACATTTAAGGTGTTCTTATAGTAATAATAAGTTTAATACTTAAAAGTGTGTTAAACCCATAGCAACCTATTTTTCTATTAAAATTAAGATTTTAACTTATTTTAGTAAATTAAATCAAGCTTAATCATAAATGGATAAAAAAAATCCTAAAATCATGGGAATCTAATTTTTGTATCAAACTATTGGAAAAGTTGGTTTGATTTTCTAATAACAATAATTAGTAATTACTCAATCAACTTAAGTGCGCTAATTTAGTTTTAAACCTAAATGGGGCTAATTTCTTTATTGGATTGAATGTAAAACTAAACCTTTGTATTAATTAAGTAAGCTTTACTTATAAACTTTAATATAATAAACTTGGCATAAAATTAAGTAATAAATTATTATTAATGAAATAATAACATTTTTTAATTGCATTATAATCGATTTTTTAGTTGAAATTGGATTGATCAATTTTTAAAATATGATTGTGATAATATATAGGTTTGTGGTAGTCACTATATGTTGCATGTGCTTATCAAGTAAAAAGAAATTGAGCTAATACATAAGCTTAGTTAAATTAAGCATATGCTTGTTTTCTACATTATTATTCTAAGCCAGCAATTGACATTCTTTATGCCATCCATAGTTGCTTAGTAGGTACTCAATAGGACTGCGTTGATGCAATGAGTTGATGTGAAAAAAATGAAGCAATGGTTAAAAATCATCTAGGGTTATGGGACCTAATAGAGAATGTACTATATATGGACCATAATTGTTGATATTTGATCTGATTGTAATCTCCATACAAAACTACTTTTTATTTTTCTTTTTACACATGTAGCTGCGATATTTTCATCATTCCTGATGGTAGTAGAACTCAATTTCCCTCATATCATGTTGTTCTAGAGTCATAAATACTTATATAGTACTTGTTTATATCTAATTTTATATCTCATTGAACTTTAGTTGTCATATTAATAACATACATGTGTGTAAGTAATACCAAATGTATTTATGTGACTGCTGCTATATTGAGTTTACTGCTACTCACTTCTTATCATTCTTTTTAGATAATTATTCATATGTTGAGTTTATAATTATGGATTTGATAATGGGATTTAAGCTGGCAAGTGTGATAATATTAGCAACACTTATATACCTCGCTATTGTTGTTGTTCATACTTGCTTTTAGTATGGCATATCTTAATATACTCTTATACTTTTAGATTTATCATACTCATTTACTAATATTTTGTTTGTTTTACACTATGGACATATTGTAAACTTAATACTCTTTTGGCCTTGTGAGTTTTGCACTTTTATTAGATTATTGTATTAAGAGAGACCCTCTCAATACTCTTTACTCAATATGACTTAAAAGAAGATAATTCAATGTATAGTCCTTAAGGACTAGGGACATACTACACATGTCGAGTTTAACTACTAAAAGGAATAGGCAGAATATAAATCTTTATACACTAACATACATATTAAAATCTAATACCTATGATTTCAATTCAATTAAGTCTAAAGGCCCTCTTGCCTATGATTCTTTACTAATTATACAATATAATACCCGTACATAACTTCCAACATCGTTGGTCACTTAACTAACTTAAAAAAAAAAAAAAACAATAGAACTACATACTCGATATGGAAGAATTAGACACAAATTCCCTGTAAAGTATATATTTGTCTAATGAAAGAAAAAGATAGAGTAAATATAAAAGAAAATCAAAGTTAAAGTGTGCTATTTCTCAATTATTAAAAAGGGTAAATTTATCGTCTCAAATAAAAATCATTCATAGGTCTAGGTGCATCTACTGCATAGGGATTGCAAACTCCTCTCCCTTCTCTCTCTTTCTCTCTCAAACACACACACACATGCACAAAGATCTAAGGCTTGTCTTGGATAGAAACTATTGATATCCAAAGGGCGTATGAAGCCACTTATCCCAAGAGATTGAGAGAATTTAGAGATTTATTCAAAAAACCAAAAAACTTAGCTATTTTATCAATCAGCCCATTTTCATTAGGATTAACCTATCATAAAGATGTATAGAGCAAGTTATATTTAGGATAAAATGTTTTCAAAAACTAATGAAAAATAAATTTTCAAATAGATATTAAGTTACAGTACCATTGCTGCTACAAAATTAGCAACTACAGTAGTTGTTTATGTGTAATGGTCCTAATCATTCCATTTTGTTGTAGTGACTTTAATTAATATATATATATATATTGCATATTCTTAAAATTGTTTTTGCTAAAATTAATTATAGAGATAAGTAGAAAATAAGAATTACGAGGATTGAACTATTAATATGAGATTAAATAAAATTAAAAAAATTGCTACAAAACATACATTATTGCCATTGTAGGTGTAACAATTTTAAGCTGCCATTAGTTCTTAGTGATTTAAAAATTTTGGGTATATATAGTTTATAATGTACATTTTGTAATAGTTTTCATTTTTTGTAAATTTTTAAAAGTGATATAATATACCAATTACAAGATAAAAATTGAAATAGTGGATTCTTATTAAAAGTAAAATTACCACTATAAATTAGCAACTATGATAATTGCTCATAAATAATTATCTCGACTACTTTTGTCAACTTTGCAAAATTTTCAAACCTGAACCTGAACTAGAGACAAATAGTCGGAGTCTATATAAGTCCCTTGAATCATATAAAGGATGAATTAAATTAAAAATAGATATTGAAATGGAAAAGCTCAACGATATGTTTGAAATTCTAAAATTAGAGCTAAAGCCTTAAAAGCACATTCAAAACCGGAAAATCCTAATTAAACTGAACTTGTAAAATACGATAAATCAACTTTAAAACTCTAAATTAATATCAAAAACCTTAAATTAATTATTAAATTTCAATTATATAGTCAAACTATTCACTAATTGCTCATGAATCGATTAATCGGTAAAAAGTCCTAATTTATCTTCGAAACTATAACTGAATAACAATAATAAATTCCAAAATACACAAAAACAATTAAATAAAAGAATCGATAATCTTAGTTAATTTAATTAAATTGGAAGAACCCAAAATTTAAAATTAATTAAGACCATGCACACTAATTTGTAGTATAATATACGTAGAATTCGATTTTAATACATGGGCATAAGTATCATACTTAGCTAAGAGTGTATCTAGTTAGAATTAAATGGTAGGAAATTAACTAGAAAATAGCTAGATTAAGTTTGGGTGTCCATTAAGGAGACAAATCCTAGCCATAAGCATATAGTCCCTATACGTAATCTATATTTACTCACTTTCGTATCTCCTAACATACTAAAACACTCCAAAAACCCTCAAACAAATTTGAATAGAAGAGAAAGAAAAACAAGTTGAAACTTTGGAGGATACTATTTTCCTGATTGCCCTAACCTCTAACTTCCATCACATACCTCCAAATCATAAATCACCACCACTACCACTTAAAGGTCACATATATGCCTTTCTAACTTGTTGACACACCTTATCCATTTTGGAGTCCATTTTAGTTGCAAAACAAGGAGGAGAAGTTGAGGTACTGTTTTATCCAAACCTAGGCATCTAACTTAAGTTTCCCATTTACATAAGTTAGACCTATAAAATCTAGAGAGTTTAGGATTAGAAATATTAGCTAAGTATCTTATAATCATGTACATGTCATTTTAGGACCACAAAATTATACATTCATTCATGTATTTAGTTAGATCATTACTTATATTTTGAAGTGTAGAGTTGAATCTATTCAAATAAGAGCATTGACGAAATTCCATGAAACTCACAAAAAAAGATTGAATGGGTATTACATACCACGTATTATGTATACGCGGTGTATAAATACCAACAAGATGTTGATATGTACAATAATTTTATAAGTAATTTCCAAATCAATTACCACTTGTGGTTTGTACCCATCATATATGGCAATACCTTATTAATATTTACACACCACGTATATAATACACATAGCATGTAATACTTATTGAATCCTCTCTCAAAACTCGTAACCCATTTGTAGGTCGAAGCATGTAGAAGCACTTGCACGTTTTATTTTTGAATTCATCTAATTATTTCATGAAAAGTAGATTAAATTGCATTATAGAGTTAGTTTGATGCATTAATCATCAAGTTTAATACATGTAGCATAAATACCTGCTCTAAGTGTTGATTTAAACAATGTCTACAGTAAGTAGTTAAGTCTAAATTAGACATTAAGGCTAAGAAAACCTATATAAAGCTCAATAAATTAATAATAAGAAATCTGGAACTTCAGTTATAACGGACTAATTAATAAGGTTAATAAGTTATAATGAAACAATTAATAAGATTAATTAGTTACAAGGCTTAATAGACAAGATATAGCCTTTGGTACATAAATAGGTCTAATTTGAGCTGAAAGGCCAATAAAATAAGCCTTAATCCCATCTAGACTTACATGACAAGTAGGTAAAAGGAATAATTAGAACTTAATTAGAAAGTTTAATAGGCACATTAAATAATTAAAAGATATTCATATAAGCTTAAGTGTAAATGGAGCCCATAAATGGTTAAAAAGAGTAGTTTAAGTCTTAAACTAATAAGAGAATAACTTAGACTTAAATAAAGTAACCCAACTAATTTAATAACCTTAAATAAAAAATGTAAAGCCAATTAATAATTGTAAGAAGTTAGGATAAGGCCCTAAACACTCAAACACTTCAATAAATTAAGAAATCAACTAAGTAAAGAGAGTAAAACATGAAATTCAAATTTGACCCTTATCTAAACAAATAGTTATAAGTCCTAACTATGAGTCCCGTAATTTCACCTAGTAGCTTTGAGTGGATAATTTATGGCATTAGTGAAACTAACCTAATTAATCTAGAAATTTACCAGTAGGCTCGAGACATTAGTAAAATACACCTTATAGATTTAGATTTTGAAAAATATAACAAAATAAAAATGATATAGCTAAAATAGTATAATTTAACTATATACGTATTATTTATCATAAATGTATAAAATAGATTCCCTTAATTTGTAAACTTCTAGAGATAAATAATATATGTAATAAAATTATTATGTGACATAAAATAACATGTATAACATACATGTATGTATCGTGTATAAATTTCAAGTTTATGCGTATACTCATAATTAATTAAAATGCCATAGTAATAGCATTTTAAGCTAAAATGAGTAAGGAAAATTATATTAAATTAATAAAATATCATAGAAAACCCATGCGAAACTAGGATGAAGTAAGATGGGCATGTGGAGCGTTATAGGATAGGTGTTTAGGAATTATACAAAGTGATTATGCAATTTAAGTATAGTTTTAGGGGAATAATGCATGAGGAGAGAGAAAGGAAAATTCATTCTTCATCAACTAAGTTTTCAAAAATAAAAAATTTCTCTCTGAAAAAACAAGCATGCAAATTAGGTTATAGGAAAAATTTGGGTGAGTTGAATTAATCAAAGAGGAAAATCAAGGAAAGATTTGAAAATCGGTGCATAATCTGAGCAGATGGTGGTTTGTGAACTTGGAGAGTTTTTAGGGACCAATCGCCATTACCAGGCAACAATGGATGCTATGCCTAGCTTGCCTGATAAAGAGGTGGCTGGAGCAATTAATTCCGGTGAAGTTCTTTTTCAATCTAATTTTCAAAAATTAGTAAAAATATAAAAGTTGTCAAGAAAATTATATAAAAATTTGTTCTTAATATTTTCATGTATAGAATCTAGAAAAAATATTGTTTTGTAAAAATATAGTAGTTGTAATGTACGTCTTTAAGAAATCGAGCAATTTTTGATATGGAAACAAAAAGGTTTAACAATGTACTTTTGTCTTCAAAATTTTTTTGTAAACTACCTTATATTAATATTGAAATGCTATGGAGAGACTTCTCACAAAACTATTTTCTAAATTTTTCTTAGATTTTTTAGCCCTAAACTATGTTTAAAATAGTGATTTTAGTGGAAAATAACCTATTTTTCTTAATGATCTTTACTTGTATTCTAAGCTCCACTGGTTATTAATATATTTTGTGGTATATGGGTGCTGTTAGAAGGGCCTCTATTAAGAGAAGTTAACAAAATCAAGTATATGTCACTATATAAATAATTTAGGGGGTATGAGAACTGCAGAAATTGATGAATGATGATACGTTATATTAGGAATTTGGATGTAATAAAGTTGAGAAATATGGATTAGAGTGTTACCTTGGTTAGTCTTAAGTGGAGTTAGAAGAAAATGGACTAATGAATTGATTATAAGGGAATTGAATGAAGGTAGATAATGACTTTGAGGAAGATGAGGGCAAAGGTTCTATTCAATATTCACTCGGAGTTTAAATCTAAGGCAAGAGTATGAGTGAGTGGTAAAATAAAGGAATCTCAAAGACTAAGTTAGAGGGAGTATTTTTAGGAACTCTAAAGTTGTTAGTCTTAAAGGAAAATTCAGAAGGTAAATTCCTTAAAATTATAAAGCTAACTAAACTTAGATGATAACTCAGAGAATTTTCTATTAAGAAACCTAAATTCTAATATATGCAATAACATAATTAGAAGGTAACTTAAAGTTATATTTGGAGTAATTATGGATATGTCAACACTTAGCAATTGTATCAGAGGGTGTTCATTGAAGAATCTAGGATTCTCATCAAACTGAGAGATTGACTCAAAAGTTGAATCTACTATGAACTTCAACACCTACGAGGTTCATAGGGTAGCTCAAAGGACATTTTGGTAGAAGATCTAAAATTAAGTAGACTCCAAGATCAGTTTACAAGATGCCTTAGAGGGTACTTGAAGTAAAATACATGAGTATGGGCACTCTAAAGTTACCTTAGAAGGTAATCTGTGGGACATCTATCATGACCTTAAGGGGGGCTTAGTAAGATTGTTTAAAATTTTCATATCATATGTGCACCTATGATACAAAAACCACTTTACAAGTCAGAGATTGTAAGATTCTAAATAATTAAACATTAAGGTTTTTTATTTTAATTAAATAGTTTGATATAAAATATAAGTAAATATGGATATCTGATAAGCCACAATTCATTAGAATCGTAGATAATTGGTATCCCTTACCAAATGCTAAGACAAGGTAAAACAACTTACTAATTTACAAGAAATATTACATAATCTTATCATATGAATATACTCTACATAAATTGTTTCTGTACTGCTATACACTTTTCAATCAACCCTAATATTGCCAAACCTATCTTCAGTTTGTACTCTGTTCTCAAGCTTATCCTAATCCTTGCTTATAAGAAACCTACAAAAGAAACTATAAGGGAATGAGCAGACTACGGCTCAATAACTTCGTTCCTCACTATTACTTTTCAAGCAAGTTATCAATCTTTATTAGCACCCATGCAAGCTATCTACATACGTGATGAATGCAAGAGTAATGAATGCAAGCAACACATCCATAGGATTCCAAAATTATAGAAGGTGTAGATTTACATCGTCTACACATCGATTTTTTCTCTTTACTTACTCGCATAGAGCATCTCACCTTAACTGCATGAGGTTGCTTGGGGGCATAGTGTCACCAGATGTTACTCAACTATTACCCTGGTTCAAGAATCAACAATCAATATGGGTGGACCCTAATTAGGGCTACCCACCAAACATATTAAAGGCCTCTCGGGCATACAAAGCGAGTCCATCTCGTTATCAACAAATATCTAAGGCTCTATAGGCACAAATATGCGAGTCCTCTTATAATTAATTGAAGGTACTATGCTAACTTTACTTTAATGATGAAATATCATTCACGAGCACTAAGAGCTCTCACAAAAATCATACAAAACATATTTAAGATTTGAAAACTGTTTATAAAAAATACTTTTCTAAAAAAATCTATAAAGTTAGCACACTCCATCAGTATACCAATTAAGTCATAGACATACGATAAATATAATTAGTTATTTTAGTCGAATAGTTATATTTATCGATTTAAGAAAGTGATTACATGGATGATCACACACAAAGCAATCAATCATTCGATTAAACAATCAGTATCAATCAACAAGTAGTATACAAATAACAAATAACAAGCAGATAACAAATCATAAAAACTCCCTCACTTAGGTTATTGCTCACTTTCCCGACCTTTGAAAATTCTAAGGCTCGATAATCGATTACCTAAAAAATAAAAAAGCTTATAGGTATTCTGAAAAACTAGTTTCCCTAGTTAATTAAATATCTATCATTATTTGCCTAGTTTTCCATTGTACCTCAAGTATGATATAAATATAGTTTGACTTATATCTTTTACTCAATTTATCTTAAATTTTCAATTACATATAACTTTTTCAATTTAGTTCGGATTCTTATAAACTTATAGTCCATTTTGATTGTTTTTTAGTGTACTTTTTTGTGGCAGGGTCCATTTTGGATGTTATAACCTGTATTTTTAAATATGATATAAAAATATTACAAAATTCATTATTTTGACTTAAATAATTATAAAATATTATTTCGAGCTTTTCTTAGTATAATTATGATTTAATAATTATTTGAGTTGTATAATTTGTAATTTTCTTATTTTAGCTCTATTTTACTATAATTGCCCATTTTTACTTATTTTTTAGATTTAAGATTTACTGATTCAAATTTTTCTACTTTATCATTTTTCTAATTAATTAATTATTATTATTATTATTATTAATTATGAAAATTACTTAAATTATACTTAAGTGGTGACGTGGCAACATATGGGAGTGCCACGTGTCCTTTTGTACTTTTTCCTATGTTTTCCTATTATTTTATATTTTACAGTATATACATATATATATATGTATATTAATATTCATTACTATATTTTACTAAATTTTCTAAATTAATTATTTATTATAATTTTTCCTAATGTTACAGTATACTTATGTATATATAATTATTAAATTACTTTATTTATTAAGTTAATATTATAATATACTCGTATATACTTATTCACATATACTAGTATTTCTACATATATGATACTATTCATACACATATACTGATACGTATAATATACTTATGTATTAAATTATCTTAATCTTAATTATATATTGTATACTATATGTATGAGTATAATATACACATACTTGTACTTTATATACATAGGTACATATATGATTGTCTTACAAATATATATATACTAAAATACAAAATATAAATAATAATATACATATATATATATATCTAATCATCACGTCTAGCACACTTTTATACATATACATATAGAAAATATTTTTATAAATTGAAAATACTGAGTATACATATACCTATTATACGCATATACATATATATATCATATAATCAAAATACTAAGTATATATATATACATATACATATTCACGCATACATAAAGACATAAATAAATAAATACCAAATACACACATATGTACATAAATACATGAGTAAGAAAATACATAATATGTATATTATTATTTGTACATACTTATATATTATGCATAATATAAAGTATTGAGTATAATACATATATACATCCATGCCTACATACATATATATATATATACATACATACATGCATAGAGAAAATACTAAATACATACATATGTATATAAATATAGAAATACATAGTACATATATATATCTTATACGTATACTTACATTTATACATCATATAATAAAAATAAATGCTGTGTACATATACATATATATATACATAGTCACGTATACATATACATACATACATACCTAAGCAAGGAAACACATAGTATATATATATATATATATTATATACGCATACATATACATACTATATAATAAATATGCTATGCATAAAATACATATATACTCCCAAGCATACATATATGTAAAAAATTAAAGAAAATACTCACTATACATATACATGTTATAGAATACATATATGTACAAAATACATAAGATAATTGGTACAAAATAATTATAGAAAATACATACTAGTTGTCTTTAATTCTTAGAGAAATTAATGAGGTGTGGCTTCTTTTCCTTCTTCTTGTTTTATCTTTGTAAGAACTTTTTTCTAGGAAATTAAAAGGGAAAGGATAGGGAAGCTTATGGTTTGCAAGGAAAAAAAGAAGAAGTGAATTTGTGTGTGTCTTTTGTTTACACAATTTCCAAACGTGGAGGTCTCAACATAGTAGCAATTTGAGTGGTTTAAAGAGAAAAAAGCAAAAAAAATCTACACAAAATATTGCATTAATTAAGATGGTACAACTTCCATCATTTCTTCTTATTTTGCTTCTTTATAGTTAACACTTGGAAACCACAATTCAAGCACATAGGTAGTTGGAATTTTCAAGAAGCCAACGTGGAAGTATGGGGGGGGTGGTGGTGCGCGAAATAGGAAAAGAAAAGGATAGGAAAAAGGAGAAAAAAGAAAAATAAAATTAAAAATATTTAATTTTTCCAAATACAAAAAATTATATAATTAGTATTTATAAATTAATTTTGAAATTTTATAAAAATTTATTAATTCAATTGATATCCGTTACATTTATAATATTTACAAATTATTTCAATAAGTTCATTAAGATTTATATGCGATTTAGTCGATAATTGTGATCGACTATGGTTATATTACTATTAAGTTATATTTATTCATCTTATAAGCTTAAAGTTATAATTTTAGGGTTTTCATCAAGTTTGAGTTAGATTTCAGGTATTTATGCGTATATCAGATTTAGGGTTTTTGTACGCAATTTAGGTTTTGAGCAAAATTTTAAGGTTTTTATCCTTCGTATTATGTTTGAGTTTAAAATTTTAATTAGTTTTAAATTTATCGACTCTGTTGAGTTAGGGTAACTATCTATAATATTTAAATCGATTCGTTACCTAAAACGTTAAATTTATGAAGTTTATAACATCGTAAGTGTTTATTAGGTTCAGATGATGATTTAAAGGTTCAACTTATTAATCCCTTAACCTTGATATGGCTTAAGAGATAACTTAGAAGCTTCCAGTTTACAGACTTCAAAGGTGACTTAACTTATAACTTAACTCAAAAGGTATTTATTGAAAATCTTGGGGATTTACTAACCTTAGAGATTGACACAGAAGTTGAATTCGTGGTGAACTTCAATGCTTAAGTAGTGCATAGGATATCTTAGAAGCTTCTCTAGTAAATATTTTAAGGTCATCTTAACTCAGGAGATAGCTTAAAAGTTAACATAAACTTATAGTACTATTCTAAACTTCCAATACTTAAGGCATAAGCTAATAAACTAATGACTAAGAAACTTAATTCTTATATAGACGAGTAAATTAGCAATATTTCATAAATTATATGCAAAATAAAGTATTATATTGAGATAAATATCAAGGGATTACCTACAAGAACAAGTGAACAACCATGTTGGTGAGCAATTAAGTTTCAAGTAAGTGGGATCAGTGTTTCACTGCACTTTAAAGTATTGTTTCAAAACACTTAGAGACCTTAGTTAATATCTTGTTTGTAGTTGTAAGTTAGTTGTCTTTGCATATGCAATGTGTGTGCTTGAATATGATTTGTGCTATTTTGAATACTAGACTTATGTATTAATTATTTCATGCTATTACTTGCTTTGGACTATTTGAAATTGCATGATCACCCCAAAAGCAATCTAACATAAACTTAACTTAATTACTAACTGGATTTACATTCTAACTCACTAGGGGAGACGATTAGGATTCTTAGGCCAAACATGGAACTTTCAATGAGGATAGTAAAATTCATACTCTCCTCACCCTTAGTTGAATTAAATGATAAGAGAGGAGATCGCAGTAAGGTTAGGGTTCGTAGTTCAAACTGTAGTCTCGAGCAAAGTGTGATTCTCCATTATAAGTCCCAATTTGGTTTCAATTCATGTGTACATGGCATCAAACTCTTTAAAACTTAGATTATAGTTGGCGCAATTTCTTTAATTTCACAACGATTAGTCAACATTGTATGATGGTATTTGCTTGAACATGTATTGCATCTAATTAACCTTGATTGCTTGTTGTTAGATTTGTGCTATTGTCTCTGTCTCACTTATTGAGTAAGTTGTCGCTCACTCCCTTATAGCTATTTTGTAAGTTTCCAATAGACTCACTAATAGTACACCAAGTTCCGAAAGACTAAAGAATAGACTTAAGAAGTGAGATTCAAGACTAAGGAGTTGTGTTCTTAATTATATGTCAGTTTTACTAACTTATAAAAAAACTAATAAGGTCTTTACTAGTGACCCTCTAGTTTTCAATTATGGATGCTGTTACTGTACTCTATAAACTTATGACCTTTTAAAAACTCTTTACTAATCGTTTTATTTCCTCATATCAATGTATTTTTAGAACTCATTATTGAAATCGAGATTTTATGCTCTAAATGATTTATAAAGCCTAATTTTCTCGATCATTTAAGTCACAAGTTTATTTTTTCAAACTATTTTGAAAAGTTACACTATAGGTTGATATCTATTCGACTTAGAATCGAATAGCTTAAAGCAGGGAAGTGGTAAAAGCCTTATATAAGCTATACTTACATTAGCGGCTAAAGTAGCTAACTTCTAGCTTAGGTTGGTTTACATGGTTAGACTGATACAGCTCTTTGGTTTGGGGTGTGATAGTTCTAGGTGATATGGGAGCATGGTTCTTGAGAATCCACTTAAAATGTGACTCATCTAAATTGACATTAGGACGTTATAACTAAAATGAATAGAACACCTTCGGAGTTTTAAGAGTTGGGGAAATTAAGTAAGACGTAAAAGACTTAAACTTATAAGGTTAGATGTAATATATATATATGAGATCATATATGGTATAAAGAAATATGGAGCAATAACTAATGTTAATCTAACTTATGCCGTGATTACTTTTGGATTCTAAACCATTGACTTAATTATGTTGGGTGATGATAATAAATGGTAAAGAGCCTGGATTTTAAGGTTTAATTATAGGAGTTGTTTTGTGAGGAACTAATTGAGTATTGTTCTATGTTTCTGGTAAAATTACATGAAATTTATATATTTATTGAGTGAATTATCTTATTGAAATTGGGTGATTAGGAGTACTAGAGGATGAGTGGAAATTTGTATTATTATTGCTATAGTGGGGAAAATGATACTTGATAATTAAGGAAATTACGATTGTAATGGTTTCAATGTCATAATTTTTAATGTTATTGTTAGAAGTAGTTGAGATAGTAATGTTTTCAAGAATATAGGAGCACTTAGTGAATCTTAGTTAATAAAGGTAGGTTTAGTTCTTATGATTATATCACATATTTAAATAGTAATCATTAAGTTTAAATAATTGATTTTCATGCTTTTGTTATAATGAATATAAAGATTGATGAGTTATTAGCAACCATGGAGTCAAGTGATGATAAATTATTTGTTATGCTACTGCATTTCTTGTGGAATTAAATGAAGTACAATTTGAGAAGCTCAAGGGAGATTGGTAGTAATTAATGATAAGTATGTTAAGAGAGAATATAATAAGAGATAGTGTCTAACTAAAACCTAGAATGTGGTTGTGGTTGAATTATGAGGTGTAGATTTGATTAAGCTCATGATAGTAAGTAGAGCATGATCTGACTCAGAGGATACTACAAAATCTAATACAAAGGATTTAGTAAATGATTAAGGAAAACTTAAATATTAACTCATATGGAATAATAAGGCTAATTAAAGGATGTTCTATATTCTAGGTGAAATCATAGGTATATAATACAAATTTGAATGAGAACTTGAGGAAGACTCTTGATGCGTCTTCAGGGTTGAACACATGGAAAAGCGCTACAACAAAACGAACCAAAAAGAAATAGAAGAAAGGTTAGCAAAACCCGAGCAACTATTGAATGGATATGATATACCACTTGATCCTACTCGGCTTACAATTTGCCGGATATGATACATTGGTCCAAATTGAAGGGTTACTTGCCACTACTCCTTACTAAAGGGAATAGATAAGAGTTAAAGAGTAATGAGAACACTAAGATTGCTTAAAGGATACTTGAATAATTTCATGTTGATGATTCTCTTGCGTACAAACAAATGGGGGTTTATATACCCGTCCACTAAGGCCACTATATATGTATGAAAAGACAAAAAGGGGATCCTTATAATTAGGTTACATGAAACATACTAAAAGGGGTAAAGGGAATAAAGAATATTCAATATAAAAAATAAAGGATTATTCTGGAATGTCATGTTAGAAGACACGTGTCGTTTGGTGGTTAGACATTAGGAATATGATACAAGGTAGGTGGAAATAGGGAAGCGTTGTAGTCAGGGGCTAACCTGATCTAGATCCAGTCGGGGGCCAACAAGATCTAGATCCAGTTGGGGGCCAGTCAATCTGGTAAGGAAGTCAATTGGATTAAAGTCAGACACTAATGGTTGGTTAGGGAGCTTTGGTCGACTAGTCTTAGGCTGTCTTTTGGATTAAGAACGCATCGCTGAGCAGGAGCGTATTGAACACATGTGAGGATCTGACAAATAGGTTGGAGGAAGCCAACTCAAGGTAGGAATCCCCATCTTGGTTATGGTTTAGAGTTAGTATCCTCCAAGCGAGTCCTTGGAATCCCCTAGCTCGGCTTCTCGCGATTGATCTAAAGGGTTAATTCTTATCATCTACTTGGAGGTCGGAAGGATTTGTCCTCAAATTTAAAGTGGTTTCTGCTTCTTCTAAGGTAGTTGCAAGGCCTTCTTCCATTGGTTAGTGAAGAATTAGATCGGATACATTAAAGGTGGAGGAAACACCATAGTCGTCAAGTAACTTGATTTGGTAAGCATTGTAGTCAATCTTCCATAGGACCTTGAATGGTCCATCAACTTAAGGAGATAGTTTGCTTTGTCTTAAGTGTAAGAATCGCTCTTAGCTGAAGTGAATCTATACCAAGTCTCTTAGCTAGAAATAAACAATTCGACGGCTTAGTCTACTAAGCTCTTGTTATCTCTAATTGAACTTAGCAATCTTCTTGGTCATAGACTGGTGCAATTCGAGCAATTCTTGGGTTCGGTCAACATTGACTCTCTTCAATAGCTGCTAGGGTACCGATCATATCCAAGGGAATAGTGGGATTAAGGTTGTAGATGACCTCAAACGGGCTCTTCCTATTAGTGATATGGACAATTTAGTTGTATGTGAACTCTACAACTGGTAAGAATAAGTCCCAATCCCTTAAGTTCTTCCCTACAACAGCTTTAAGCAGGTTGCCTAGTGTCCTGTTTACCACTTTAGTTTGGCCATTAGTTTGAAAGTAGCTACTGGAATTGAACATAAGTTTAATCTTAAGTCTTCTCTAAAGAGTTTTCTCCAAAGAGTCTTCCAAAAATAACTCAAGAATCTTGTGTCCCGATATGAGACAATAGTCTTCAGTACCATATGTAATTGGATAATCTCTTACAAAAACAAATCAGTAATATATAAAGCATCATTAATCCGATGGCACGGAATGAAGTGAGACATCATGTTGAAACGGTTTACTACAACAAAAATGGAATCTTTCCCTCTGGATGTCCAGGGTAACCCTAAGACAAAGTCTATGCTGAGGTTAGCCCAATGTAAGGTCGGTATTGATAAAGGCATGTACTCTCCATGGGGTTCTCTCTTCCCCGTAGTATACTTACACACTTCACAACTACTAACTACCTTATGAACATCCTTGGCTAAACCTAGCCAGTAAAAGTTCTCCTTCAACATATTGGCTATCTTGACCTCCCCAAAGTGGCCTAAAAGTCCACCGCTGTAAGCTTCCCTGACCAATAGCTCACGCGTGGAGCAATTTGGAATACATAGCCTGCAATCCTTAAATAGATAGCTATCCTTGAGATAATGTCCTCTAACAACCATTCCTTCTCGACACTATTCAACAATAGAACCAAAGTGAGGGTCATTAGCATACTGCTCAGTGATAAGTGATAATCTCTATAATTTTATCTGTAAAGTGGTTGGAGTGTTGACAACCATATTTGAGCTTTCCTTCTTGTGCCGAATGACGTACGAGAACCCTTCCATAAACTCTAACCACTTGGCTTGCCTTTTCGAAAGTTTATTCTGACTTCCAAGATGCCTCAAAGACTCATGGTCTATATAAATAATAAACTCTTGTGGTAGTAAATAGTGTTGCCAAACAATAAGGGCCTACAAAATGGAGTACAACTTCTTTTCGTATACAGAATAGTTTAGAGCCGGACTACTAAGTTTCTCACTATGGTAAGTAGTAGGTCATCGCTCCTGCATCAAGACAACACCAATTCCAACACCCTATGCATTACATTCTAATTTGAAGGGCTTGTCACAATCTGGTAGTGACAGGACAGGTACCAAAGTAAGTTTTTCCTTAATCTCTCTAAAGCTCTATTTAGCTCGGTTGTTCAACCTGAATCCTTCACTTTTCTTTGTCAACTCAGTCAATGGGGCAGTTATTGTACTAAAGTCTTTTATAAATTGCCTATAGAAAGAAGCTAGGCCATGAAAACTTTGGACCTTAGTGACATTATTCGGCATTGGCCATTTTAGAATAACTTAGATCTTTTCCTCATCTGCTTAGATCCCTTCCCCTAATACTATGAATCTTAGGAAAACCACCTCATTTTAGTAGAATGTGCACTTCTTTACGTTCCCATACAACTTTTCGATCGCAAAATGTCGAATACATTATGGAGATGTTGAACATGGTTGTTCAAGTTAACACTACATACCAGTATGTCATCGAAATATACGACCATACACCTTCCAATCAGTGGGCGTATTGCATGGTTTATTAACCTTATGAATGGGCTTGGTGCATTAGTAAGTCCGAACGGCATAACCAACTATTTATAGAGTCCATGCCTAGTCTTAAAGGCAGTCTTCCACTTATCTCCTAATCTCATACGAATTTGACAATACCTACTTCACAAATTAATCTTTGAAAATATCTTGTCACCTTGAAGCTCAGCCAACATATCATTGAGCCTCAATATTGGATATCTGTACTTGATAGTAATCCGATTGATTGCTCAGCTATCGATGCATATATGCCATGAACCATGCTTCTTTGGAATGAGCAAAGCCAGTACCACATAAGGGCTAATGCTCTCCCTCACATAGCCTCACTCTATTAGCTTTCCACCTGTTTCTTCAGCTGGGCAACCTACTTAGGGTTCATCTTGTATATAGGTCAATTTGGTAGGGCAGCACCTGGTTATAAATCAATATAATGCTCTATGCCTCGAACTGGTAGCAGTCCTTTAGGCAGTTCTTTCAGAAATAGGTAGCAAAACTCATCTAGCAAGCTTCAAATCTCTTCTAGGATATTCTATAATTCCCTCATCTCCAACAATCACCTAATCAATAGGAACATAGGTTCTCCAGCTTCTTCAACAACTCAGAGCTCTCTTCGGCTCATCACTAAAGCCTTCTTCTTATTAGCTCGAGTAAGCTAGTTATGAGTTTCATTTACTTGGGATGGGTGCAAGGGTTGCAACACAATCTTCTTGTTCTTATACTCATTGTGAGTAACATGTAGGTCGAACAACTAAAGTCGTCCAAGTAGTAGATGTGAAGCTCCTATAGGGACAACATTACAAACTACTTCATCCTTATATGCATTCCCAACACTGAACGGTACAGCCACTTATTCAGTTACATGTAAAGCACCCTTATCATAAAGTCAATCGAGCTTGAAAGGTCAGAGATGCTTTGAGGTCAATAGACCCAATCTCTACACAAAGGACTATGCAATGGCATTGGTACAACTTCCCTTATCTACAATGATCATGCACAATTAGCCTTTGACGGTACACTTAGTATGGAACGGATTCTCCCCCTGGTCTCCCTTAGCTTGACAAGGAACTTAATACCTATCTCAGGACTAAGGTCATTACTTCTCCCTGGTCAACATAGACATGATCTCCTCTTCGTCTTTAGCTTTGGGTTTTCTAATGTCCTCTTCTTTCTTGGGCTTACTTTCGTTGGTATTATCTACTATATCTCCTTGGAGCACCATGATACGTCGGTTCAGACACTTAGTAGCCAAATGTTATAAACTTAAACATTTAAAGCATTTTACCTCACTGGTATTCCATTCGGAGGTTTGCCTTTTCCCATATGTCCATCATATCAGCCTATCTTCGACTTGACTTGGCTGGCCTACTCAGCTCTACTGGCCTACTTAGCTTTACTGGCTTACTCGGCCTTCGTGAGATTTATCAATCCTATCCCCAGCTCTATATGGCCTCCTCGGTTAGGCTTAAACAAGTTGATGTGGTACAAGACTTGGGGAGAATGTTGGCTTAGGTCGTCTCGAAACATTTCTCCTCTATTTTTCGACCCTTTACACTATCTTGATTGCCTCTTACAAGGTATAAAACCTTTGCACTTCTATAATGTTGCGAATCTCATACTTGAGCCCATAAATGAATCTCAATACTATGCAGGCCTTTAGTTCTTCCACATCGACTCAAATCATTAACATCTGAAACTCTTTTACATAGTCATCAACAGATCATTTCCTTGGCAAAGCTTCTACAACTTTGCAAATGTATCTTGCAAGTAAGTTTCGGATACAAACCTTCCTCTGAACAACATTTTCATCTCATCTTAAGTTCTAACACTCCGTCTTCCATCCCTTATTCTGGCTATGGTCAAATTTTTCTACTACATTAAGGCATACCCAGTAAACTCCAGTGTGGCAAGTCGGACTTTTAACAGTATTTGTGTACCCATAATAGTCAAATACCTTCTCGACCTTCTCTTCCCATTCCAAGTATTCATCGGTATCTCTACTTCCACTAAAGGGTGGAATTTGAACCTTGACATTATTTAGTCCTCAAGGAGCTCGGCATCTTCATCCTTGTGCTTGATAATAGTCAGCTTCTTCTTCTTCCTCCCAAAAGTCTTCAACATCTAACTCCTTGTCATCTTCCTCAATCTCCTCTAATTCCAATTTTCATCTAGCAGCTCCTCCAGGTCGAGGGGGTTAAACTAAGCGATGGGCTCAACCACCTTAGCCATAACCCCTCTCTTGAATATTTTCAGGTAGAATTTGTGGTGGCATACCTATTAACTTGCATTACTATGACTAGACTTTCTATAAGGTTTGTGAGTCTATCAAGTTTATCATCTACGAACCTTAGGGTGTTACTATCATTATGACCACGACCAGATTGAGCACTACTACTCTAGTCTCCAATAACACCCCGAACACTCAAATCTGACATAATACAATACTCCTGGTATAGATTAATAACTTACTAACAGTTTCAATACCTAATAGTCACTTAAGCAGAATAGAAACAAACTTGCCCCGTTTTTGTAATGAAAAACAGAGTAATAATGAAACTACAATTACTATCACACAAATACACTATAGTAGCTATAGAAGGAACACAATAGCTACCAATAGTAAAGCGAACCAAAACTTTACTGCAACTTCACATACTCTCTTTCGAAACCGTGCTCTGATATCAGTGAAGCTAATGCATCTCTAAGGTCGAACACAAGGAGAAGCACCACAACGAAACGAACCGAAAAGAAATAGAAGAAAGGCTAGTAAAACCTGGGCAACTACTGAATAGATATGACGCACCACTCGATCCTACTTGACCTATAATTTATCGGATATGACACATCGGTCTAAATCGAAAGGTTACTCGCCACTATTCCTTGCTAAAGAAAATAGATAAGAGTTGAAGAGTAATGAAAACACTAAGGTTGCTTAGAAGATACTTGAATAATTTTCATGTTAATGATTCTCTTGTGTACAAACAAATGGGGGGTTTATATACCCGTCCACTAAGGCTACTATATATGTATGAAAGTACAAAAAGGGGATCCTTATAATTAGATTACAAGAAACATACTAAAAGGGGTAAGAGAAACAAGAAATATTTAGTACAAAAAAGAAAGGATTATTCTGGAATGTCATATTAGAAGACATATGTCGCTTGGTGGCTAGACATTAAGAATAAGATATAAGGTAGGCGAAGACGGGAGGCATTGTAATTAGGGGCCGACCTGATTTGGATTAAGTCGAGAGCTAATCAATTTGGTAAGGAAGTCAATTGAATTAAAGTTAGATGCTAATGGTTGGTTAGGGAGCTCGGTTCAGCTAGTCCTAGGTTGTCTTTTGGATTAGGAACGCATTGCTGGGCAGGAGCATATTGGACATATGTGAGGATCTGACAAACAAGTCAGCAGGAGGCTAGCTAGGGGTAGGAATCTTCGTCTCGGCTATAGCTTAGAGCTAATATCCTTTGAGTGAGTCCTTAGAATCTTCTAGCTTGGCTTCTCGTGATTGGTCTAGAGGGTTAATTCCTATCAACTCTAACTTTAATTTAAATGTTGTAACAACTAAGGATAAGGTAAAGGTGATTGGATGACTTAGCAAATTGAGAAGTATAAATAAATAAATATATATATATATATATATATGAAAAGAAACATAACTTCATATCAAATTTTAGGAGAAG
This sequence comes from Lumnitzera littorea, assembly GCA_024138015.1. NCBI lineage: Eukaryota > Viridiplantae > Streptophyta > Magnoliopsida > Myrtales > Combretaceae > Lumnitzera > Lumnitzera littorea. The sequence continues at coordinate 114,755,301 of JAMXBB010000003.1, read as the reverse complement.
ATTTTCATTTAAGCTTAAACAAAGAGTTATGTAGGAGTCAACAAAATAAATGAAGGGAAAGGACTTGGAGTAGAGAATGATTGTGATAATAATAATAATAGATTGTGTTTAGTTGCAAGTATTTTAAAACTTTAAAATAAATGGTGAATAATTATAGATTCTGAATTATAATGTTAAGGAAAAGGAGAATGGAGTTGATTTTTATGAGAAGATGTGATGATCTTAAAGAACTCCATAATTTGTAAAGTCAAAAGTTAGTGGAATAAAGTAACTTTTAGTGACTTAGCTTCTTAGATAGTAATTAAGACCGGAAACTCAAATGCTATAGACATGTTTAAGTTAAGATTTATGAAATGAACTCTTGCTATTATGATATATTTTGTATTCTTTGATGTGTTTTGGTTCTCTTAGTATACTAAATATAATTTCTTAAATAGTTAACCAAAATAGTATTTACATGTAATGTATGTGGAGAAAAGAACCTATGATACTTTAATATGGAAGATTATGTGTAGTTCTTTATTGTGTATAGTTCGTCTTTGATATGATTTTTCTATAAGGTAAAGCTAAGATATGATGTAAAACTGTTTCTGATATAAAGATAAAAAAATTCTGATGTATACTCTTATGTGGTAAATTGAAATTTAAAAGCTATGAAGATAGGAAGTATACGATCTTGAATGATATCAAATGGACTTCAAGTTTGAAATGCCTATGGAAATCAATTTAATCCTATCAAGTAACCCAAAATAAGTACATAAACATGATACATGGCAAGTGAACTTTTGCTTTTACCTTCTTGTTAGAAGACATTATAAAATTGCAGGATTAAAAGTAATGCCATATTATAGATTGAATATAAGTAACATGATATTATAGGTATTGATTTATTATTGTTTCTTATGCATAAGGACTGGGATGTCACAGGAGATATACCCCTATTATTATGAATATAGAGGATGTGATTAGTATAATGATTTGTGAATGCTGAAAACATTGATAGAAGATATATTGTTAAGTACTACATGACTTTAATTCAATAGGGAGTAATTACTTAGAGAATAGTTCAGAGGTTTACTTTCTATGTTGAGCTATAATGATGAAATACATGAATAAGTGATATGTAGGAGATATCTCATCTGTATTACTTATATATATACCAATCAAAGATGTTATATGGGTATTAGGAGAAATGACTGGGATATAGATTGTGGAACTTTATTGGCAAAATAGGAGAATCTTACTTAAAGAAATTAATTGAGATTAAGTTGTATACCACTTATGAATCATATGTGATGGAGTATAAGACAAACTAACATATTTGAAAGAGAGGTATTGAATTGATGAAGTAGTTAGAAACCTAAGAAAATAATTAGAGAATATAAACTCATTTTTAAGTACTTTTATACTTAAGGAAAGGGTAAGTGTTAACCCTCAAGGATGACAGATATACTACGAACTGGGTAGTGGAAAATTGTAGTAAATACCCAAGCGATGGGGATGTTACTACAACATTTATTGATTAAGGAAGATGCCTTGAGAAGAACATAATAATGAGTAACATTAGGAGCTTTGATTTTAAGAGGTCATTGTTCTTTTTGAATTCGTCAAGATGACTCGATACTTAAGACAAAACAGGATAAATCGACTTAAACCAAAAATTGAATAGCTTAAATTAAGCTAAAACGAAAACATTTATGTTTTGTGATCAATGGAAGGAGACACACCTGACTTTGACTAAAAGATGGAAGCTAGATCACGATAAAATGTAAGACAAAAGAGTTTTGGAAGGTTAATGGTATGATAAATTATGAAATAAACTTGAGGAAGGTATTACCAATACAACATAAAGAATGACATATAAAGTAATAGAAATGAATGGACAAAGATCGAAATAGATACCAAAGATAAAAACTTTCTTGTTTAAGGTTAATATATGAACTTATCTAGGAAAGCAAGAGATATGTGCTCTAAATTAGGAAAGAAAAAGATCCCTTATTATAAGACTTACATTTATCACACCTTATGAGTAGATAAGAATAGCAATGTATGCACTGCAAATATATGAGATGTTTGTGGAAGTTAACCTAGCTAAAGTAAGGAGTAAATGACAAAGTTAAGTTATGATTAAAGACTTAGATCAATTTGTTCATGAGAAGGGATAAGTTATAGTGAAGAACAATTTAGGTGAAAGTAAACTTCATTAAGGAGATAGATTGAAGAAATAACCGAAAACTTAATAAATCAAGTAAATAATAAGAAGAGGAAATTGTCAGAGTTTTAATTTCGAAGTAATACAAAGAGGATTTTATAACCACATAGAATTAGGATCAAGCAAAAGATAAATGGAATTAAGTTTAGGAATTTGAAGTAGGTAGATAGTAAAATAATGCTATAGTGAATACATGAGTAAGAATATTCAAAGTAGTTGATGTAATGTATGAAGATAGAAGAGTAAATACTTTTGGTGCAACAAGGATAAATTGTGGAAAGATCAGTAAAGTTGCATAATACATTTTGGTCATGAAAGAAAATAGGAGATAAGCAAATGTACTAGATTAGAAGATGATGGTTGTAAATTAGGTACATATGAATAAGTAAGAAGAGGATAGGAAATCTATGATTCTTATCTCTTTCCTACTAAATCTTTTATCAGTTATAAGTCTTGTGCTATTTTTGGGAACCCTTGTCCTTGAGTCAAATTACACATGCCGTATTAGTTCTGTTAATTAAATTATATTTGTTCATCAAGTCGGTCTTTATTTCATTCGAGTACAAACTTATAAAAGGATTGAGATTTGCCAACCTCAGCAGAGCAATCATATGTGCTAATATATGAAATGTCAAGCTTTTAATTGTGAAGACAATGTGGACTTAAGGAGGGATCTAACTAATGTGATAACAATAAGGAAGCAATCCCTCAACAACCGGATAATTGGGTTAAGAAGTTAATAAGGTGTGATAAGGAGTAAAGACAAGAGTTAAAATATACATTAGTATTTAGAATTGAGCTGGTGGATGTTAGTAGTAAAGTTCAAAATATATTAAATCAAAGGATGAATCATAATCATCGTACTTGACTATCACAAACTTGAAAGATTTAGGTACTATTGAGGTATGCTACATGGTGACAATATATAAGTTCGTGAAGAATGCAACAACAATATTAGAGCTAAAACAATGGATCTACGATAGGACTATACACTAAAAGAATTATCCATATAAATATTGAATAGGTAAATCTCAAAAAATTAAGTAATCAAAATGTAAAGTATGCCATAAGTAAATAGCCTTAAAGTTGAACTGATTGACAATGAAGATGATAGATCCAGAAGAGGGTTATACAAATGGAAGAGGAACTCATGTAGGTACTTAATAAACAAATTCATTGAATTGAGATGTGGTTACTTAGAGATCAGGTTAATGATAGATTATCTTATCTTGAGAAAGATATCTGAATGAATATTAAAGTTGATAGATTTGGAATAAGTAAGATGGATAATTGAAGTTCTAAGGATAATACTTTTCTAAAAGGGGGTGGAAATGTGAGCTTTGTAATTTCACTTAGTAGCATTGAGTAGATAATTTAGAGTGTTAGTGAAACTAACTCAATTGACTTAGAAATTTACGAATAGGCTCGAGACATTAGTAGAAGACATCTCATGGATTCAGATTTTAAAAATATAATAAAATAAAAATAATATAGCTAAAATCGTATAATTTATCTATATACGTATTATTTATCTTAAATATATAAAATAGGTTCTGTTAATTCGTAAACTTCTAAAGATAAATAATATATGTAATAAAATTATTATGGGACATAAAATAACATGTATAATATACATGTGTATCGTATATAATTTTTAAGTATATGTGCATACCTGTAATTAATTAAAATATCATAACAATAGCATTTTAAGCTAAAATGAGTAAGGAAAACTATAATAAATTAATAAAAAACCATAGTGTAAACACCTCATTTTTTCCATTTTATTGAGTGAGGAAAAATAAAAAAATAAAAAATAATAATAAAAAACGAAAATTGAAAAAATAATAAAAATGAAGTGTAAAGTCGTATCGAGTTGAGTCGAGTCGTTTAAGGTTTAATCGGATAATAGTGGGTTTTCAATTTAATAAATTTTAAGTTATTGAAAGATTAGGCTTCATTAGAACATTGTTTAGTCAAGTCTGATATAAAGTGAATTTTTTTATTTAATTTATATTAGGCTAGAATAGGTTTAAGATTTATTAAGTGGATTATTGGGTTAAATCAAATTGGATTGAATCGGGTCCGAAAAATAGAAAGCCTAAATTAAGATAGGTTTTCTAGAAACTAGGTTAAATCTTCAAACGGTTCAACTCTGTAAGCATTTGGATTGATCTCTTCGATCACCTTGAATAATCCATCGACTTGTGGAGATAATTTGTTCTTCCTAAGGTAAGGAAACCGGTCCTTACTAAGATGAATCCACACTAGATCTCCAGGCTAAAATCTTCTAGCTCTTCATCTTCAGCTCCTCCTTTCGAGTTTGGATTGAGCTTGAGTTAAGTGATCCACAACTTTTTGATACATAGCTTAGATGGCTTCAAATCGTTCAATAGCTTAACGGTTTTCTAGTAAGTTGGATGGAGCAATTGAGTCAAGCAGTAGCTTAGGATTGTATCCATAAGCAACCTTAAAGGGTGACTTTTCAGTAATGTTATGAGCAATCCTATTGTAGGCGAACTTAATAATTGGTAAGCATATGTCCCAATCAGCTGGGTTTCCACCAACAACAACTCTAATCAGGGTTCCCAATATTCTGTTGACAACTTCGGTTTCCTCATCTATTTAAGAGTGGCAAGACATACTGAATAGCAGCTTAGTTCCTAATCGTCTCTAAAGAGTCTTCCAAAAATGATGCAAGAACTTAGGGTCTCAATTAGACACTATAGTTCTCGGTACCCCATGATGCTTGACCACTTCTTGAAAAAAGAGAAAAGAAATAGCCAAAGCATCATTAGTTTGTTGACATAGCACAAAATGTGCCATCTTACTTAACCAATCTATGACTACCATGATAAAGTCCTTCTTATGAGATGTCCTTAGCAACCTTAACATAAAGTCCATACTTAAATCAGACTATGTTTTGGTTAGGATGGGTAACGGCATATAAGTGCTTGCTTAACTCGATTCTTTGCTCTTTTGCAGGTCGTACATCTCTCTAGCACTGACTGTACATCTTTCATCATTATAGGCCAAAAGAATCTTGAGCTAAGTACTTCAAACGTTTGAGTCTTTCCGAAATAACTAAATAGTCTTCCTCCATGTGCCTTGTGCACTGACAATTCTCTTGTCGAATAGGTTGAGATATACAACTTTCCTTTTTTGAATAAGTATCCGTCCTCCTTCTGATGGTCATCAATAGCTTGGCCACCGACACATTGAGCATAGATTGGTCTAAAGCTCTATCAAGAGGGAATGTCATCTTAATAGGACATCAGCTACTGTGTTGTTCCTATCGTTCTTATACTTGATAACATAAGAAAATCCCTTTATGGACTTTACCTAATTCGCTTGCCTCCTAAACAACTTAGGCTAGCTCTTCATGTATCTCAACAATTCATAGTCTATGTAGATTACAAATTGTCTAGTTAATAAATAATGTTACCAGACTGTTAGAGTTGAGATGAAGGAGTTGAACTCCTTATCATACATAGAATAGTTGAGTGTAGCTCCTTTGAGCTTTTCACTAAAGTAAGCAATAGGTTGACCTTCTTACATCAACAAGACTCCTATCCCTAGTCTAGACGCATCATACTCTACCTTAAATACTTTGTCAAAGCTTGGAAGAGCTAAGACAAGGACAATAGTCCATTTCTTTTTCACCTCCTCAAAACTCCTTTGCTCTCTCTCCCTACTTGAACTCAACATTTTTCTTTGATAGCTCGATGGCAAGGCTACAATAGTGTTAAAATTTCTTATAAATTGGCAATAGAATAATGTTAAGCCATGGAAGCTTCGTACATCACAAAACAGGTTGGCACAAGCCATTTGATAATCGCCCTTACCTTCTATTCATCAACTTCTATGCTACCACCATTCACAACAAATCCCATAAAGATTACTTTAGGTCGGCAAAAGTTACATTTCTTTAGATTAGCATTAAGCTTCTCAGCTCAGAGTTTTGAGAAAATAGCTTGGAGATGCTCACTTCAAGTTAGGACTATAGACAAGAATATCATCAAAATACACAACATCAAACTTTCCAATGAGTTCTCAAAGTACATGGTTCATTAGTCTCATAAATGTGCTCGACGCATTCGACAATCTAAAGGGCATCATGGGTTATTCATACAATCCATAGCATGTTTTAAATGTGGTCTTCCCCTGATCTCCTTCCTGTATCCTAACCTAATGATATCCGGACTTAAGATCAATCTTTGAAAAGACTCTCACTCTATGCAACTTATTAAGCACGTCATCAAGCTTAGGTATGGGTACCTATACTTGATGGTGATTAGGTTAATTGCTTGATTGTCTATGTACATCCTTTACATGTCATCCTTCTTTTGTACTAATAAAGTTACTATGGCACATGGGCTTAGGGACTCTCAAACATACCCTTTCTTTACCAGTTCATCTACCTACCTTTGTAACTTAGCAACTAGTTCTAGATTTAGCCTCTATAGAGACTTGTTCAATAGTATAGCTCCTGGCTACATGTTTATTGCATGTTCAATTCCCTTGATTAGGAGTAGGCCTTTTTGAAACTCTTCGGGGAACAGGTTGGCAAACTCATCGAACAAGGCTTTCACTTTGGTAGGTAGTAGATCCTCATTTAATTCTTTCATCTTAAATAACCTTCTAACCAGTAGATATATCGACTCTTCTAGCTTCATATCTCTCTTCAATTCAACTTAGGTCATCACTAATGTTTCCTTCTTTAGAACTTGACTCAATTGAGTCTACATAGTTTTAACCTACTCGGCTGTCATAAGGTTAAGCTTAATCTTCTTGCCCTCATGCTTTGACAAACACATATTCTTCCTTCCTATTGGTCCCATATAAGATATCAAGAGAGGGAGGGGGTGGGGGTAGGCGTAAACTTTTTGAAACTTTTTCGATATAAGATGAAAATACCCCTCTTAATAACTTAATTTAGTGAACAGTAATACTTTAATAATTTAGTACACAATTAATAATCAACTTTAAAATAAAAAGATAGGGAGGAAAATATCAAGCTTAGGATTTGTAGAGCTTTGGCTTTCTACCTACTGCTCTCTTCCAACTCCACTATTGGGGACTCAATTTACTTTATTGTTGCCATATCACTCGATCCACTATAACAAAATTATGAGAAGTTTACAAGTAATTGCCACGCATAAGCTTCACTACACTCTGGTCTACTTATCTAGTCTTTTTAAACTAATTACAGATCTACATAGTACAATTTAACTTCTCTCAACTCTAAACAACAAACAAAATTTACAAGAAAAACAAGTGAGAATAACAATATGAATCTCAAAAGATTTTAGATAAAAACATAAGTAATGATTGATGAGAGATCTGCTTCAGTTCAAGTTTTTGAAATAGTATCTGGAATTCATTCTGTGCTCTTTCAAATAGTAAAACTTGATCACGATCCAAATGTAATATATGTGTAATGCTTTGCTTGTCAGATTCGTGCTTATAATTTTAAATCACTTTTTCTTTTATACTTATGTCTACCAACCACTAAAAATGATGAGAATTATCTCCAAATCATGTTTATCCTTTTCAACGTTTAGATAATCCATAAATATCTTTGAGAAGATCTTGCTGATTTGAATTTTAAATTTGATCCTCTAAGCTTGGTAGGATATGCTTAATCAATAACTTTTAGATAAGCTTTAATTTAAAAAAAAATGAAATCCCATAAGATCTGAAACCAACCTTATCTTTATCCATTTTTGTATATATCTTTATTTATTAAAAAAATACGTTCACTTAAAAATAATCCCCATAGATTCTTATTTCCTTCTTAAGTGAAACGGGGATTAAGCATATTTTTTTTAATACACCTAATCTAGTGGAGCTAGGCCTTATTTGTTTCGAATATTATATGTGTTAAGTTTTAGCATTACTCTACCAGACTAACTATCTGAATAACCTTCTAAAGAGTATTAATCTTCATTTCTTTGAAGTTTTTGAACAAGTTTGTGAAATGTTGTACTAATTTTTCTTATAAAAGCTTCTGAAATATTATCTAAAGATTTTTAGGCTTATCTCCTTTTTTAATCAAATTAAACCTTTTGAATAAGTTTTTGCAACTAACTCAATTTGCAATTTTATACTTTATGAGAAACAGTCCAAATACCTGCATACTTGATAATCCAATAGCATTCCTCTCTTTTTATTACCATCAAAATTCATGAGAGATATCTAATACTTTCATTGTAAATCACAACCCAATCAAACATCCACTATCATCCAAGAAGAATATGGGACGCACTCATAGGTAACACATCACAGAGTACTTTGTCTCGATAGTTTCTAATATTGATAGGCACAGACACTTGCTTAGTCACTTATAGGGATACTTTGTCACTAAGCTAGTACAACTTGTAGAGCTTGGGGTAAGCTTGGTCAGCAACTTCAATTATTGGACCATGAATGCATATGCCACATTGGTGTAGCTGCCACTATTAGTAATAAGTGTACACAAGGACCCATGGGCCTTACAACTAATGTGGAATAGGTTCTTGCACTACTCGTCCTTAAGTATAGGACTCATAGTCATGACTCTTCTTAATACCATGGTTAAAGGCATAAAATTTCCCTCTTCACTAAAGATGATCTCCTCATCCTTGAATTGTTTAGTGTGTCCAAATTCTTTCAGCTCTTCAATCTCCTCATTAAGGTCGATACCTCTCCCTTGATCACCATCATTTGTTTGTTTGGAAATTACATAGCCATATGCCTGAATCCTTAGCATTTGAAGCATTTAACATCATTAGTCTTCCGACTAGAGCTTTGTCCCTTTTCAAACTTCCTTAGCACTTCTCTCTCCTTTGCTTGGACTATCGGAGTAGGTCGGATCTCAACAACTTTACTTTGTTCCAATCGCATAGGTTTGCTTAAAATAGATCGGTTAGGGGCAGGCTGATTGACAGGAGCTCGGAATCTTCTCACTCAGTGCCTCTCAATCCTTTAGGTAACTGGATTGCTTTGTCAAGTGTACCAATATCCATAGTCTCCAAAATATCTGAATCTCATACTTTAGTTCGGTCTTTGGGCTTAACAACTTTGCAATTAATCATTAGCATCTAGATTACTTTCTTCATTTTATCACAATTCCTAATCTTACACTCTCCTTCTCTTCTTCAGGTGGCTTATAAATTCTTCTACTATAGAGTAACAGAGCCAGTAAACTTTAACACGGTAAGCCTAACCTTAGCATTCTCAAGCACTTCAAGATACTCAAACTACTTTTCTATCTTATCTACCTAATCCAAGTAGTCCTCAACACCACCACTTCTAAAAAAACAAGGATTTTGCATCCTCAATCCTTCCACTATAGGAGTTCAGATATTCCTTTCCTTAAGCTCATAGTATTCTTCCTACTCATCACTTAGCTCCTCTCTTTCTTCTTCTATCTCCTCCAATGTGAGCCTTCATCGAGCAATCCTATCCCTTCCTCTAGCTCAAGGTAATCGAACTGGGATATTAGTTTGATTAGGTCAACCATTGCCTTTCTTAAGAAGCTCATTGGCTTAGCTCTTGTATGGGTCATTTCATGCTTGCTGTCGATCCTCATTGATGGCAATCACCAAGCTGGTAACTAGGTCTATAAGTTTATCCAATCGTCTATCTATAGATTGGGATGTCAAACTCCTTTGTTGGCCTTAACCATTATGAGTACCACTCTCTTGGTTACTTAGGCTCCCTTGAGCACTAGAGTCAAACATTGTTGTATTACTTCAATTTGTTAACAATTGAAATACACTTTGAAAGTCCTCCTTTAAACAATAGTGAATAGCACTAACACACTAACAATTATCACAACAACAATAATATTATGCTACTCAACAACAAAATGCGAGTCACACATACTCAATTTTATGAGCATAAAACAGGGGCAAGCAGAGCACTGAACTTCCTTAACTTAGCATGCTACTAGGGATTATTCATAAACACAAATGACCAAAAGCTTACTCGAATGTAGCTAAACTCTCATACCAAGATGATATGGATCATCGAAAAGTGACACATGACTACTAATATCACATGAACTAGGGGTGGGTTTGAACTTCAAGATGGTTCAAAAGCTAAATGGAAGTCAAGGGTTGAGTAAGGGTTTTCGTGCATTAATGGTAGATATGATGTACTAATGCCTCACATAAACTCAAACTATACTTGATATGACACACAAGTATAACACGAAATTACTCTCCATTAGTCTATGCTCAATGGCCTAAATAAGAGCTCTTCAAGGACTCGGTTCTCAACAAAAAAACACAAGCTCAAGAAGGAAGTAAAAGAGGGGAATATGTCCAAAATTCAATGTTACTTGCTTGTGACTATTACATGTTATCAATATTTATATAACCCAATTAGGGCAAGTTCAAGGTTAACGTAAATTACAAAAAAAAAAAAAAAAGATTCCCCAGAAAAGGAAAGATACATAGTTTACAAAGGTAAATTTATAAAGCAGACAAGAGAATATTCAAATACAGAAAGGATAGTGTGAATGTCAGAAAATAGACGCATGTAAACTACTCTTTCTATAGCCCCAAATGGCGTTATTTACTGAGCAGAATTGGATTGGTAAGTCAACCTTATTTTTGGCAGCTCGATAGCTTGAGGGCCTGAACTTAGCACGGGTTGTTTCAGCTTAAATAGAAGGAGGTCGACATTGGCCTCGATAGGTGAGCTCGGCGATAAGTTAGCTCGACCTTGTTCAACCTTCATCTTAGCAATGTCAAGTTCTTCTCCTTCTAATTGTACAAAGGTGATATTAAGGGAGCTCGAAAGATATGTTGGATAGGCTTTAACGAATAGCTTCTCCTGTAAAAGTTAGATTCTTCTCAACTATTTAGTAAACTAGGGAGATTAAGCTGCATGCTTGAGATTGAGTGATCGGTCCTTAATTCCTATTACCTAAGGAGGTTGTCAACATTGCCTCATACTTCCTTGACAAATCTTCCTCTAAGGGCCTTTAAACATAAAAAAATAAGAGAATTTGCTAATAGTTGGGCCATCTTTACGTTGGTTAATTTGGATAATGCCTTCATTTTGTATAAGCATAAACTTAGGTACTATTTCAACACCTTTTTCCTCTATAGCTTTTGAGCCTTCATCTTTGATAGGACCATCATCTAAATAGTCCTTAAATTGGAGGTCAAGGTTACAAAATTCCCTTACTTCTTCCCTTGTAGCTAAGGTTAGTTTACTCAAGACTATCCATGATCCTCTTGAATACATTATCATAAACGTTCTTTGAGACACCATTAACCTAGTTTTATAGATCATTCGTTTGGTCCTGCTAGCATATTTTAGCTCCTCCTCTATCCCAGAGTTGCCATTTAGGCATCTAGAGTTAGTTTCCTTAGACTTCTTGATCACCACCAGCCAATCTTTAAGAGACGATGATATCATCCTTTAACTAGGAATATCCTTTCTCCTTTTTGGCTTCATGACCTTTTTTTTTTTTCCCTTCAAGACCACATTGTTCATGTCCTTTTAACCCTACAGAAACATAAAGTCAAGATTATAAAAACTATTGAAAATACAATGCACTATTATGCCAAGAACGATTGATTAAGGGAACCAATTTCCCTAACTCCGCACTAAACAAACTACACTCCTACAACAATACGACCTCAACACAAAGAGAGGTTTAGATGGTACTCTACCCGCTTTTCTCTATCCTTCTTCATTAGAAACATAGCATATATTAAGAAATGAGTAAGCTTCTTTTTCAACATCAAAAGGTCATCTTCTCTTCTTTAGCTTGCCAAAGATGAGTTCGACTATCTCATTATTACATACAATTAGACTGACAATACCTAGTATGATAAGCTCCATCTAGCTCATCTAAAAGCCTACCTCAACTAATGACTTGACAAGAAAGAACTTCTCCTTCCATCTATGAATGGACGAAATTAAGCCTATAAACAATTTTTATTGAGGTCAACTTATTAAGTAACACTGACTATTATTTGATTTCTTCAATTGACAAAAATATCCAAATAGATAAGGCATCACTCCTTGAGCTAGTCTCTAATAAAACCACTTAAATGCTATTAAAATATGGATTGAATTTAGACTAAGCTAACATAGGCTTACCATATGATAATTAAAAGAGGGCTTGAAGTCCCTAAAGGTACATTAGGCCTATACTCAAAATGTTTATGATACAAACAAAACATTCTTCCCCTGGTTAACACAACTTTGACATTAATAACCCAATTGAGAGGCAAAGGATGAAATATTTACAAATGCTATTGAACTCTGCATCTGATAACTCGCTTTGCACCCCATTCGAAGTGTTGTTAGTCTCCACTTTAGTGAACAAGGAAGTCATAGGCTTTGTGATCTCCCCATCATCTTGATATATATCCCAAGGTAATTTCTCAATTTCTACCATCCAAAGATGATCACTGGGATGGTCCAAGCTTATAGAAAGCTTGAAGAATGAAATGGAAATTACGTAAAGACAAGAAAAGTAAACAAGCAACCTACAAACGATTCTGAGGATATAATGCACTACAGAAACTCCAAGGACTCACCGCTCAACTCGATATAACACATAAGTTGGTCTAATGAAGGTACTTGTTACCTAGCCTTACTTAAGGGTTATGATAAGAGTAAAGTAAGCAAACAAGCCAAGAGCAATGTTCATGAAAGAAGTGTATTCAATATTTTAAGATATGTCGTTACTGCTACATGTACAGTGGGTATTTATGTCGAAAAGTTAGGGCATCCCACCTAAAATGGAAAAGATTAAAGGATAATGTCTAAAAGAATTAATGTATAAGAAATGATAAAGGGCATAATTGAAAATACAACAAAAATGGGTATCTCGTATGAAGGATTTTGTCATATGATTGCTTAGACATGTAACTCTTTGTAGACAATGACTTTCTAGCAAAAGATAACAAACTATACGATCAAGTTAGTGATTGTTGAGCTGAGGTGTTAAGTAGAGGTAATAGATCAGCTATGCTGAATTGAGTAGATAATTCTTCTAAGGTGAATTCAGCTCAGACGTATTCAATATAGCTCAGATTTAGGTCAATTAGGTAGGTGGTCGGATGGGTTAAGCTGTTGTTAAAGTGCAGTTCAAGTCAATAGCTAGAGACGATTGATAAGTATAAGAGGGTTTAGCTTGGCCAGAGCATTAGGTCGATAGATTGCAGCAACTCAAACTCCTCAGTTGTGGGGTGTAAGGAGAGAGCTCGCTTAGCCATGCTTTCCAATCCTTAAGTTTAGGCTCAGGTCAAAGGTCTAGTGGTTTGATTTCTATCATCCCTGTTAAGCTGGTTGGAATTTGGGATCAAATCCAATTGGTCTTTGTCTAAGTTCTCCTCGGGTCAGTAAGGACTGAGGTCAATAACATTGAACACGTTTGATACCTCGAAGTTTTCTAGAAGCTTTAGTTAGCATGCATTATCATTGATCTTCTAAAGTATCCTAAATGGTCATTTGGCTCTAGCAAACAACTTGTTCTTCCTTCTATTAGGAAATCTTTCTTTACTTAAGTGTAGCCACACTTGGTCACTAGGCTGAAACTGCTTAGTCTTCCTTCCCTTGCCTTTCTCCTTTAGTTTTTTGGCAACTCAATCATTGCACTAGGCAACTCATTAATAGATCTACTAAAAGGATTGGGCTCTGGTTCTTGCTCTTGGATCTTCTTACTCAGGGGGTAACATCAGGGCATAGTTTGGGGTTGAAGCCATAGACGACCTCAAGTGAGGCGTGACAAATGGTAGCATGTACTGTCATATTGTAAGTAAATTCTATTACTGGTAGGTAGATGTTACAATCGATTAAGTTCTTCCCCACTGCAGCTTAGATTAGTGATCCTAGGGTACAGTTGACCACCTCTATTTAATAGTCAGTTTAGAGGTAACAAGAAGTACTAAATAATAACTTGGTTCCCATTTGATGTTAGAGAGATATCTAGAAATAGCTCAAGAATATTAGGTTTCTATTTGACACCACATTCCTCGACACTCTATCTAAGCGAACTATTTCCTACAAGAATGAAGAAGCAATAGTTGAAGCATCGTTAGTTTTGGTGCAGGGCACAAAATATGCCATTTTGCTAAACCTATCAACGATGATCATTATAGAATCTTTGTCTCGGGTAACTCGGGGTAATCTAAGTATAAAGTCCATACTTAAGCTAGCCTATAGTTTGGTTAGAATAAGCAAGGGTATTACTTTCCCTTGTTTTACTTGGCTCTTTTTTCTCTTATAGATGGTGCATCTCTTAATTACACAATGCACATTATGCTTCATTCTAAGCCAGAAGAACTTGTTATTCAGTAGCTCATATGTTCTTTGTTCTCTAAAGTGCCTATAGAGTCCTCTACTGTGGGCTTCTCTCACTAATAACTCTTTAATTGAACAGGTCAGCTCACATAACTTGCCACCTCAAAACAAATAACCATCCTCCACATAGTACTCATTAACTACTCTTCCTTCTCCACAATGCTCATATATAAGGCCAAAATGAGAATCATTCTGATATTATTCTTTAATGTGTATAAACCCTAACAATCTGGTTTGTAACTTAGTGAGAAGAACATGTCTTCTTAATAGGGCATTGGCAACCATATTATTTTTGCCTTGCTTGTATTTGATGATGAAATTGAATCCTTATAGAAATTCAATCCATTGAGCTTAGCATTTAGACAGCTTAGATTGTCTCTGTAGATATCTCAAGGACTCATGATCTACATATATGATGAATTCCTTTGGTAGAAGAAAATGTTGCCATATACGAAGAGCTCGAATTAATGCCAAGAATTCTTTCTCATATATGGAATAGTTCAGCTATACATCTCGAAGCTTTTCACTATAATAAATAACAGGCTAACCTTCTTGCATCAAGATAGTTCCAATATCGACACTTGATGTGTTGCATTCAAGTTTAAGCACTTTATCAAAGTTAGGTAGAGCTAAGATTGGGGTAGAGGTTAACCTTACTTTCACCTCGGCAAAACTCTTCTCTTCTTTCTCTCCCTACTTGAATTATACATCCTTCTTTGTTAGTTTAGATAAAGGTGTTACTATGGTACTGAATCTTGGGATAAAGCATAAATAGAATGATGTCGATCTATGGAAACTCCTCACCTCGGCACATAAGGTTGGTCTCAACCACTCAATAATGGCTTATACCTTCTCTTCATCAACTTTCAACCCTCCTTTACTAACCACGTATCTTAGGAAGATCACTTCTTCCTAATAGAAGTAACATTTCTTTAGGTTTCTGAACAATCTCTCTGCTTGGAGGATATCAAAAATAGCTCGGAGATGGTTAGTATGTTTTTCCAGGTTGGCACTATAGATAAGGATGTTGTCAAAGTAGATGACGACAAACTTTTCAATTAGATCTCTTACAACATGATTCATCAGTCTCATGAAAGTGCTTAGGGTGTTTGATAGTCTGAAAGGCATGACCATCTACTCGTATAGGCTATGTCGGGTCTTAAAAACAGTTTTCCATTCATCCCTTCGCCTCATTCGAATTTGGTGGTACCCTGACTTCAAATCAATCTTGCCAAACACTTTCACACTACTTAGTTCATTTAACATATCGTCTAGCCTTAGGATGGGGTATCTGTACTTGATTGTAATTTTGTTGACAGCTCTATTATCTATACACATACACCAAGTACCATCCTTCTTTAGCATAAGTTACATGGGTATAGCATAAGGGTCGAGGCTCTCCGTCACATATCCCTTCTCTAATAGCTCATTAACTTGCCTTTGAAGCTCTACAACTTGCTGATGATTCATTTTATAGGTAGGTTTGTTCAATAGGGCAACATAGGGTACCAAGTTAATGTAATGCTCTATACCTCAAAATGAAGGTAACCCCTTAGGCAATTGTTCTAAGAGCAAGTTGGCATATTCATCCAATAGCTCCATCACCTCTGGGGGTAATTGTACCTTCTCCTTCAATTCTAATAGTCACTTGATGAACATAAAAGTCGATATGTCAACCCTAATATCTTCTCAGAGCTCAGCTCTACTTAGAATTGAGGTCTTCTTAGATCCTCAAGCAAGTTTAGCTCACGACTTGCTAACTTGACTCGACATCATAGGATTTAAAGTAATCTTCCTTCCATCCTTCTTGAACACATAGATGTTTTTGAATCCATCATGTATGACCCTCCGGTTAAAGAGCCATGGTTTGCTTAACAACACATGAGATGTGCACATTGGCAGCATATCACAAAGAATTTCATTAGTATAATTTCCACTAGAGATCAGCAACAATACTTGTTGAGTGACATGTAATGTTCCCTTCTCATTTAACTAATGTAACTTGTACGACTTCAGGCGTGAGATAGTTGACAACTTTAGTTTCTTTACTAGGTCAGGAAATGTTATATTGGTGTAGCTACCACTATCCACTATGAGTACACAAATCTGCTCATTCACCTTGCATGTTATGTAGAACAAATTTTCTTTTATATTCCTCCTTGGTAGATGGTTCCACGCTCAACGTACATCGAATAACCAAAGTTAGTTTGTTTAGGTCCTCAACAAACACATCTTCTTCAACTAGCTCATCCTCCTAGGTAGTTTCCTTCTTGGGAACAACCTCCTCGGGTTCCTCATTAACATTATCCACTTTAAGCTTTGGGACATCTCCTTTGATAATTATAGTTCATTGGTTTGGATACTAAGCAGCCATGTACCCAAACCTTTGGCATTTAAAGCACTTGATCTGGCTTGTCTTTCTCCTAGATCCTTATCCTTTCTCATAAGTCCTATGTGGCACCTCATAATCAGTTGGTCAACCCTTTTGTTCAGCTTGGATATCTACCCTTCTTATCGGATCGGCATATTGTTCAACTCTATAACTTCCTTGAGCAGGTCGTGTTGACTGACCAGGTTGGCTCATTAGAGGTTGGCTCGACCTGTTCCTCTTTTGTCTTTTCATTCACCGAGCTATCCTTATAGCCTCATCCAATGTAGTGAAATGCTAAAATTCCTCAATATCTTGAATGTCATTTCTTAATCTAGTAAGAAATACGGATACTGTTCTAACTAATGGTTTATCACTTCACATCGGATCATAAGCATTTAGAACTCCTAAACATACTCATCAACAGTTTGATTCTCTTGTCATAGCTCCCAAAGTTTAGTAAAAGTATCCTATAGATAGGTATCTAGTACAAATCTATTTTTAAGAATTCTTTTCATCTCTGGCCAAGTGTTGACCTCTTTATATCCTTCTCGCCTCTTCTTGGTTTAGAAGTTCTTCTACCATAATGCAGCATACCCAAAGAATTCTATAGCAGCAACTTTACCTTCTCACAATCCTCATATTGATAACAGTAAAAAACATATTCAACCTTTTCTTCCCATTCTAGATAGTTGTCTGTATCCCCAAAACCATTGAAGCTTGGAATCTAAAGTTTCACATGGTTGGCAGCTCTGAGTGCTCAAGCTCACTCCTCTTCTTCATTGTACTCTTCATCTTCTTCCTCATCCAAATCACCCAAGTCAATCCTCCTTTTTACTCGTCCTCCTACTTCTCCACCTTGAACTTATTGACCTAGGTTCTATGCTCTTGCTGGTCTAGCAGCTTGTAGAGTGTTCTACATGGCCTTAGCAAGTTGATAGGCCAATGCATGGACAGCTCTTGTCAAATGAGCTATGAGGTTAGCTACCTCATCAATTTATTCATCTTATAAGACTCACGATTTTACTTAGTAGCTTTAAGTGGATAATTTAGGGCATTAATAAAGCTAACTCGAATGACCTAAAAATTTACAAGAAAATTTGAAATATTAGACAAAGATACCTATATACTTGGATATTAGAAATATAAAAAAATAAAAATAATATAGCTAAATTAGTATAATTTAACTATTTACGTATTATTTATCGTAAATGTATAAAATAGGTTCTGTTAATTCTTAAACTTTTAGAGATAAATAATATATGTAATAAAATTATTATGTGACCTAAAATAACGTATAATATATATTATATATGTGTTACACAGAATTATTAAGTGTGAATATATATTAGGAATTCGTTAAAATGTCCAAATAATAGCATTTTAAGCTAAATTAAGCTAAATAAATTTATAAGAAATTAATAAAAAATCGTAATTAAGTTTAGGTAGCTAGATATAGTTAGTTGTATGGAGCTAAATATGACAGGTGTTAATGACCTAAGTGAGGTTAAGCTTGTATTTAGACATATAAAAGCTCTAACTTTAGAAGAAAGAGGGATAATAAAATCATTTTAACACTCTAAATAGTTTTGAAAAATCTGAAAACACTCTCCATAGTTTCATATAAACAAAAGAGGATCTAGAAAAATTAAACTTAGGGCTTGAAGATCTAAAGAAGAAACTAGGCAAAATTTATAGAAATTAATGCGTAAACTAAGCTTGGAGGAGTACGAGTATCTAAGGAGTAATTGGAAGTCAATCACCACTACCAGGTGACAGAGCACTTAGCGGCTAGGCTAGCCAATAAGGGGGTGGCCACCGGGGGTAGTCGGAGAAGCCAACCTCGGTGAAGGTCTTATTTAATCCAATTTTACAAAATTTAATAAAAAATATTAGAAATAACTAGAAAATTTTTAAAAAATTTATTCTTTCATATTTTCGTGTATAGAATGTAGAAAAAAATTATTTTATAAAAATTTAATAGCTACAATATACGTGTTTAAGAAATCAATGAAACGGAGCACTTTTTAATGTTGAAATAAATAAGTCTAATGATGTAATTTTGAGCTCCAAATTTTTCTATAAACTATCCACTTTTGATACTAAAATGCTATGTAAAGATTTTCAATAAAACTATTTCCTAAATTTTCATTTGATTTTGGAGTCCTAAACCATGTTTAAGATAGTGATTTTAGAGGAAAATAACCTATTTCTCTTACTAACTTCACTTGGATTCTGAGCTCCACTAGTGTTTGAAGTATTTTGTAGTGTATGGGTGCTGTTGGAAAAGGTTCTATTGAGAGAAGTTAACAAAATCAAGTATAAGCCACTTATATGAATAATTTGATGATATGGGATTTGAGGAAATTAGTGAGTTATGATGTGATATACTATAATTTTGGATGTAATGAAGCTGTTAAGTATGGATTGGAGTGTTATTTTGGTTAGTCTTGATTGGAGTTAGAAGTAAATGGACCAATGAATTGATTATAAGGGAATTGAATGAAGGCAGATAATAACTCAAAGGATCTTGTAAATGAGTTATGCAATAGAATGAAATTCAAACGGTGAGTTGGAAGCAAAACCTATGAATAAAATATAAACATAGGGGATTTAGAAGCTTGGTTAGAAGATGATTTTCTTAAAAACTCTATAGATAATGAAGTTAGAGGGTATCTCAAAGGAAGTTAGGGAGCAAATGTTTTACTCAATAATCACTTAAAAGTTCAGTCAGAGGCTAAAACTAGAAGATAAGTATAGTTAGGAAGGATCAAAGGCTGAGTCAGAGGGTGAATTCTTAAGGAATTTGAAGTTGACTAGACTTAAGAGATAGCTTAGAGAATATTCTGCCAAAAGATCTAAAAGTTGAATAGACTACATAGTTAGTTTAAAAGGTGCCTTAAGGGATATTTGAAGTGAAAATATATGAGTGTGAGTACTTAAAAGTTGTTTCAAAAGGTAATTTGTAGGAGATCTTAGGTAGTTATCGGACTTAGAGGATGATTCAGAGAATAATCCTGTTAAAACCTTAACTCTGATATGACTTAAGGGATAACTCAGAAGCTTTCTAGTTAAAGAACTTCAAGGATGATCTAGCTAAGAAATTAGCTCAGAGAGTGTTTATTGAACAATCTTAAGTATTTACCAACCTCAAAGATTGACTTAGAGGTTGAATTGGTTATGAACCTCATTACCCATGTGGTGTAGAGGCTAAATCAAAGGCTTCCTAGTTGAATATCCAAAGGCTCGATGACTCAAGATGTAGCTCTAAAGATAATAAAAGTAAAATATACTTATAGTACCATATTAAACTTTCAATACTTAATGCATAAGATAATAAACTAGAAAATAAATAACTTAATACTTATATAGATACGTAAATTGGTAATATTTCATAATTTTCATACAGAATAAAGTATTAGATTGGTGTAAAAATCGAAGAATTATTAACAAAGACAAGTTAACAATTGTAATAGTGAGCAATTGAGTTCCAAGTAAGTGAGATTAGTACTTTACTTTACTTTGGAGTATTATTTAAGAATACTCGATAACCTTAGTATATGTTTTGTTTGTGATTGTAAGTTAGTAACCTGTGTGTGTGAAACGCATGTGCTTGGGTATTGTATTGTTGTTATAGAGTACTAGACTTTATGTATTGGTTGATTTATGGTATTTTGTTGATAGAATTGTGTGACATTACTTAATCACCTTAAGAGGCAAACTAATTGAAACTCGACTTGACTTCTAGTTGGACTTACATCACAATCGACTAAGGGAAACAACTAAGATTCTCGAGCCAAACACGGACCCTTCAATGAGGATAGTAGAAATGGTCCTTTCCTTACTCTTAGTCGAACTAAATGACAGGAGAAGAGGTTATAGTAAGGTTGAGGACCATGGTTCAAAGTGAAGTCTCGGGCGGAATGTATTTCTCCATTGTATAATCTCCAGTTTGGTTCCAATTTACGAAGTACACGACATTAAACTCCTCAAAACCTAGATTAAAGTTGATGCAATTTCTTTAGTCTCATAAAGACCGGTCAATGTCATGCAATGACTTTGCTTAAGCATGCATGGCATCTAATTCACCTTAATTGAAAACCCTAATTGCTTGATGATAGATATATGTTATTGATATCAGGCAAGTGTACTTATCAATTTTAATATAGCGGATGTAAGTCCGAGTCGATCCCTCAGAGACTTTGAGTACTAATATTAACCTTAGCTCTATTATCTAACCGGAAAATCATTATGGGTTGAATGAATTAAAAATACTGAAATTAACGAACTAAACTAATTATGAGACTTGATTAAGTAATTTAGAAAGCAATAAAACTAAGAACGACTTCAAGTATGCAATAACGTATTTAGGAATTATTTCCCCTAGTGTTTAACATGTTATCGCATAAAATATATTCAATTCAATTTCTATTATTCTTGACCAGAGGGCTTCACAATTAAAACTAATACCTTTCTCAAGCATATTAACCTTAATCCTAAATTATTTACCGGAATCTCTTCACTTAGTAATATAACTTAGGATTACATTAATGTATAATGAATTCCCACACAAATAATTAACTTTCCAGAAGAAATACGTATCTTATCTCTAAATATATATGTAATTCTCTCCAATTATGCCAAGATCTAATTACACATGCAATTTCTCAATCATCATGCATAACATCATAAATTGATACTCTAGAATTATCAATCAGCAATTAAACAACATAATTGAATCAAGAAAAGATAAAAACTTTATTGAAAATCATAAATCAACTCAAGAGTCACATGAAACCCTAGGTTCCATAATCCTAAATACACGAATTCTAAGCCAGCATAATGAATCTAAAAACGAGTTTCATCAAAAACATAGAATAAAACATGAAAAACCCCTTTAATTGATGAAAAATCTCTCCAATCTTGAAGCTGGTGTTGCTCTCGCCTTTTTCTTCTCCTTCTCCTCAAGTCTCTTCTCTTCTCTTGTGTCTCCCCTGTCTTTTCTAATGTCCCCTTTTCTTGAAACCCTCATATGTCCTTATATATATGTATTATAAGGATTCTGTTTTCGTCACCAGACATGGCCTGGGACATGGCCGTATTCCCAAGTCGTGTAACTTTCTGACCCTGGCAAATTTTTCTGGATGGACACATCCTGGGGACATGGCCATGTCCCAGACTGTGTAACTTCAAAACTTCATAACTTCTTCATTTGAACTCGGAATCGAGTGAAACTCGATTCCTTTTCTTCGTTTTCGATCCTAAAACGCGTTCAAACCTTGAAATCAAAATTTTACTCAATTAAGTATTAATTTCTTTAAAGAAAACAAAAAATATAAGGGAAATACTATAAAATCACCATGTGAAATATGTTTAAAATCAGAGTTATCAGTTATTATCTTCGTCCCATTTACTGAACAAGTTATCGCTCACTCCACTATAGCTATTTTGTAGATTTCCAATAGACTCACTAGTATTACACCAAGTTTCAAAAGATTAGAGAACGAGGTTAGGGAGTGAGATTCAAGATTAATGGGCCGTGTTCTTATTTATTTGTCGGTTTTATTAACTTATAGAGAAACTAATAGGGTCTTTACTACTAACCCTCTAGTTTTCAACATGGATACTATTATTATGCTCCATAAACCTTTGACTTTTTATAAACCCTCTACTAATCATTTTCTTTTCTCAGATCAATCTACTTTTTTAGAACTTTTTGTTTAAAGTGAGATTTTATACTTTAAATGACTTGTAAAGCTTGATTTTCTTAGTCGGTTGAGCTACAAGTTTATTTTCTGAAGCTATTTTGAAAGTTATATCATAGGTTGATGTCTATGAGACTCAGAATTAGATGACTCAATGCAGGAAGTGGTAAATGCATTGTGTCAGTTATACCTAAGTTAGAAGCTAGCTGCTTTAGCTATTAACATAGGTTGGTTTATATGCTGAGATTGTTATGACTTTCTAGTCTAGAGCGTAACACATCTGTACTCCTAAGGGTGCTATGAGGTTGTCGTCTATGGTGGACAATATTGCTATTTCCATCTCCAATACCAACATTGACACAAGGGTCCGTCATTCTCTTCTATAAAACTTAGTAACAAATTTAAGATCTAAGAAACAACAGATATTGTTCTTCCAAGCCAAACAATCTTACATACAACACTCCTTTAAGCAAAAGTCCAACTAACCCAAACATGGCAACTACTTGAAAGAATAACAAACCTAAAAAAAAACTTGCTCTGTTTTTGTATGTTCATAACGAGGCAAAACAGAGTATATAACCACAATGAACTACTACTTCTTTTACTTACTGAAACACTTATAGCTAACTTTTGCACAACTTCAACATACTACTACGACAAACTCTACTCATAAGAAAGTTTAAGCATAACTTACTTAAATGAAACTCCGCTTTGATGCCAAGATGATGCAAACCAGTCTAAGGATTGACAAAGATGGTTGTTGGGATGAGTCCAAGCTTACAAAAAGCTTGAAGAATGAAATAGAAACTACTCGAAGACAGGAAAAGTAAACAAGCAACCCACGAACGATTAAAAGGATATGACATACCATGGAAACTCCGAGAACTCACCGCTCAACTCGATATAATGCATGAGTTAGTCCAATGAGGCTACTTGTTACCTAACCTTACTTAAGGGTTAGGATAAGAGTAAAGTAAGCACACATGCCGAGAGTAATGTTCACGAAAGAAGCATATTCAATATTCTGAGATATGTTCCTATGACTACATGTATAGTGGGTATTTATACTGAAAATTTAAGGCATCTTACCCAAAATGGAAAAAACTAAAGGGCAATGTCCAAAAGAAGTAATGTATAAGGAATGATAAAAGGTATAATTGAAAATACAACAAAAATGGATATCTCATAGGGAGGATTTTATCTTATGGTTACTTGAATACAAGGCTCTCTATAGATGGGTGACTTTTTGGTAGAAGACAACAAACTGTATCATCATGTTTGTGATTGCTGAGTGGAGGTGCTGAATAGAGGAGGTAGATCAATTGTACCGAGCTAAGCAGATAATTCTTCTAGGGTGAATTTAACTCAAACGTATTCATCATAGCTTAGATTCAAGTCGGTTGGGTGGGTTGTCGGATAGGCTGAGCTATTGTTTGAGTGCAGCTCAGGTCAACAGCTAGAGATGATTGATGAGCACATGAGGGTTCAGCTCAACTAAGGCATTAAGTCGGTAAATTACAGCAGCTCAGACTCCTCAGTTATGGGGCGCAAGGAGAGAACTCGCTTGGTCATGCTTTCCAATCTTTAAGCTTAAGCTTAAGTCAAGGGTTTGGTGATTTGATTCTTATCAGGGGAGGGTAGCCTTAAGGGCATTTTCCGCTTCATCATTTGCGGCCCTATGAGAATAAGTAGATGACATGGCATCTATAGCTTCCATTTTCATTGAATGTATGAAGAGGAATGATGAAGTTGGACAACAAAATTTAGAAAATGAGAAAGAAAATTGAAAAATTTGAGGAGAGAAGTAAAATTCTCGAAAGAAGCCTCCAAGTTTATAGGAGAAGTGAAAAGTGAAGTATGAATACAAGGAGGCTTATTTATAGGATTACTAAGACTGAGTGGTAAGAACTTAATTAATTAATATGACAGGTCCTTGTTAGGATTTTTGCCACGAAAGAAATGCATACCCAAATTTTTTAAGGATGGAGTCGTGATACACCAATTTGGTTAATGGAAGTTCAACATGTGTCCTTAGTGGTGAATGTGTTAAAAGCCTTGCATGTACAAAATAAATTAAAATAAAAACTTTTTGGATAAGGCACCATACCTTGAATTTATTGGCTAATAGTAAGATCGTATCGTTTTACATGGCTATCTTCATCATTTAACCATCACAAAATAATTAGCTTAGGTTTAGTCCAGCTTACACCACCCACTTGCTTGGCCTATTTACCATATGGAACCCTTCACTCACCAATATTAAGATTAAGTATAAAGTTAGCAACATAGAAGGATCAACTCACCCATAAGTCTCAAGCAATCTACCTTAGGACTTTGGAGATCTTATGAAGAGCTTACTCTCCTTGTTAACGCATCATAAATAAGAGTAAATGGTAAGTGTTGATAGGTTATTTTAGGAGTCTAACTTTAAGCCCAGGCTGATTGTCAAGCCTAATTTTTTGTTTTGTTTTTCTCTAACTTGATTAATATTAACATCTATCCCATCTAATATTGACCCTTAACTAGGAATTAAGGGAGCTTAGTTTCTTAAAGATTTTTGAAAAACTTTTGGAGTCGACATTCAACCAAAGTCAAGAAAAGGGCAAGTTAGAACTAATTAAGTAGATTGATCCTAACCTAGCTACTAGCTCACGAAAAAATCACTATTAAAGAAGAGTTTCTAAAATTAGAGATCTTGGATCCATAAATTGTTTTATTAAACCCTAAATGACCACCTTAACCTTCTCGATTTAAACACATTTCCTAAAGTACCCTTCTATAAAAATAAATAAATAAATAAGTGATTCCTATTTATAAGTAAATAAATGAATAAAATTGTATTTATTTACAAAAGAGAAAGAATTTGAAAAGATTATTTACAAAAGGGGAAGGATAAGTTTTTACATATTTTAAGTTACTCTATAGATACCTGTATACCATTATATGAGATCAAACTTTCATAAGTCATTTTATAAAACTTTAGTTTATTGATTAATTTTAATTTTGAAAACTTGATCGAATTTATGTCATTATCCATTTATTTTATTTAAAGAAAAAGGTCTTAAGGAAAAGGCCCTAATATTTAGGTGTTTTTATTTTTGAAATTTTTAAATAGTTTTGAATTTTGTAAAAGAGTTTACTTTATTTTTTTTCTTTTATTTTTGGAAAAAAATTACATGTGAGAAATATATATATATTTTTTGGAAAAAAGTCCTAAAAAGACATTTTACTTTTAAAATATATATGTATATATATATATATTTTAAAAGTAGAACAACCCTTCCTTTCTCTATTCTTTTCTTTTTTTTTTTAATTTTTTTTTAGTGAAGAATAAAAGATAAGGAATGAATAAAATAAGAAGAAAAAGAAAAATAAGGAAACAGATCGAATTAGAGGTAGGGGCACAAGTTGGATCTCGAGTGTAGGCATAGGTTGTAGACCGAGTTGAGTTAGCATGTGCGTCAAGTAGAATCGAGGACAATGGTTGAAGGTAGTTGAGCAGCTTACTCTGGCTTTCGTTGAAGGGGACGAATGTGTCAAACTTAAGGAAATCAGGGGTGATGAGCACAGTCATAGGGCAGTTTGTACCCAAATGCAATGGGAGGTGATGTTTTGTAAGGTGTTTTAAGTAATCAGATTTTGATTTCTTATTTTAACTTGTTTTTAATGAATTAAAAGGAAAGATTGGAACTTTCTTGACTTGCAAATAGTCAAACACTCATGAACATGATTATATACTCAAATTCTTCCAATTTTTTCCCTAAGTCGATAAGTTTTAAAGAGAGAAAGTCTAGGTTTTAGCATGAAAGCTAAGAGAGAAAGCTTCAAATTTATACTTGTTAGTGGATTTTTGAGTGAGTTTGGTGTTAGGAAGGGCTCCCCAAGTCCCTTTTTTTACTCATTGAAATTCACCTATGCATGGAAGGTCAAAACTTAGATTTAATTTGAAGAAATCAAATAAAAAGAGTAGTTTGTGAACTTTAATTCAAAATCATCAAATTTGATTCAATTTTTTTGGGACAAATGGTTAAGATGTGTTTATCATGTTCAGTTCTTGCCTCAAATATCAATAAGAAGCTTCAATTATCAATGAGTGAGCTCGAATCATGCTTTGTCCACTTAATAGAAAACTTGCACATTCATGTTTTTCCAATTTTCAAGCTTCATTTGACCCCTTAAACGATTGAGCCTGGTTGTGTTATTGGTTTTGATACGAAGTATTCCAAGTATATTTCTTGATTTTACTATTAATTTGATTAAATAGTTTAGAAAAAGGGATCTAAAAAACTTGAAAATGAGCTATCTAGGTGGGTAACACATAAGAAACTAAGGGAAAGGGCGAGAAAATGATAAAAAGTGCCAGTGTCAACCAATGAAAACTTGACTCATGGTAATGTAAGAGAAAGAAATTAAAAAAAAAATATATGCACAAAGTGTAATTAAAAAGTCTTGAACGCAGGTCTTTTAACATGTGTAGTGCGTGCTCTAACCACTGAGCTATGGCTTTTTCTAAATTACTTATTGCAAACCAGATTTATTTAAAAAAATAAAGTTGGCATAAGTTGGTTTAAGAATTAAGATTCGATTTAGGTCAAAATCAATACCTTAACCAACTCTCTACAAGTTGAAAAGGCAATAACTTTGCAAATTTGGTGCGCATATATTAAAATTAATTTTTTAGCTGAGTCTAATTTAATAGTTTTACAAGCTCCAGTTTTTTTATTGTCTAGTTAATCCAATACTAGCTTTTTGTAAATTGACTAATTTAAGTCCAATCAAAGCTTCCTTTGAAGCCATGATTAACCTAAATTAATCTCATTTTTACAAACAAAAAATATTTAACATTAACTATGGTTTAAATATTAATATTTTAAAATCTTTATAACAATTTAATATTCTCAAATATAGCTCAGATTTGTTAACTCTTATATATGCATTTTGATTCAATTTGACCTTAAAAACAAAATGATCCTCTCCAAACAACTTGAAGACCCTAGAAAACAAACCTAAGACTTAAAACCCTATTTCTCTAATTTTTTTATTGTATATTTTCAATATTTCAAAAGTTTTCTTATCTTGTATTTTCTTTTTATTGTATTTTTTCAATTTTTTTTATATTCTTTTGATTTTTCAAAATTTTTTCAATTTTTCAAACTTTTTTGTACTTTTTGAATTTTTTAATTAGCACAATCTTTTTTTTATTTAAAAAAATTTCTAAAAATTATAGGAGCAGAAAATTGAGGTTTATACAATGATCCCTTTAAAAGTGTAAGCTAAGCCCTAAAGCCCATGATGACCTATGCAGAGCCCTAATTCGAGCACTCTAAAGATCACCTATCTAGGGTTAAAGTTGTTAGCATCATGGATGACTTTCCATGGGTACTGACCAACCTTTCAACATCGCAATGAACTTGATTAGAAGACTTTGCCCATCTCTTACTATCTTCCATCCCATGGAACCTCAATTAGTAAGCTAGAGTTTATGGTTGGTCTACAATAAGATCAAGATCTTCTCCAATGTATTCAAAATGCATTAGGAGGATACAATAAGTGAATCTTTAAGATATAATATACTTTTTTGAAATATCTCGCTAACCATTCCTACGAATACTAAGTGATTCCATAGGTGAAGGGGATCTAAAGCCTTTACTCTCTTATTCATACTACTCTTCTTGCATTCCTTTTTTAGTCCTTTTTTACTTAAGTATTGAAGTGCTCATACTAGAATTACTTTTGGTAGCCCTCTTAACTTACGTTTACTAGTATTTCTAGGTTGCTTTCAATCTCTCTAGCCTCAACCAAAAATTACCATCAACACTTACTATTTCTCATGCGGTTAATTAAACAATATGGAGAGCAACTTAGCATTAGGTTGTATTGCTTAAGCACAAACATCGTATTTGGAGATTGTGCACCAATTCTTTAGCAACTAACCAAAATTCGTTTTATAGAAAATTAAGTTTAATCCATTGTATAGCTTTTCAATGAAATTAAACTCTTGAGTACATCTCATTTAATTATCCATAACTATAGTTAATTTGGTTTGTATGAAGAAGTGTCACATAGCTCTACTTCATTTATGGCTTGAGGAATGATTTTGCTCAACATAAGCAAATTGTCAATTGATTAAGGAATTACTCCCTAAGATTGAATTCATCTTATGAAATATTTGTGAGCATTGGAGTCTTCGTATATTTGACCAATTACACCTGATTCAAATAGAGTGATTTCTATCATCTTTAAGGAAATTTCATGCATTATCAAATCTTGACATTAGGCCAAAATTGCATAGATGATGCTACTCCCTTAGCTTTAGTCATATCATAATGGTAACCCCTATCTCTAAGCATACAAGGATATATTATGATGTGATCGTAAATACAAGAATTTATTCAAATAGTATTGGAATTGTTTATAGAGATGGATTAGGGAATCTTCGTCCTATTTTTGCTATTCATGTTGGCTATACAGATGTTGAAGTTAATGAAGAAGCTACAGACTTGTGAATGTAGTATGTAAAAGATGGAAGCGCATCATTGTAGAAACTAATTCCAGTATGGTGTATTAACACTTCAAAAGAAACGAAAGTTATCTTTGAAAACAAAAGGCCTGA
This sequence comes from Lumnitzera littorea, assembly GCA_024138015.1. NCBI lineage: Eukaryota > Viridiplantae > Streptophyta > Magnoliopsida > Myrtales > Combretaceae > Lumnitzera > Lumnitzera littorea. Next base: position 114,726,091 of record JAMXBB010000003.1, on the reverse strand, counting down.
CTCACGACATAATGGAGTATAAAAGGGCATTAGATATTGTGTCATTTCGCTTATCAAACAAGAAGCTAATGCAATGCAAAAGTAGGCGAGTGTTATTATAAGGTGTCTATACCCTATCCATGTGTTTACATTGTAGTTTGTAGATTGTGCTTCTAGAACACCACATATATAATTTTTCTAGTTATAAATGAAAATAATTGATTACATAATTTTATTAGTCTAAAAAAATAGTTGTAATTAAATGTTTTACCTATGCATGCATCAAGATTTCTGCAACTCTATCTTCTAAATTTTTGTTATTTATTTAATCACTTATAACATATTCAATATTAATATATTTAACTAGACCTATCTAAACGAGTAAAACTTTTTAATTTACAAGTCATAAGAAATATTTTTCAAAAAATATTTTCTCCATTTATCTTTATTTATTACACTGAAAAAGGCTCTTAAATAGTAGAGATGAGTAGTTATAAGGTGGGTAAAGTATGAGTCATATGCAAACTCTACCATGTAAGTATAAGTTTCGAAATCCTGTTATCCATACCATATCCTGTGGCACCTTGAAACTATTATGTACCCCTATACCCTATAAATTATATAAGATACAAGGTATCGAATATAACTTATGGATTTTTTTTTTCCTCATAAATTTTAGTATGACTAATTTTACAAAATACAAAACAAAGCTCACTATATTTTAAAAAAGAAATTACTTAATTTAGTCAATCTTTCAAATAACATAATAAATGAAGTCTAATGAGATTTATTTCTAACTAATTATTTTTTAAATAGTTCTTTAACTATTATTATTATTGATGAATTTTTATGAAAGTATTATATAAAACATTCTTTATGTAAATAAAATATTCATTTTTAATAATCATATTGCAGATTTTTTCACTTTAGTATAGTTGAACTTACTAAATGAGGAATATGGAGTAGGAAAAAAAAAAAAAAACAAAATAAAGAAAAGATTAAAAAGGAAGAGACTAATATGAGGATATTAAGTTTAGTTTAATGAAGTCACAGGCTGTATTTTGTTATTTTTTTAAATCCATACAAATGAAATGGTATTTTTTATTTATTAATTTTATTTAATTATTATTATAGGATATGTATAAGGTACATGAAATCTGTATCTATATATTTTATAATATAAGTTTTAAGGTAGGTACATGATACTCTAATCTCATACCCATAACCTATCCAATAAGTAAATATTTCAAAAAATTACTACTCGAAACCTATTCTATGATTTTAAATATTCATTTAGAACTTACCTAATCAAGTAGAGTTTAGATAGATATTCTGTATAATATGATTACTCGCTTACCTTTTTTATTAAGTAAGAAATATTTTCTTCTGTAAGAAAAAAAAATTCCATTAAAGGAAATATCCCAATATTTTTCATGAGAACAATTTATCCTTTTTGAAAAAAAATGTAATTTTCCATATTTACAATAGTTCTAAATAGGCAATTGATATTTATTTGAAATTCATTGTTATTGATGTAAAGATTACATTTTTAAGCATGAAAAGAGTTTGTTTTGGAAAAAAAAAAAATTATAGACTCATTAATTTATTAAAATTAGCCAAAGAGGTCGTAATGATTATTAAGTCATTCATGCTCTATCCTTCTCATCTAGATAAAACTTTTAACCTAATCTATCCTGTTACTAATACACTGATATTAATTTATTTACGATTGGAAATTACATAATATACTAGCCCGACTTAAAACTGAATAGGCCAATTTTCGAACTTTGGGCCAATCATCTCAATGCATAAGCCCAGAAAACCCTAGCACGCTACCAAGGTATAAACTCTTCTTCTAGGATAGTAAACCGAACTCTCCGTCCACTCCATAGCCGTTCTTCATCTTCCTTGGAGAGAGCACGATGAAGACCATACTCTCGTCGGAAACCATGGACATACCTGACGGTGTTGACATCAAAGTTAACGCCAAGATCATCGAAGTGGAAGGTCCACGTGGAAAGCTGGTACGGAACTTCAAGCACTTGAACCTGGACTTCCACTTGATGAAAGACGAAGCCACTGGAAAAAGAAAGCTAAAGATCGAAGCTTGGTTTGGATCTCGTAAAACCTCTGCTGCCATCAGGACGGCACTCAGCCATGTGGAGAATCTCATCACCGGTGTAACGAAAGGTTATAGGTACAAGATGCGATTCGTTTATGCTCACTTTCCGATCAATGCTAGTATTGGAAATTCGAACAAGACCATTGAGATCAGGAACTTCCTTGGCGAGAAAAAGGTAAGGGCTTGATTGTGTTATCACGTCGTGTCGGGATTATGTGAGGCTGATTGAATAGCAGAGTTCGATTTTTTATATATATGTATTTTTTAACTTACCGTGTTAAATTAGTAAAAGTTCTAGGAATTTATATGCTGATTAATTATGTTATACCGGGTCGATTTCGAATTAAATCTTGCTTTATATCGGGTAGTTATTCTGATCGCTATGAATATACAGCAAAAAGTGGGACTCGTATCATAAATGATGCATAATTATTGGAGGAAACTGGAAAATTGGTTGAAATGTATATGGAATTTAGCAATGAGAGTGGGTTCAAAATGTAATTGTCGTAGTAATTAAATGGTTTGATTGTGCATTGACTGTTTGCAATTTGATTAGGTGAGGAAAGTGGATTTGCTTGAAGGAGTCACTGTTGTTCGATCCGACAAAGTGAAGGATGAGCTCATTGTGGATGGCAATGATATAGAACTCGTTTCTCGTTCTTGTGCTTTGATTAATCAGGTATTTTCTCCCCCATGGTTTATGAAATAACTTGGGATAATTTAGTGAAATGTATTGGCTTTTCATGCTTAAGGGTAGTTCACACATCAGTAATTTGGTTTACTTTCTGTTGCACATTGATTGCTGTCCACCCTCCATCATTTCTGATCCTAAATTCTGTAAATTGTGAAGATTGTAAGCAATCAAATAATACAATCACATTATATAATACTTTTCAGACTTATGACGTTCCTCGCTTGTAAAGCCATATCATGTGAAAGAATTCACTCTTTGCCTGTTTTCTGTATTATTTTGTATTTTTTCATGGAGCTGCATGTTGTGGTATAGGTCTCTTTGTATCCAATATTACCTTAACCATAGCATGAATAAGATAAATAACTCTAGATGTTAGCTTAGCCAATTGCTTTATGCTTCTTGGGGTCTCTGGAAAGCTTGGAGAATCAGTCACTGCCCTTATTTTTGGTGTTGAGTTGGTTATTTATTTGAGCAAAAATAGTTGAATTTGGGTCCTTGTTGGTGTCACAAAGAAAAATGGCATGGAAGCTGCTTGGGTTGAGGGTTAGCACAGGGATGGGGAACTGAAATGATGATGGGGTTACTGTAGGCCCATGGGGTAGCTAGATATGTTTGGACATGGTGACATGCCACTCATTGCGATAATTTCATACCTATGTGTGACTCAAAGGTTAACTGGCAAATTCATTGGAATTCATGAAGGATTTCCTGTACATCTTGATCCCTGTGTGTGTGCAAACCATTCTACCAGCTTGCTGCACTATTGTTTTTTACTTCTGGAAAATGCTTGTTATTCAATGAGCTGATGAAGGTGCATAATAATAGAAGCAGTGCATGTTAGGCTGTATTTTTCACCCATTAGGAACATTTCTGTCTGAAAAGAAAGAATTCGATGGTTTCATCCTCCTTGTAATTGTGCATTTCAATCATGCATAATCCAAAGTTACTCTTGCAATACATTCACAACCTTTCAAAGATAATTCTTCCTACAATTATCTGCATTCACTATAATTCATAATAATGAATAGTAAACAGTAAATGTAATCCTTGCTTCGGGATTCTACAATATTCTACATGATTATCTTTTCCCTCATAATTAATAATGCAAAGTAAAAGGAAGTTAGCTAGGAAATAATTACATTTCTGTGCATATTTTGCTTTCAGTCGATAATGTTCTACTTTGAAAACTCTGACCCTCTAGCCATTTGATTTTTCCAACAGAAATGCCATGTCAAAAACAAGGATATTCGGAAGTTCCTTGACGGTATCTACGTCAGTGAGAAGGGAAGAATCCAGGAGGAGGAGGATTAAGTAGTAGGTTATAGAGGACAAGGATCATTGATACTTCTCTTTGTATGTTGCCTTTCGGCTCTGTCATCATGGTTGATCAAGTAGAACTATTACCTAGTTGAAATTTTGTTTCATGAAAGTTCCTTTTCAAACGATTTTCCTGATTACTCGGTAGTATTTTCTCCTATTTATACATTACTGAAATTTCAGCATTCAATACATCTCTCATCTTCTAGTTTAGTTGGTGTCCGCCGCTGTCTCTCCAGTTAATTTAACGTTTGAGTAATGTAAAATATGCTTTCCAATTTCATGGATGATTATGCTGTTGGTTCAGGAATACTGCTACATGTACTGGAAACATGTAGTAAACCTAGATGGGTGAGGGAATATGGATGCCTGCATGTTTTGTAGGAATTAATTGATGCCAGAATTGGCCCTTTTTGATGGTGACATCAGGTGGGACATATATATACACATGCACATATCTACATATGTGTGGAAATGTTGTGTTCATCATATGAATTTTGTCATATATATATATATATATTTTATAATGTAATATTTGAACTTCGAACTGGCTAAATTATACATTATATTGAAACTTAGTTGCCGGCATGTGGCAATGGGTTCAACAACCTCTCAAATGGTGATGGTCCTTAAGTTTAGCCTGAGGTAGAAGAAGAAAAATCTAAAATGAAGAAGAAAGAATGCCTATAATATTTTTTTCCGTTCGATTTTAAACACTCTTGTTTATAAGTTAGGTAAGCCGAAATTAGGGCTTTAATCTTTCTGTGAAAGTTGGAATTTTATGATGTAGGTCGCCCTCTAATGTTATTTTTTGTGTTTTTACCGGTAAAACGATGGAGGGGGTTTTGCTAAGAACCTACCATTGTCGTAGTAGACGGACAATGATTAAGATGAAAGATCACTACTTCTTAATATTTTTCTTTTGTTTTAATATAGATCTTTGTAAGAAATCGTGTCTTCTTTAATTGTTGTGTGTGTGTGTATATATATATATTTTCTGTTTATTATTTGCTTTGTTATTCCCTTAGAGTTATATAACATTCCTTGCCATATTGTCATTAATTAAAATGGCAAACAGGATATGCATTAGGTGATGATATCTTATTTTGGAGTTTTCATTTTTTTTTTGTTTGTTTGATGACGTGTCATGCCCTCATTAAGTGAGTGTTATATTCAACATAACCTTGGATAACAAAGTTTTTCTTTTTCGTTTTTTTATTCCCAGTAATGAGCATAATATTAAACATAATCAAAACGAAGTTCAGGTACCCAGCATTCAAATGAACAACAAACACAAAAACACTAGCTTGGTTGTTTGCTTTCGCTACCCATCTGTCGGGCTGCGACAACATTCTGATCTATGCGAGAGTCATATGCAACTAAGTCTGACAAAAATAAAGGAAACATAAAGTCAAAATTAATATTTATATCCATCTTGAGTTCTTCCTTCGTTAAAGGGTTCGCCACTTGATTAGCATCACGGATGATCGTGCAAAAACGGATATGAGCGAATTTATTCATCAAATTGAGACAATGTTCGATAATTGCCGCGTTCGAGCTATTTTCTGCACATCCTTTTTCGATAAGTTCAATAGCGCTCGCACAATCCGATTCAATAATAACATTATCCCAACCCTTCTCTACTGTCAATTGAAACAGTGGCCCACATTTCCGCTTCAATCGGGGCTACCTCAACTAATTTCCTGATAAGCCTCCCATAATTTCCCCCTGCCAATCCCTTCCAATTATTGTCATGGATGTTATGCTCTGAATGGATGAAGTCATAGCAATTTTATCATGTAAATTAATATAAGATAGAAATTGATTTTACAACTGTTATTATAGATATAGCTTATATAAAGTAAACAAGACTCAAACAACTTGAAGCGTCCATTAAGATACCTATTATAAGCAAAACTTATGGTATTTCTTTGAAAATATTCATAATAAATCTTGTGATACATACTTTTTAGTACTTACTTATATTTACATAATAATATTTACATCAACAAATTACATTTTCCAAAGAAAAGTTTTAATAATAATAGGTTTTGATACATATATGTATAAACCTTACTAAAAAACTAGTAGTCGCCTAGGGAAACTAACTAGTTTTATCAAAAGAACCAAAATACTAAAAGTGATCTAGTTTCAACAATCTTTATATAGCTTCTCACTCCACAACCCCTTTCATAATAGTATGCAGTTGGGTATAAAACTGCATCTTTACTCTTTAGTCGGTACTTACAATAAAATCTATAAGGATACGAGTATAATTAACTTAATAAGTGAGACGGAGATAAAAGAATACAATAAAAACACAAAAAAGGTTACGAGCCTTAATGAAATGTGATGTAATCAATCATATACAATATCACACAATTTTATTCAGTCTAATGTGAGGTTACAGAAATTACATTCGTTCTAATCTAAATTGAGGAATTTTAATGCGACCCAAATCAAACTAAACATAGAATTGTGCAATGGAGAACTCCCTCTATTTAAGATTGCTTTCGAATCATGGCCCCTTAATCTTGTTGCAATCTCCTCTCCTATCACTGAATTGACTAAAAGTGAGAAAATAACCATTTCAGCAACCATCATTGAAAGAGTCGGCATTTGATTTGACACTCATAATAATTTCCCTGATGAGTTGTTATGCATATCCAATTAGGTTAGTAGTCGAATCTTGATTAGTTTTACTAATAGGTGGCCTGGCAAATTCAACCAAATCAAATAATATGAAATCATGCAAAGTAGCATATCAAGACAAAATAGATTATTAGTCATACATATAGCATACACACAAATAGTTAAGTTATAACAACAAACAAAAATACTCTTAAGCTTCTAGATACTTTGTTATAGTATCTCAACCGATTGTAAAGCTACAATCACCCGATTATAGCATCACATTATCCCTAAGTGTAGTACGTGTCATCATTAGTGATCCTTAAAATTTTAATACATAACTTTAGTTTTTAATCACTATATGGAGTAAGAATTTATTTTTAATATTAATAATTTTTTTAATCTGAGTTAAGTGAATTCTTTTGTTATTTATTAAGTTTTGGTTAAATGAGATATGTTCCGACTTAGTTTCGGACCTAGTTTCCTATTAAGGTTCTCACATACTATCCTAAATTATGTTCTTTGAGTACTCTTTAACCCTTATTTTGCACTATAATTTTCCCAAATTTTTCTTTCTTACTTCCTCTCTCCATTTTTCTCTCCCAAGAATTTTTCAAAGTTCCAAATGAGCAAAACTTTCATCCTTAAGTGCAGTTTATGTTTTACAATAAGGTTGAGGGGTCTTTTGATTTTTATTCCCTATTAAACATGTATAATATCCTAGTCTAAGTGTTCAAAATTGGTTTCTTTCGCACATTCCTTGAATCTTCCAACCTTTGCCATGTATGAAAGGATGTTTCCTGGTGTCTTGCAATTATTTAATAATTTTTCCTATATTTTATTTATTTATTTAGTGAATTTTACACATTTTCAATTACTTTTAGTAATTATGGGGTATATATATTTATATATTAATTATACCTGATATATATATATATATATATATACATGTCTTTTATATATTATTTTATGTACATTTTTAATTCTATTACTCTTATAATTTATTTCTAGGTAGTCATTAATTAACAAACTTGATTTGCACATCAGTGGTACTCATATAATAATATAGTCAATTTTTGCTATTTTAGCTATATTTTTAATATTTTATTATATTTTTAATTTCTGAGCCTACATGGTTTCATCAACTAACATCACTATACTCCTCGTAAGTTTCTAATATAATCGGATTACCTTTTTGAACACCCCAAATTAATTGCTTGTAACCTAGCCATATAAGTACGAGGCCCATGTTTCTACCTCTTTTTAGAAAAGTTTTGTTCTCAAAACTTTCAATTTAACCAACTTATAATTGATAACTACTTACAATCGAAGGAAATGATATTGCTCACCTATGTCTTTGAAGAGTTATGGATAGCAATTCTTTATTACCATATTTAGCTCCCAGGTTATTTCTACTCTTGAACCACTTCTTTACTGAACTTTCATATAATCTACTTTATGATTCTTGAACTTTTGAATTCAATTCTCTAATATCTTAATTGGTTTCTCCTTAATAGTGTAATTTTCTCACAAATCTACCGGTTTCAATTTCACCATTGCCGTGAGTCCTTCATGAATTTCCGTAACATTGATATGTAAAAAACATCATGATATCTTGCTAAGCTCAGGGGAAAAGAAATTCAATAAGCTACATCTCTAATTTTCTCCAATACTTCGAACATCCCAATAAATCGAGAACTTAACTTCCTTATGGTACCAAATTGTTTAAATCCAAAGTTCACAAATATATGATCCCCCACTGCAAATTCCACAGGTTTTCATTTCAAATTAGCCTAACTCTTATAACAATCCTATGTGACTTTCATTCTTTGTCATATTACTTTCACTTTTTCATTCATTTGATAAATCATGTCATGTCCTATTATCGCATGTTCATCGCTTTCCTAATATAATGGCAATCTATATTTCCTTTCATATAACGCTTCATATGGGGCCATTTGTATAGTTGTTTGATAACTATTATCATAAGCAAACTTTACCAATAACATCTGTTGATCCCATTTACCACCGAAATCCAAAATGCAGCCCCTTAACATATTTTCCAATATTTGAATCACTCTTTCTAACTAACCATTTATATGAGGATGATAAGCCGTACTGAACTGTAACTTAGTTCCTAAAGATTGGTGTAAACATTTCTAGAACTTAGATATGAAATGGCTATCTCTATCTAAGATAATACTTACAGGTACACCATACAATCTAACAATCTCTTGCACATACAATCGAGTTAACTTCTCTATTGAATCTCCAATTTGACAAGGTAAGAAGTGAGCACTTTTCATGAACTTATCCACAACTACCCAAATTGAATCATGACCTACTCTTGTTCTTGGAAGTCCCACTACAAAATCCATAGTAACATGATCCCACTTCAATTGAGGTATTTCTAACTGTTGCAATAACCTACTGGATCTTTGGTGTTCAACTTTCACTTGCTAATAAGTGGTACAGCTTGACACATATTGTGTTATCTCCTTTTTCTTACCTTTCCACCAAAATAATGCTTTCAAGTCACAATACATCTTATTCCCACTAAGATATAAGGTATAATCCCTAGTTTGAGTTTTATCCATATCTCCTTCTTTAACTTAGAATTATGGGGTACACATACTCTATTCTTTTATCTCAACACTCCTTTCTCATCAATTCAGAAATCTAGTACATCTCCATTTTCAACTTTTCTTTAACTTCTTTGAAACTCAAATCCTCATTTTGAAGAGATTTAATCTGTTCTATCAAGGTTAGTTGTATGATTCAACTTTACATTTATCTCATACCATCTAAATCCAATTTCCAATTTCTCAAATTCCTCGATCAACTCTTGTTAAGGAGTAAGTAGTGAAGCTAATTGCTCATAATTCCTGTTATTTAGTGCATCCGTTACTACATTAGCTTTGCCACGATAATAATTAATAGTCATATCATGATCCTTAATTGATAGTCATATCATAATCCTTAATATGTTCTAACTATCTCCTTTACCTTAAATTTAACTCCTTTTGAGTACAGAAATATTTCAAACTCTTGTGATCTATATACATTTCACAATGTTAGCCATACAAATAATATCTCTAAATCTTTAGAGCAAATACCATAGCTGTTAATTTAAGGTCATGTGTTAGATATTTCTTTTCATGACACCTTAGTTGCCTTAATGCATATGGCACTACTTTACCATCCCGCATTAATACATAGCCAAGTTTATTCCGAGAAGCATCACTATATACACAATATGGTTTACTTAGATCTGACAAAGTAAGTATCGAAGTTGAAATCAAATGGTCCTTTAACTCTTAGAAACTTTGATTACATTAATTACTCCATTCAAATTTAACATCCTTCTGCATCAATTAAGTTAAAGGTCTTGCTATCTTAGAAAAGTCCTTTATAAACCATCTATAATAGCCTGCCATTCTAAGGAAGCTTGTCACTTCAGAGACTGTAGTTGACTGCTTTCACTTAGTTACAACCTTAACTTTCTCATGGTCAACCAATACCCCTTACCTGGCATTATATATCCCAATAATGAAATTTTATTGAACCGGAAGTCATGTTTACTTTGTTTAGCACACAACTTATTATCCCTCAGCTTTTGTAATGCCAAACGCAAATGTTTTACATGCTCTTTTATAGTCATCGAATAAATTAGAATGTCATCAATAAACACAACAACAAATTTATCCAGATATAGTTGATAGGTTTGATTCATTAAATCCATAAATACTACAGTTGCATTAGTTAGTCCAAATGACATTACTAAAAACTCATAGTATTGGTTTCTCATCCGAAAAGTTGTCTTTGGTTCATCCTTAGGCTTGATTTGTAACTGATGATACCTAGATCTCAGATTAATTTGTGAGAACACAGTATCTCCATTCAACTAATCAAATAGATTGTCAATTCTTAGGAGTTAGTACTTATGCTTAACAATCACCTTATTTATCTCTCTATAATCAATACACAATCTCATAGATCTTTCTTTCTTTTTCATAAACAGCATTGGTACTTCCTATGAAGACACACTAGGTTAGATAAATTCTTTACCTAATAACTCCTATAATTGCTTCTTTAACTTTTGAAGCTCCATTGGTGACATTTTATATGGCACTTTTGATATAGGTTCGGTTTTTGGAATCAATTCTATGGTAATGTCTAACTCTTAATGTAAAGCTAAACCATGTAAATCATATGGAAGGACATTCAGGAATTCACGCACTACTGATATCTCAAACACACTCAGAGTCTCTTTCTTCCCTTCCATTGCAAATATCCAATAGACCCACTAATACACAATATTACCATCCATTTCTTCAATTGTTGTTAGATATCTCTCATGAATTTTGATGATAACAAAAAAAAAAAAAATAAGAATGCTAATGTACTAACAAGAGTTTCATTTAGAGATTTATTTAGAAGGTTTGAATCACTTGAAAAAGAAACAAGTTTAAAAAGTATTAAAAGAATGTTTCAAAAGCTTATATAAGAAGAGTCAGTACAATACTTCAGAAAATTATTCAGAAACTTTGAAGATAAATAAACTGAGATATCTTTTGAAGGTCATTTAGATAGTTAGTCTAGAAGATTAAATCTTAAAAAAAAAACACGATATTAGATTCGAACTGAATAAGTTTTAGCTTCACTAGATTAAATGTATTTCCTAGATTAAGTGTATTAAGGAAATACATTTAATCCAGTTTCACTTAAGTTGGAATTAAGATCCATGAGGATTATTTTTAAGATAATTAATTTTTGAAAATAATTAAACAAACAAGAAAATATTTAAGATTAGATAAGGATAAGGATGATTTCAAATATTATGGGATATCAAATTCAAAATTCAAGATTATCTGAAGTTGATAATCAAAGTATATTCGATAAAGAAGATTGGACGGAGATAAGATCAAATTCAAATTCTAACTCCAAGATTTTCTCCAAATATCTATGGATCATTTTTTAAATGTGGGGATTGGATAAACATAAGATGGAGATAAATATCAACATTTTAGCCCTTAGAAGACATTAATATAAAAGAAGAGATGTTTCAAAATATTAAGTACGATTCTGAGAAGAAAAAAAATATATGCATCACACTTTGATTGTGATCAATTTCTACTATCTGAAAGAGCATTGAACACTTCTCAAATATCTCTTTAGAGAATTAAATTGAAGCTACTTATTCAACTATCTTTGTTTCTGTTTATGTGCCAATCTATTTGAGATTAATACTATTCTTCTCACTTCTGTTTTGTAAACATTTTTTTTTTATTTGAGTATTGTTTGAGATAAGTTTAATTATACTATGTAGATTTGTAGTTGGCTTAGATTGTAGAGAGGCCAGATAAGAAGAGCAGAATGTTGTGAAGGCTAAGTGTGGTAGATGTCTGTAAATTTATCTTAATTTGTTTATGATATAGTGGATCAAGTGGAACGGTACTAGTGAAATAAACCGGGTCCTTAATAGTAGAGTTGGAAGAGAGCAGTATGCAGAAAGCCGAAACTCTATAAATCCTGAACTTGATATCCTTCTCTCTATCTCCTTTACTTTGAGTTATTTATGTTATTAGTGTGTTAAATTATTAAAGTACCACTATTCACCAAATTAAATTATTAAAAGGGATAATTTTCATTCACATTGAAAAAGTTTAAAAAATTTTCTAAAGATATCAATTCAAGCACTACCTTCCTCTTTTCTTGATATCTTATACGGGACTAACAATTGGTATTAGAGCTTTGCTCTAGTATCATTCAGAGTTTAAGATCATGGGTGAACCATGTGATAGTTTAACAATTCAACCTGACAATGCACCATTTTTTTATGGTAATAACTTTCCTTATTAGAAATTCAAGATACAGCCTTATGTGAAGGCATCAGACTATCAGGCTTGGCAAATCATCTCAACAGAAGATCTCAAAGTTCCAACCATTATTGCATCAAATGAGGATATCACCAAAGCTGAGCTTAATTCAAAGGCTAAGAATTTACTTTTGAGTACTATTGCATGATCAAAATTCTATCTAATTGCTACTTGTGCTACAATTAAAGATATTTGGGATACCTTAGTGTAAACTTATGGAGGAATGGAGACAATTAAGGACATGAGGATCAAGTTGCTAGTTCAATAATAGGAAACTTTTGTAATTCTTCCTGGTGATGAAATTAAGGACTCCTTTAGTGTAGATTCACTGCTGTAGCTAATGAATTGTCTTCTCTTAGCAAAACAACTAGTGATGCAGATATGGTTCGCAAGATGCTAATAACCCTTCCTAAAATTTGGAATGCAAAGAAAACTGCCATAGAAGAAGCTTATGATCTGAAGAGACTAATCCTGAGTTAATTACGTAGCAAACTTATGGCACATGAAATTGATTTTCTTAAATTAGATAGTACTTCAGAGGATAGAAAAAAGAAGGCCACAGCTTTCAAAATTAAAGAAATAGACGCTGATTTTAAAGAAGAAGACTCATTTGAAGAAGAGGACGAAGATGTGACACTTCTAGCTAGAAAACTCAACAAATGACTAAATAAGAAAGGTAAGAAAACCCTTACTAAAAGATTTCCTCCTAATAAAAACCGATCTAATGATGTAGGTAAAGCGATCAAGGAAAAGGAGGAGAAAAAGTTCAAAAAAGAAATTCTATGCTATGAATGTAAAAAGCTAGGACATATCAAGTGTGAATATTTGGTGTTAATTAAGAAGATAGAGAAATTCATGAAGAAACAAAAAATCTTTGATGGCTATATGGAGTGATTTGGAAGATTCAAAAACCAAGCTAAAGAGTTTAGAAGAGTGTGGAGAAGCAATCTGTGTCTTATGGCACTCTTTGAGGTATATTCTAAACTGATTCTGACTCTGACATAGAAGTATTTGATGATATATGTACTAAAATCAATAAGTTGCTTAAAGCTCTTTTTAAGTCAAATGACAAGATCTTTAAGCTTGAATCAAAAGTGAAGATGTAAAAAAGTGAAAAACAATCTCTCAATCGAACAAATCAATTGTTAGCTAATGAAAATGATTTTGAAAGATTGCATGTTGCTTGTGAAGAAGGAAGAAATTAAAAATTTTAAAAATCAAGTGGAGGATTTATCTATGTCAATCAAAAACACGTTTCAAAAGTTTGATAAAAGTGATAAGAAGTTACAAATGCTGATCTCTAGTCAAAGAATAGATAATTCAAAATCTGGACTTGGTTTTGAATTTGGAGAAACATTGAAAGCAAAGAGAGAAATAGTATTAGTTAAATCAAAAAACAGTCAAAGAAAAGGACAAAAGCAAAATAGTTGAACTTATCAAAAGGTATAATAGATGGTACTCTCAAAACAACAATAAGTATTCTTTTAGAGGGTACAACAGAAAGTTAAACAGAGGGTATGATAAAAAGAATCAAAGTCAAAGGAAAGTGGTAAGTGATAGGTATATTGAGCAAAGGCCTTATGCTCATTTTCTACGTAATAAAGTAAGATATATAGAGAAATATTACTTTTTCAAAAAAATACAAGTTGAACAATAATCAAGGGTCAATTCATAAGTCAAGCTTAAATTTTCATGAACCTAAGCTTCGTTGTGTTCGTAAATAGACTTGATTATGTTGTGATGCATACAGGAATACAAAGCTAAGTTAAAAAGAACATGGTATCTTGATAATGGATACTCAAGACACATGATAGGTGATACTTCGTTGTTCACAAACTTAGAATGGAAGAAAGATGGATATGTGAAATTCTATAACAATGGTAAAGGTAAAATAATTGCAATAGGTACAATTAGTTTGACACCTCACACAATTGAAAATGTGTTGTTGGTTAAAGGTCTAAAACACAATTTGTTAAGCATAAGTCAGTTTGTGTGACAAAGGGTATAGGATAACTTTTGAATATGACAAGTGTACTGATTTTAATAAGGATGGATTTAAGTTGTTTGAAGGATTCGGAAAAATATATATATATATATATATATTTACTTAATTAAACCATCTAAAGTGTTATCTGAAAGTTGCTTTATATTTGTGAATGATAACACTATACTTTGGTATAAAAGGTTAGGACATGTGAATTTTCAATTAACTTGAAAAATTATCTAAAAAGAACTTAATTAAAGGATTACCAAAATTGCATGCTCATGAAAATATTCGTTGTATTACTTGTCTTAAGAATAAAATGAGTTTGTCATGACACAAAGATAAGAAAATTATATTCACTCGAAGACCTTTAGAGTTGTTTAATCTAGATTTGTTTGAACCTACTCAAACTCTAAGTCTTAGAAGAAATAAGTATGGACTTATCATAATAGATGACTTCTCAAGATTTACTTGGATCTTGTTCTTGTGTCATAAAAGTTATGCATTTAAAAGTTTTGAAATATTTTCCAAAAGAGTTTAAAACGAAAAAGGTCTCTCCATCATTAGTTTATAGAATGATCATGGAAAGGAATTTGAAAATTCAAATTTTATTTCTTTTTGTGAAGAAAAAGGCATCACTCATAATTTTTCTATACCTTATTCTCCATAACAAAATGGAGTAGTTGAACCCAAAAACATAGCTATTTAAGAAATGACAGGAACATTACTTAATGAAAGTGGCATAACATATCATTTTTGGGCTAAAGTAGCATCAATAACTTGTTATATTATAAATCGAGTATATGTTAGGCCTTTGATAAATAAAACTACTTATGAGATTTATAAATGAAGAAAATCTACTGTTTCATACTTTCACACATTCCATTGTAAGTGTTTTGTAAAGAAAACGGGAAAAGTATTGGGAAAGTTTGAAGAAAGAGCTGATAAAGCCATCTTTCTAAACTACTCTCTAAACTCAAAGGCATATCAAGTACACAATAAAGTGATAGAGGAATCAATAAATGTCAAGTTTGTTAAAGAAACAAGAAATGAATAATCAGATAATTGTACACAACTTGATTTAGAAGTTAAGTCACCCCATCAAAAGGAACATCAAAAACTTCAAAAATGCTTGATGTGTCCAAAATAGAACCAGGATTAGAAGGTTCTTTAAAGACTAATACCAAGTTTGTTGAAACCTGTCCGAAAGGTAAGTCAAAATGTTTTAAACACTTCTATACACCACCATCGACACTTAGATTTAAATCTGATTATCTTCCTGACCTTATGATTGGTAATGTTAGATCTAAAATAAAAACAAGATCAAGCTTACAAAATTTTGAAAACCATTTTGCTTTAATTTTTGAAATTGAATCTCATTCAATTGATTCAATTGATGAAGCTTTAAATGATAATAATTGGATCTTAGCTATACAAGAAGAACTTGGTCAATTTCAAAGAAATCAAGTATGGGGTTTAGTTCCAAGACTTAAAGATTAGTCAATTATAGGCACTAAATGGGTTTTCAAGAATAAACAGGATGAACATGGAAAAATAGGAAGAAATAAAGCTCATTTATTTGCTAAAAGATATTATTAGGAAAAAGGAATAGATTATGATGAAACTTATGCTCCTGTAACTAAGCTAGAAGTTATAAGATTATTGTTTGCATTTGCTTGTTAGAAAAATTTCAAATTATATTAGATGGATGTAAAAAGTGCTTTTCTAAATCATTTTATAAAAGAAAAGGTATATGTTGAGTAATTCCTTGGATTTGAAGATCCCTTCAAATAAGATCATGTATATAAGTTGAAAAAAGCTTTGTATGGTCTCAAATAAGCTCCTCATGCTTGGTACAAGAGATTGAGTCAATTTTTAATTAAGAATGATTTTCAAAGGGGAAAAGTTGACTTTGCACTATTCATGAAGCATCATAGAGAAGATATGTTAATTGTACAAATTTTTGTTAATAACATTGTTTTTGGTGTAACTAATGAAAAATATTGTCAAGAGTTTTCGAGCTTGATACAAGTTAAATTTAAGTTGTCACTCATAAGAGAATTAAACTTCTTAATATTATAAATCAAATAAATAGATAATGGAATTTTTATTCACTAAGAGAAGTACATCAAACAAATATTAAAGAAATTTGATTTTGAGAATACTAAGGATTCTTCAATTCCTATGAGTATCTTAACAAAGCTTAAAATCATAGGTAATGGTAAAAAGGTAAATGAGAAATTATATCGAAGCTTAATTGGATCTTTACTATACTTAACAACTTCACATCATGATATTTTGTTTAGTACTTATGTTTGTGTTATATTTCAAAGTTTACCAATAGAAACACACTTAATTGCAGTTAAAAAGATCTTTAAATATATAAAAGGCATTGCAAAATTAGGAATTTATTATCTTAAGGGTCAAAATTTTGATCTCATAGGATATTTAGATCCTAATTATGTAAGTTGCAAAGTGGATAGAAAGAGTACTTCAAGTAATTGCCAGTTCTTAGGGGATAAGCTAATTTCTTGGTCTTCTAGGAAACAAAACTTTATTTCCCTTTCAACTATAGAAGTTGAATATGTTTCTATTAGGAATTGCTCTGCACAAATTCTTTGGTTAAAACAACAATTAGATGATTATGGGATAAATTATAAAAACCTACCCATAAAGTGTGACAATACTAGTACTATTAATTTAATAAAAAATCTAGTTCATCACTCAAGGTTAAAACATATTAAAATAAGGCATCATTTTATTTGTGACCATGTTGCAAATAATGATGTGAGTGTTGAATTTTTACCAACTGAATATCGATTTGTAGATATATTTACAAAATCTCTAGATAAATTAAGATTTGAATTTATTTGTAATGAAATTGGTGTGTATAACCTTTTTTGTTAGCATAGAGAATATTTAGTTATTTCCCCATAAGTTCAAATTTTGGACATGTGTAGATAGAGTTTTTTTTTTTTTTTTCCGCTAAGCTTCAAAGTCTAAACGTATGTGAAATTTTTTTTAATCTAAACGTGTGTAGTGCATGTGAAAAGCACAAGTAATGGGACTTAAAAATTGTTTAATAGGTCCTAAAATATCTTGGAAGTGGGTCTAATTGATTAGACTAGATGCATGCAGAATAAGGACCACAAGATTCATTAGTTCTTCCCTTTCCAAGTATAAAGCTATAATTTTCTCTTCTTCCTCTCATTCTTTCAAACTCTTCATTTCCTTACTCACATTTTCTCTCAAGAAAATATGTCTCCTTGAAAATCTTCTTGCATTGCAGTTCAAGGTACAAAAACCAAATCTCGAAGCAGTCTAAACAACCCTGTTGATCTCATTAAACAAGAGACCAACATCACTAACCCTATGGAAACTCAACCCATCGAACCTTAAGAAGAACCATCTGAAAAGACCCAAACCCTAGAACTTGGAGACAAGCCATCAATTGAACTAGTTTAAGAAGTGACCCAAAAGGATGGTTCTAAACCACATTCTAAACCAGCCCAACAAGTCACTCAGAAGAATTCTCATGATAAACATAAACTTGGTTCGTCTTCTTCATCTAAAGAAGTTGTTGAATCGGAAGACTCAAGTTCTTCCACAAAGTTGTCTAAAAAAGAATTTAAAACCAAGTCTGATCCCCCTAAATAACCTCTTGAACATGAACCTAAGAAAATAGTTCGCAAGACCAAGGCTTCATAGCTTGTGAAAAAGACCTTGAAGGATACTCCTCAATCTGTGCAGAAGCCTCAAAAAGCTGAAATCGTGAAGAAATCACCCTCTAAACAAAGAGATAAACCAAAGAAGAGATACATTATGAAATGTAAGAGTTTATCTATCAAAGAATCTTTTTTCTTGGATTTATATTTCTTTAAGAAAAACGGATTTTACTAGAAGGAATACGTAGATGAGTTAGGTTTAAGTAATTTGGCTAATAAGAGTGGTGTTATATATGGCGAGTTAGTAGATGAATTTTGTCGAAAGTTAGACAATAAGCATCGGGATGTATGGAAATCTAAAGTGTTGAATCAGAAAATTGAGAATACAAAAAAGGACATTCTAAAGTGTTTTGACTTTAAAGAAATTCAAGAAGATGAAAATTTGGTGTAGTTGACTAAGGAAAATGTCTTTACAAAGCTGAATGATAGAATAAAGTTAGGTCTTGGTAGAGATATATTCAGCACAGAGTTTGAATTATCAGTTAGGATTTTACATAAGTTTGTAAATACTTTTGTGCTACTTAGAAGGGATGGTTCAATCTTTGTGACTAGGGAAGATCTATTAGTTATGATGGCTATGTTAGGCAAAAGGAAAGTAAACATAGTGAATCTGATGATGAGGCATATATGGAAGCATTTAGATGCTAAGCCATATGGAATCTTGTTAATGGCGCTGTTTAAGTTTACGAAGTTAAAAATTCCAAGAGATGTAACCTATCCTTACTATCTTACTAGGCTAATATAGAAAATTTTCAAGCAAATGGGCATCTATGTCACTGACAAACTCTGGCACTCTTATAATAGAGAAGTTTATGTTTACCCTTCTAACATTAGGAAGAGGGTAATCATTATTGAAAATAAGGATGGTGAGAAGAAAAGGAAAAGAGGTAAGGAACCTACTGTTGAAGGTCAAAAGAAGAAAGGGAAGATGATAAAAAGGACTGGTGGGGTTGAATTCGGAGAAGTGACTAGATCACTTTCAGATAGTGAGTCAGAGAGTATAGAATTACAAATTCCTTCCTCCAAATAAAGTGAAAGTTTTGTATTTGTTGAGCAAATTTCTAAGGGAATTAAGGAAGTACTTGGGAAGTTGTGAAGGATTAGATTTCAGGAATGAAGGACCTATTCAAAATATGGGTCAAAGAAACAATGTCTAAGTCTAAGGTTGATGAAGAGACTTAACTTAATGATCCACTAGTTGAATTACTTGCTTCTAAACCAAATCCTCAAACCCTAACACCTAAACATTATTCTCTTGTGACTACTCTACTCTAAGCCAATCAACCTGATCAGCTATGATAGGATTTTAGGTATTGACCCAATGTTACGTTAAGTTTCGAAGCACATGGGAGGCTTGCTCGCAAGCTCCACTAAGTGGGTAACTTATTTATAAGCTATGTCAGCGTTGGATAACCTACCCAACTCTGTTGGGTTTGACCTGTTATGCTGAGTATGCCTTGCTTTACCCTGACTGAGCCCTCCCACAGACCTATCTATGAATTATGGCAATATTGGAAGACGTTACGTGTTTTGTAAGTTCTATCTTGGCCTACTATTTATGCCCTGCTTTGCCAGGTCTTCCTTGCTACACTTGGTTCATTCTGCTTTAATGTGGTTGGCTTTATTCTATTCTGCTGGGTTTACTCTGATAAGCTATACAAGATTATCTTATCTTACCCATTCACTCTACTTTATCGACATTGATTTGCTCGATTGAGTTTATTCGACCAAGATCTATTCGGTCATGACGAGGCTGCTTGGCTATTCTGTATTAGGTTGGCTGTACTAGGTCATATTAAATCAATTGGCTACATCCATGTTAGATCAGCTTGGCCATGCGAGGTCAGCC
Organism: Lumnitzera littorea; assembly: GCA_024138015.1. Lineage (NCBI taxonomy): Eukaryota > Viridiplantae > Streptophyta > Magnoliopsida > Myrtales > Combretaceae > Lumnitzera > Lumnitzera littorea. The sequence goes on along the minus strand of JAMXBB010000003.1, from coordinate 114,705,911 downwards.
ACTATCATGTCAGCTCGGCCACTGCTATATCAGGTCGGTTAGCCATGTGAGTTGGCCCTGGTCATGTCAAGTCAGCTATAGACATATCAGATTGGCCTTGGACAAGATAGGTTGTCCAAAATTAGGTCTGCCCAGATCATAGCGCCAAGTCTCCAACAATTCTTCGGAATTAAATGATAGCCCCTCACTTGAAAATCTTGTACTACTACCCATTTTACTTATGTTATTTGAATTTCCCTTTTCTTGTATATTCCCTTAGTTGTCATTCATGTTTCATTTGTAATTATTGGAATGCCACTAAAGCATCATTTTATTAATATATTTACAACTTTACCCCTTTTGTATAAATAGAACACTTATATAGGGTTTTAGAGAAACTTTTGACAACAATAATGAAAAACCCTTGAGTCTTTTCTCTTCGAAAGCTCTTCTCTACCCGCTCTTATCAATCCTTTTAGTAAGGATTGTGGTAAGCAACCCTAAGCCTAGTATTCATGTATCATATCGAGTACTAGCTTAGGTCTGTGTGTAGTTCTACGGTGTGTCATATCCATAGAGTTAGTGCACAGGATTGCTAAACCATTAACTTTCATTTATTTTTCAGGCCATCTCATGGTTTGGACCTATCTCTTGGTTATGTGTGATATTGGGTTCGTGTGTTTATCCACAAATTTGTATCAAGCTACCTGATCAAGAATTTGACAAAACTCCAGTTATCTCTCCTTAATCTCTAGAACCTAAGGATCCTCCTACTATAACTCTAGTGCCTCTAATTGCAACTCCTGTTCTTAACCTAGAAGGTCAGACCATTCTTGAAGGAAACACAAAAACTCTTTCTATTGGCTCTAACAAGGATGCTAATGCATCTAGTTAAGCTTAATTTACTCCAACTCTTATGAAAGACTCTGAACCAACTTCAAGTGTACCACGACCACCTAAAGTCAAGCGTTTTCCTAGCAAAGCAGCTGCAATTTACTTTGGCAAGATGAAACTTTATGCTAGGAAAAAAACCAAGAGAGCTCCAAAATAATTTTTGAGTTCAAGTGTTCTATTGTTAAGTTTTCTTTTGTTACAGTCAACTCGTATTAAGCCTTTTGTTTTTTGTTCTATGGACCATGCTATGTACTTTCTTTTCATCATTGAAAGTCCATTTTAGTTCTGCATATGTTGTCTAATGATAAACATTAAGGGGGAGTTATTAAATAACCTTTGATGATAACAAAAAGGGAGAGAAAGACCAAAAATAATTAAGTATTGAACATAAACAAGCAAACATGACAAGACAATAGTTTATATATTATATCATTGTTTTTTAATAATGTTTCCTCTTTGTTGTTTATTGGATAACAATACTTATTGTTATATGTTTTTGGACTTATAAGTGTTTTGTTATCATTAAAAAGGGGGAGAATGTTAGATACCTCTCATGAATTTTGATAATAATAAAAAGAGAAAAACGTTAATATACTAACAAGTATGCAGGTATTTAGATAGTTCTTCAAAATATTTAAAATTGTAAATTAAGTTTCATTTAAAGACTTATTCAGAAGGTTCGAATCACTCGAAAAAGAAACAAGTCTGAAAAGTATTTAGAAAACGTTTCAGAAGCTTATATAAGAAAAGTCGGTATAGCACTTTAGAAAATTATTTAGAGACTTTGAAGATAAGTAAACTAAGATATCTTTAGAATGTCCTTTGGACCGATGATTGGCTCGCTTGATTGATTGAAAAGAACTACTGGCTTACCGCTCACATTCGACTGGACTGAGAATTGTGTATATAAAGAAAGAAGGACTTGCTTGCTACTATCATCGTATTATAAGACAAACTGGAATCATCAACTTTTTAATCTTATTTCTTTTTATAGTCAGCGACATTCTCCCTTAACTTGATCTTGAATTTCTTCTTGATTGAATCTTTAATTACTCATGCATATTCGAAAGCATTGTTGTTTTTAGGATCTGGGTCAATTATTCATTCAATGGAAGCTATTGTTGGATATTCTCCAGATAAAAGTCAGAATATGGTTCTTATGGGAGGTTTAAAAAAGCATGTACCGCTAGGGCTGCCATAAACCGCAGCTTTGGAATGAAGGGCAAGCAGTCCCACGGAGCGGTATGCAAGTACTTAATCATAGCTCTTTAACCTCCTTGGCTCAGAATGAAACATCGAAGTCGGTATAGCACTTTAGAAAATTATTTAGAGACTTTGAAGATAAGTAAACTAAGATATCTTTAGAATGTTATTTAGATAGTTAGTTTGGAAGAGTAATTCTGAAAAATAATACGACATCAAATTTAAAGTGAACAAGGCCTAGCTCTACTAGATTAGGTGTATTAGGGAAATATACTTAATCCCATTTCACTTTAGTTGGAATTAAGATCTACGGGGATTATTTTTAAGATAATTAATTTTTAAAAATAATTAAACAAACAAGAAAATATTTAAGATTAGATAAGGATAAGGATGATTTTGAATATTATAGGATATTGAATTCAAAATTTAAGATTATCTAAAGTTGATGATCAAAGTATATCCAATAAAGAAGATCTGATTGAGATAAGATTAGATTCAAATTCAAACTCCAAGATTTTCTCCAACTATTTATGGATCATTTTTTAAACATTGGGATTGGATAAACATAAGGTGGGGATAAACATCAACATTTTAGCCATTGGAAGACATTAGTATAAAAGAAAAGACGTTTCAAAATAATAAGTATGATTCTGAGAAGAAAAATATATATACATCACACTCTAATCATTATCAATTTCTACTATCTGAAAGAGCACATAACACTTCTCAAAGACTTCTTTAGAGAATTGAATTGAAGCTACTTATTCAACTATCTTTATTTCTATTTACATGCTAATCTATTTGAGATTAATACTATTCTTCTCACTTTTATTTTGTAAATATATATTTTTTTTATTGTTTGAGTGTTGTTTGGGAGAAGTTTGATTATACTCTATAGATTTGTAATTAGCCTAAATTATAGAAAGCCTAGATAGGTAGAATAAAGAATTATAAAGGTTAAGTATAGCAGATGTTTGTAAACTTCTCTTGATTTGTTTTTAATATAGTAGATCAAGTGAAACAGCATCAGTGAAGTAGATTAGGTCTTCAATAGTAAAGCTAGAAGAGAGTAGTAGGTAGAAGACAGAAGGTCGAAGGCCAAAGCTTTATAAATCATAAGCCTGATATTCTTTTCTCTATCTCATTTACTTTGAGTTATTTATGTAATTAGTATATTGTATTATTAAAGTACCATTGTTCACCAAATTAAGTTATTAAAAGGGATAATTTGTATTTACATAAAAAAAGCTTGAAAAATTTTCTAAAGATATCAATTTACCTCCCTTCTCTCTTGATATCTTATACGAGACCAACACTTACCTCCACTACTAATAATCTTATTCCACATTCCTCGATTTTTCCTTGAAATACTACTCTACCCTCATTTAAGATTACACTCTTATTACAACAATCTACTTGAACCTTATGTTTAGACATCTAATCTATTCTTACAATAACTTTGTAACCTCTCAATGGCAATACTATCAATTTTATTGAAAATTCTTTCCCTTGGATTTGAAGTTGTCCATTATCCACTACTTTTCATGTCAACACCTGCTCTCCAGTAGGAGTTCTCACCTTATAAGTAGCCTTAGCTTTAATTGCATTGATTTCATTATTTAACATGAACTCTTGACTAATAAATGAATGTGAGGCTCTTGTGTCAAATAATGCATATGTAGTTTGTCCATTTATAATTACGTTACCTAAAACAAATACTACTACTATAGTTACTTATTGTTCATTTAATGTTATATTTAAGGTTACCTATTTCCTTAATTCCTAATATTCATCTACCCAAACGAATTTTCACATTTAGCTCATAAATAGAAAGGTTTATTAAATTACATACCTGTCACTAGCCTCTACTCACTTTCATTAATCTCTATATCATCATCGAAGCTATCATGGAAATACTCTTCCATTCATTCATCAAATTCTTTAGTATCATCTTCCATACTTTCTATCATAAAGACTTGTGCTGGTAATGTAGTAGTTCCACTCCACCATAGTTCTTAGCTCTTGACCCTGCCTATCCACAATACCTTGAAAAATGTCCTGACTTTTCACACCTATAGCACTTTATGGTTTTCATCTTCGAGCATCCTCTTAATACACGATTTGGATCTCTACATAAATAGCACTTACCCTTCAACTACACATATTGCCGAGGAAAGTGTTGAGCTTCACATTTCTAACATTTTATGTTACCTTCTTTATCGTAAAAACTATACCCCACTTTAGTATGTAAACACTAAACATCACTACTAGCTTTTTCCCTTTTTAGCCTAAACTACTACCAGCACCTAGAGACGACCTCTTAAAATAGGTTTAAACTAAGTGACTCCTCTTAACTTTTTGCTCCATTGATCTTGCATAGCCAATCAGTTATTCTCTAACTGTCATGCTTTATCTACAATCTGATGATAGGTAGTATACCCATAATGCATCAGCTTACACCTCATCATCGAGTCAAATCTATTAAGAAAAGAGGTCTTTCTTTAGCACTTTGTTATCTTTATATGACTTGGGTGCATACTACAATAGTCTATTCAACATGTTTTCATACTAAGCTATACTCATGGTACCATTTTTCAATTCCATCAACTATCTAGTCATCTGGTTACGCAAACTTATAGGAAAATATTCTTTCTTAAACTCTTCTCTAAATACTTACTAAGTAATTGGTCCCCTTATAGATCTCGCTTGAGTCTCACTAAACTCGTACACTCATTTTCAATAAGAAGGTGCCATAAGAAACTTTTTGATCATTAGTAATCCTAAAAGCCTTAAAACTCCATTCAATCTATGCCAACCATTCATCTGTTGAGGTAGGCTTTTCCATCTCACCTTTGAATTACTAATTTGCTTTCATGAGTTCAAGAAGCCTATTAGCTATGTGGGGTTGATTCCCTCTTAGTTCAACCTCTAGCTACCTTTTATCTACAACATTTCTACCTACTATAAGATGTTGGATCAAAACTCTTTATCATTGAATCATGGTATTCATATTTGCAAGCATCTACCCTAACTAGACTAAATCCATCGTATTTAGAGGAGGTGGTGGTGGTGGCGGTACATTATTCTTGGATAGTTCCTATGGTATCGGAGGATTAAGGGGTGGATCAACATTCTCATGTTGCTTAGTTGGAAACCTATTTGTATCTTCGGCTATATTTGCAATTATAATAACAAAGTATCTACCTTGCACTCAACATGTACAATCTAGTAGTTTATATAAGGTTAAGTCATTAAAAAAATCTATATAAATCAAAAGTCTCCTACTTAAGCAATATAAATATAAATTAGCCATAAATCTTCCAACATGATATCAACTTTCATGTTCACCTATAACATTATATCCCTGCTTATATGACGATAATAATAACACATCACCTGTTATTCACGTCTTATAATCCCTTCATATGAATTATATACAATACAAATACTAAACAATTATATACTTTTCTCTCATATAACTACATACAAGATACATTTACATCATTGATAAACTTTACTTACATCCTAAGAGATTACATACTTGATTCCTAAATACATCATTTCTATTTACAACTTCATTTCCTTATGCTTATGATTCTATATACTTCCATTACACAAACTAAACACCAAAATACATCCAAAATTTATTAAAGTTACGCCAAAAGTTAGAAATACATCAAAAGGCAACATAAAACCTAGATACATAAAAAACAACTAAGTTACTATATTACAGCTATTGTCAAAAGGCTAAGATCGTCATAAGTCATGTTAGGTGACTAGTCATATATTGGCTCCACCAATTATTTGAACCCTTAGAGGCTGTTGCCTCCTCAAAAGGAACCCAATTAACTTGTCCTTCTTCTTCAGCATCTTCTTGTACTTCCTTAGAATATGAGATTATAACTTCATAACCTTCCTTCTCATCTTTCATATTATCATCAATGATAATCACTTCAGGTTCAACTTCATTAATTGCTACATGAGATTCTTCCCCATTCATTTCATTACCTTTTACTACACCTTCTAAGGTAGGTTCTGGCATACCTTTTGCTTCATGTTCTGCCTCAAGTTCTTCCTCTTCTGGATCTTCCTCTAGATCCTCTTCTTCATCCACTCCTTTATTTACTTGTACATTTTGAGGTGGGTTCCTTGTGGCTCATTAATAGGTTTAGGTTCTTGAGATTACAAGGATACTTCTATTCCAATATTTTCCATAATTAGAAATCTAGGGAACCAATCAATAATACTAGGTTGATAGTCCCTAAGGATATGAGAGATACCTAAGGATACTTGGTCAAAACCAAGAGGATAGTTTTTACACGATTCCACAATAGCTAAAAAATACAAAACTAGTAACATTATAAACAAAATTCCTTTTTGCTGTAAGTGTCTTTTCTCAAAAGTTGCAATGGTAGTATGCTCATTATACATCAATCCTAGCTTACTCTCCATCAACTTCCAATCATCCTTCATACTATAAGATAACCTACGCTTATACGTAAATATAATCTCGTCAATAATATGAAATAACTTCTAATCAGCCATATCCAATAATAACTTCTACATTCAAACCTGATACTCAATAGGTAACTCATCACCTTCTCAACTAAAATGCATCTAAGCACATATAAGTCTATTTCTATGAATTTGAAACAATAAAGTCATTAAGTCAATGTCTTACTTTATAATACTCATAATCGATTTACTTAATAAATTATCATATATATATACATATACATATAGCTTATATATATAAACCTACTTTTAAGCCCCCAATTACTCCCTAACTCTCAATGTACCAAAGATATCTAATTTGATTTTAATTATGATGCTTCAAAGCTCGATTTTTAAGAACCATGCTTTGTTACTAACCTAGAACTGTCATGCCCCATATAAGTAGAGTCATAATAGTTGTGTTGTGTAAACTAATCTAAGATAAAAGTTGGCTTCATAGCCACTATTGTAAATATAGCTTACATAAGGTGAACACGACTTAGCTAGCCTGAAGCATCTAGCAAGGTACTTGTTAAGAAGAAATTAGGGTATTTCCTTCAAAATATTCATAAGAAATCCTATGGTACATATCTTTTAGTACTTACTTTATATTTACATAACAATATTTACATCAAAAGATTTCATTTTCCAAAGAAAAGTTTCAAGAGTAGTAGGTTCTAACACATATATGTACATACCATATTAAAAAACTAATGGTCGCCTAGGTAAACTAGCAAGTTTTCTCAAAAGGACAAAGATATCAAAAGTGATCTAGTTTTAGTAGTCTTCATATAGCTTCTCAATCCCTAATCCCTTATTACTAACCTGAAGTTGGGTATGACACTGCGTCTTTAATCTTTAGTTGGTATCTATAATAGAATCTATAAGAAAGTGAGCATAACTAGCTTAGTAAGTTGAACGGAAACAAAAGAGTACAATACAAACACAAGCAAAGTTATTAGCTTTAATGAAATGTGATGTAATCAATAATATGCAACATCGCATAATGTTATCCAGTCTATTATAAGGTTAGAGAAATTACATTCGCTCTAACTTAGATCGAGAAGTTTTAACGTGACCTAAATCATAGCAAACTTAGGCTTATGTAATGGAGAACACCTTTTTCCTAAGACTACCTTCGAATCATGACTCCTAATCTTGCCATAATCTCTTCTCCTATCACTTAATTCAACTAAGAATGGAGAAAAGACTATTTCAACTATCCTATAACATACCTAATATTTTCCTTAATGAGTTGTTATGCATATTTAGTTAGGTTAGCAGTCAGATCTTGATTAGTTTAACTTAAGGGTGGCCAAGCAAATTCAAATAAACCAAATAATATGAAATCATATAAAGCAGTATGCTAAGGAGTTGAACTCCTATGACAAAGCAAATTATCAGTCACATATGTTGCATGCGCATAAATAGCTAAGTTACAACCATAAAAAAAAAAAAGTACTCTTAAGCCTCTAAATACTTTGATATTGTATCCTAACTAGCTATAAAGCCATGATCTTAACTTACCCAATTGTAGCATCACAATATCCCTAAATGTTGTGTGTATCTTTGTTAATGATTCCTAAAAATTTAATACACAACTTTGGTTTTTAATCACCATATGGAGTAAGAAATTATTTTTAATATTAATCATGTTTTTAATCTAAGTTAAGTGCATTCTTTAACTATTTATTAAATTTTGGTTAAGTGAGATAGTTTCTGACCTAGTTTTCAAGTAAGGTCCTCACTTACTATCCTAAATTAGATTCTTATCTAAGAAAGTTTCCAACTTACATTCTAACTCTGAAAAGGGTGTAGAGTCCAAATATGAACCACTTTTTAACCTAGATCCAATTTTGGTGTATTTAAGTATTTAACACCAGATTATATTATGACTTAGTTTTTGACAAAGTTTATGACCCTTCTACTGCTTCTACATTTCGCCACTTCTACATATAATTTAACTCACCCTAAGTTTCGGAACTTTAATAACCTATATAAGCAGTAAGTAACAACTAAGTACTACAATCATTATATACTTTCCTATTATTCCTTCCACTTGGTTACCAATTCATTGTAACTTTTAGAGTTAAGCCGTTAAACCACTGATTACCCACTTAAACTTGAAAATCATCATCTTGAAACTTAAAATAACCTACTTTTAGATGTTGTATGTAGATAAATATAGGTTCTAACATGGTTTTGTAAAGAGTTCATTGAGTTTTTTTAGTCAAACAACACCACTAGCACAGTGTTTGTGCAAAAATAGAATTTTTCCAAAAAGCCAATAATTCAATTTAAAAAATTTGACCACATAACATCAAAATATAACATTTTAGGAGTATACTTATAAAATTTTAGGTCAAAACTAAATTTGATGGTTTTTCGAAAACACAATCGAAAATTAGTATATAGGATGTTTTTCTTAAGGACCCTATATTGACACTTAAAATTTCAAAAATCTTGTTTGAAATTAGAATTCCTCATGTAAACAAAAATTAGGAAAATTAAGTTTTAAAATTTTTGGAGTTCATTTGATATTTTTCCCAAATTTTAGTTAAAATCGAGACAAAAGCAATAACTCATTGGAACTTAAAGCTTTAGCCATTGTAGAAAGGAAGGGGTATGATACGCAATGGGTCTCAAAAAACCATGAAAGAGGTACTCGGGGTTCGAATGAAAATAATGAACAGAAGGTAAAAATGGGGTTTTGATGGTAAATGTGTATGGATATCACATACCAAGACACAAACGCAATCAGTGGTTGAGCTTGAAATAAGCTTTAATACGACTCACAAATATTAAATGTCACTCGGGTTTCCAAATGAGGGTAGGATGCAACTTACTAACTCGCCCAAATGAAGGGATCACTAGAATCCTAAGGTTAAAATTGATAAGAACACAAGGAAGATTAAAGAGTTTAATCAGCACTCAATAATCTGAAGAGTAAGTTGTAAGAGCTTTAAGAATATCCTTACTTAAAAAGGAATGTTCAAGTTTATTCAATGTTTGAATATTCTTCACTATCCTTGCCAAAAATCTGTCTGCTGATTACAAATGTTATTATTTATAGTGAATCCTAGAAACCCTAGTGGCAAAACCATAAATAATGTATAATGCCTTAAACCCTAAAGAATGGGCCCATAATTAAAATAAAGAAAATATTCACAAAAGATACAAAACTGTGCGTTTAACAGAAGAAGTTGGCATGTAGTCATTTGGGTTGTCCTGGAAGTAGTAGGACCCGAATTAGGCAAGATTGACAATTGGATGTTTGGGTCTAGCTAGGAACCCTTGAAGTATTGCAATGCTTGGTCGAGATACTCGAAAGGTTGGCCCACAGTTGTTGAGTTCTACGGTTGCTTGGCACTAATCTCTCCATACCGTATTGAGTGGATCTATAGCCTTGAGGCCTCGGCTGTGTGATCTCTCAGCTTCTCGACAGATGACAGACTTAATGTCAAGTGACTCCATTTCTTCCTCTTGGTCTCCTAGTAGTAGCTTAACCTTGGTAAGAGTTGATTAGCCTCAACTTGGAGATAGTTGCAGGTTAATTCCTATCATTACTACAGGTTGAAAAAGAAGTTAACCTCGACACTAAACAATGAGCATAGGCTGGGATGCCAAACAAACTTCTCTTCCCTTTTCTCTTCACCATGAGTGCCGAGTTGCTCTAGATTTCCCCAACACTCATGGGAGTTAAGCAATAGCTCTTTCTATCCTTCCAAACTATGTAAGTGTTATGGAAGCCATCATGGATCACTTTCTGGTCATACTCCCATGGTCAGCTAAGCAATAAATTTGCTGCATTTATAGGAACTACATTAAAGTTAATCTAATATTCGTATTGCTTAGCCTTAAATGCTATTCGAGCTCTCCTATGCACATGGACCATAACCTTATCATTAAACAACTTCAATCCATAAGGTTGGGGATGTGGGTAGGTCAGCATCTTCATCTTCCCTATTAGCTCAATAGAAACAACGTTGGTGCAGCTTCTTCCATCAACAACCAAGGAACAGATCTTCCTATTTACTAAACATCGAATATGAAATAAATTTTCCCCTTGTTCGAGATCTACTTTCAGATTGGCTCATTGGCTTGTCATGGCTAAGAGTTCATCCAAATTTTTAGCATAGACATTTTTTTCTATCAACTTATCTTCCGAACTCTTATCACTCTGACTCTCTACTTGAGCTTTAGGTCCTTCACCCTTCAAGATCATGACCCTTTTATTTGGACATTAAGAAGCAATATGTCTGTAGCATAAGCACTTCAAGTATTTAACTTCCCGAGCCTTGGTATCGGGTACCTTTTCCTTTTATACCTTCTTTGTCGTGGCTTGATCAGATCGGTTAGAGTCACCTCTCTCCGTCCTCTTATCTAGCCTTCTCTTAGCATACTTCTCAAGCTTAGGGCTGACTGGTTGAGGTCCATTAGTCGACCTTTAGTGCCTCTTCCTCCTCAGTCTTTCCACCCTTATGGTTAGATTATTCAGCTTATCCAATGAGTTGAATGGCTACAATTCCACTATGTCGGCAATGTCATCTCGAAGTCCACTCAGGAACTTAGTAATAGTGCGGTCTTATGGCTCAATGATCTTACATCTCGTCATTAAGGTCTCAAACTCTTGCAAGTACTCTTCAACGATGTTTCGGCCTTACCTCGAGTGTTGGAAGGCATGGAGCATCACTTACTTGAAGTAGGTTGACACAAAGCGCTGATTCATCAATCTCTTCACAAGCCTTTGAGTTTTGATTGGCTCTTCTCCTTCAGCATCTTACTTGGTGATCAATTTATCCAACCAAAGACTTGCATATTCAACAAGGGATAATGAGGCCAGCTTAACCTTTGTTCGGTTGTCACACTTATAACACTCAAACAACTTTTAGACTCAGGGAACCCATTCAAGGAACTCTTCAAGTTAGCTACTTCCACTAAAGGTTGGCAATTTAAGTTTGATGTTGTTAAGTCCTCAACTATGTGCTCAAGGTTCATCCCTTGCATTTTGAGCTGGTCGGTTCAACTTAGATTGGCTACTTCTATTGGAGCTCTGCTCGGCCATATTTCTTCTTGGCCATAGCTCTCTTCTTTAGGATCCTAGGTTCTTGGCATCAACATTTCTGTCATTGATTCTTCTCAGCTCAGGTTGGTTTTCTTCTCTTCTCAGCTCAACAGCTCTTCTTAGTTGTCATTCAACATTATCAAGCTCATTGGAACTACTTCTACTGATGGGTGTTCGTTCCCTTCTTTCATCTCGGCTAATATGTCTATAGCCTCTAAAGCGAGTCTCGAAAAACCACGAATGAGGTACTTAAGGTTCGAATGAAAATAATGAATAGAAGGTAAAAATGGGGTTTTGACAGTGAATGTGTATGGATATCATGTATCAAGATACAAACACAATTAGTGGTTGAGCTCAAAATAGGCTTCAATACAACTCACGAATATTAAATGTCACTCGGGTTTCCAAATGAAGGTAGGATGCAACTTACTAACTCACCCAAATGAAGGTTTCACTATAATCCTAAGGTCAAGATTGATAAGAACACAAGGAAGATTAAAGAGTTTAATCAGTACTCAATAATCTGGAGAGTAAGCTCTAAGAGCTTTAAGAATATCCTTACTCAAAAAGGAATGTTTAAGTGTATTCAATGTTTGAATATTCTTCACTGTCCTTGCCAAAAATCTGCCTGTTAATTACAAATGTTGCTATTTATAGTGAATCCTAAAAACCTTATTGGCAAAACCATAAATAATGTACAATGCCGTAAACCCTATTGAATGGGCTCATAATTAAAATAAAGAAAATATTTACAAAAGATACAAAACTGTACGTTTAACAGAAGAAGTTGGCATGTAGTCATTCGAGTTGTCTTGGAAAGAGTAGGACCCGAATTGGGCAAGGTCAGCAATTGGATGTCTGGGTCTGGGTAGGAACCCCTGAAGTATTGCAATACTTGGTCGAGATACCCGAAAGGTTGGCCTACAGTTGTTGAGTTCTATGATTGCTTGGCACTAATCTCTCTATACTGTGCCGAGTAGATCTGTAGCCTTAAGGCCTTGGCTGTATGATCTCTCAGCTTCTCAATAGACGATAGACTTAATGTCAAGTGACTCCATTTCTTCCTCTCGACCTTCTAGTAGTAGCTTAGCCTTGGTAAAAGTTGATTGGCCTTAACTTGGAGATAGTTGCAGGTTGATTCCTATTAGGGTGTGTTAGCTTACCTTGGTGCCTACCACTCCTTTAAGCAGTGTCTTGGTTGCACTCCCAAATGGTGGTTTTCTTCAGGTACTCTTCAACCCTCTATTTTGCACTATAATTTTTCTAAATTTTTCTTTCTCACTTCCTCTCTCTATTTCTCTCTCCCAAGTGCAGTTTGTGTTTTATAATACGATTTAGTGGTGTTTTGATTTTTATTTTCTATTAAACATGTGTAACACCCTAGTTTAAGTGTCCAAAAATGGGTTCTTTTCCCCATTACTCGAATCTTCCAACCTTTGCCACGCATGAAAGGATGTTTCTTGGTGTCTTGCAATTATTTAATAATTTTCCTATATTTTATTTACTTATTTAGTGAATTTTACACATTTTCAGTTATTTTTAATAATTATGGGTACATAAATTTATATATTAATTATACTCGATGTATATATATATATATATATATATATATATTATCTTATTTACATTTTTAATTTTACTAGTCTTATAATTTATCTTTAAGTGTTCGTTAATTAACGAACCTAATCTACACATTAATAATATGTATGTAATAATATAGTAAATTTTCACTATTTTAGCTATATTTTTAATATTTTATTATATTTTTACATTTCGAGCCCATAAGGTTTCATTGACTGATATCACTATACTTCTTGTAATTTTCTAGCCTAATCAGATTAGCTTCTTAAATGCCCTAAATTGATTGCTCGTAACCTAGTCGCATAAGCACGAGGCTCACAACTAAAGCATTTGTACCTTTCTAGTCTATCGCAGCGTCGCAATTTAATTTAACACAATCTTCAAGTGATCTCATCTAGTAGCATGGGAATTCCAAATTAGATCCTAATCGCTTCTATCTTTTTATATTGCCTACCATTCATACACTTCCTTCCAATCTGAGCCTTTCCAATCGTGTCCATTTGATCTTGGATTGAGAATATGAGCATTCCTTTCTCTCTAGATTCCTCTTAACGCAAACAAGAAAACAACAGCCTATAGACAAGAGCCAGCATTTCATGAAACTTTCTTGACATAAGCATTTCATCGTATTCGGTTATGAAATGTTTTTGCTTGAGTAGAGTTTGAAAGTGAGTCCTATCCCCAAAACTGCCAAGCGAGTCTAAAAGTCAAAAACATCATAAACAAATGTTCACCATTCTCAACATTATTGACACACCCTCGATCTACCATGATTCCTCGCTTAACTAGGTTTTCTTTTGTAGGTAGCCCATTCTAAATGATTTACCATAGCAATTGTTTTGTGCGTAAGATTGTAAGAGTATAACAAATCCAATCCCATTTCTTAGTACATTAATAACCCCTGTCCTCCTTATATAGCATATTATACACTATTTTGCATTGAACTTCACCATTAACACTGTGCGGCTAAGTCATGTTATTGCCATCTTCCATACTTATGGATACATGGATAAGGGGGACAAAGGTGCTTAGTCTCGTAGCTTTATAGTCATCAATAGGAATAGGAAAGCCAATTTTCCTCTCATACTATCCATCTTTTGACCATCCTTCCGCAACTTATAGTTTTTCACCATCTCTAATAATAGGGCTAGCAGCCAATTACAAACTCTCTTACCCCTTGACTATGCATCATACCAGAAATTAGCTTCTCCTACTTTGCCAGGAAGAATCACCATATTATTATTTAGCCAATCCACTTGTTGTTTGAAGAATTTGAAGAAGGCTAATCCTCTTTTCCTTTAGAATGCCCTATTTGTTTAATGATACTTCCCTTTAGCAAATTGTGTCTATAAAACTTTATTTTTCATGAATGCACAAAGTTAGTTTAACGAAGTTCGCCTTGTTCCTTCTTTACAAGTCCATAACTCCAAACTTACGTCCTTTGTTAAACACCTAACTCAATCCCATGATATCTAATGAATTTTTCTTTCTCTTCCCTTCTCTCCTAAATGAGATTCCTATAATGCTATTCTAACTTTTTAGATTTTTTTTTTAGGAAAGGGAACCATTTAAGATCAGTAATTACTAATACTCTTGAGGGTTGTTATGACCAATAGTTTCCTTATTGGTGTACTTAGGAGTTTTGCTTTCCATTGAGACAACATCCTCCTTGTTCTTTCAACTAAGAAGGGCATGTCTTCAATATTTAAACTTTCCCTTATTTTAACTAACACTCCAAGATATTTCCCCCACTCAGCATTCTTGTTGATACAAATGCAATATAAATCTATTCTTGTCAATTTAAGGGGGTGTTCATCGAGAAAATGGCACATATTTACCATAGTTCACCTTTTGGCTTGACATAATCCAAAATGCATTCATGACCCGATGCATTAATTGAGCATTTTCCATTGTGGCCTCCCCAATTAAAACTAAGTCATTGGCGAAGAACATGTAAGAAAGTTTAATGTGTAATCCCTTTATCCAAATTGGTTTCCAGCTTCCACTTTGCACTAGTTCTTTGATGCATCAACTCAATATTTCCAAGGCAAGGATGAAGATATATGAGGACATAAGGTTCCCTTGGCATACTCCTCTACTTAGATAAAATTCTTTTGACATCGTCCCATTGAGCAATACCCATAATGAGTTTGTTGATAGATAGGATCCAATTATTTGTATCCATTTGTCAGGAAAACTAAGGTTAAGTAATGCATGTCGGATGTAATCTCATTCCAGGTGATTGTATGCTTTCTTAAGATCTAAGTTTATCATCATCCAAGCTTTCCTCCCTTTTTTATGCTTCAAGGAATACAAGAATTCTTAGAAGACAATGACATTGTCTTTTGCAGATCATCCTAGCAGCACAAAGCTTGATTGTTCAAGGTTGATTATCTTTTAGAATGCCAAAGTCAATAAATTAGTAGCTTCCCCATTGTTTTATAAATTTTCATGCATAGACTCATAGGGTGGAAATCTCATAATTAGTTTACACCATCTTTCTTAGGTATCAAAACCAACATAAGCTTGGCTGATATCATGTAAAATAGTTCTTGATCGCTAAATATTGTCCATAATTTAGTAGACCAATTGATAAGAATCAATCCACGACGATCCTTAGGTTGAGGTTAACCTGTCAGAAGTCAGCGCAAACTTGCCAGAAACTGAAGCTGACTTATCATAACTCGAGACTGACCTACTCTTATCGAGGCCGGACTAATAACCGAAGGACTAAAGGAGGGAAATGAACCATTTGGCATCAGGTTTATCATCTACTAGGATGGCAAGAAACCGAGGCCTTCAAGCTAAAGAACAGCTTGGCACAATATAGGATGGGCTGACCTCACCAGAAGCTTAACCAAGCATAATCCCACCCCTACTTGGACATCCGACTACCAACCGGCCCTTACTCGGGCCTATAGATAGCTCGAATGACTGCATGCTGACCACTCTATTAAGTGCATTATGTAAGCTCCCAAAATTGAGTTTAGGATAACCGAACTTAAGTTTAGGGCTTTTAGGGAAACTTATTCAATTAAGCCCAAACTTTACGACTAGAATAAAAAAGTTAGTCGAGATATTACAGTGAAGTTAGATTTTAGTAATAATGACCCAAAATCCCAATTTTGCCCTTAGAAGTTGGAATATTTAATAAAGTGCTAAAATGTTTGAAACTCCTAAAATTGAACTTAGATTGCAACGAGAACTTAGAGATAACTTAATTGAGCTATAAAATGAGATAATATAGTATAATTTACTATATAAAAATACACGTAATTTTATGAGTATACCCGATATAAATAATAATTATACCCGCAAATTAATCATAAATTATATAATTATATATTTATTGTATTGAATTCATGAAATTAACTTTAGAACATATCCTAAAAATAAAAGATATACTAGAAACTTAATTATATGAGTAAAGTTATATATTTCACATGTTATTTACATAGGGTATAAACTTATATATTAATTAAATAACTAATTCTAACATATAATATCTATATTTAAGTAATTATTTAATAAAAGAAAAAGAAAAATTGATCAAATGCATTGAAGATTGCTGGACAATGATGTATGGTAGGAGATAAGAATGGAAATGCTTATTCAAAAGCAAGTTTCCAATATTTAGGCACCTCATGCTTAGGAAAACAAAAAGAAATTAGAAAGAAAAATATAAAATAATTAAAGAAAAATCATCTAATCGACTTGGAGGCACTATAAAAGGCCAATACCTTCAGATATGTAAATTTTAGTAGTTTGGAATCAGAAATACTTAGAAAGAAAAATTAGAAAAAATCGTAGAAAATAAAAACAAATTTAGAAAAAAAAAACAGGAAAAATTAATGAAAGTGTAGAACCTTAACCTAGAGTGGTTCTACTATGAAACCCAGTCAACCCCATACGGTTCACCCACCGCGCAGGCCGTTCGACAACCGCCCAATTGCCGCCAGCCACCGGAACACGCAAGGACACCAAGGTTAATATCCTGCCTTGTTTCTCAATAATTTCTAAAAATTAGTAAATCCACCCAAAAAATTATGAAAAAAATTGTACTTAGGTTATTTTAAACATGCTTTCATGTGATATTTTTATTTTTGAAAAATTCGTAATATTTAATATACTTTATTAAGAATTTTACTGTTCACCCGAATGTATAATTGTAAAATAAATGTACTAAATAACGTTGTTTCTAACTGAAAATTTTTGTGTAGGATGTGTATGATATATAGGTAATTTCTATGTAGCCTGAATTTTGATTTGAATAATTTTAATATTTATTGCATTTTTAGGCCTGAAATTAGCTCGAAAATAGGCTGAAATTATGAATTTAATAGGAAATTATGAAATTAATTGATGAAATGGACATGTACTAATCTATAATAAATAGTAACAGTATTGAGTCAAATTGAAATTAATTTGGCGCTAAAAGAATTATAATTGGATAATTTATCATAATTTAGGGGTAAAATCGTCAATATGAAAATATAGGCAATAGGTCGGAAACTTGAAACTAGTGATAATTGAATTCCCTATATTTTTAGAAGTCTATAGAAATTTCTGGGGAATTATTTGGTAACTCGAACTATTTATTACGAATTTATTAAGTAAAATAGTTTAAATTACAAGTCGAGATGTATTTGTAATATTAATAGGCTAAAATGAATTAAATAGTTAAATAAAAACTATATATAGGATTGCTGATCAGATTGGATTAAATGGAGATTTTTATTATATTTATTAATGTTTTCTGATCGGGATACACTTTAGGTGTATTAGAATTGAATAATACTTATATTGTTACAATATAAGGACAAATTAGATAAAATATAATTTAATAATGTAAATTACATATAATACAATCATTTTTATATAATTATGTATAATGTATTGGAAACTCAAACTACCCGTTAAAAGCCATCTTTAGAAACAGAATTCGTAAAACGTGTCGTTAGGTCTATACGAACTTAATGACACTAATTTTGTTGAAATCGGACAACTTTAAGTAATTTAGCTTATGACTATATCATATTCAAGAATATACATATTTCGGTAACCTTACCGGAATTAAAACATGAATTTATAAATAAAAAGTACGTTTCGATATGATCGAAATGATATATAATACGTAATAGTATATATGATGTACAGTATCAATAATTAATAATTTAATTTGATATATAGTGATAAAATGACTGTATATTATGGAAATAATATATATACATATATATATATATAACCATTTTAGATTAAACCCTAATATTTTCGTAATTATTACGAAAACTGAATTTGGGTCTTTTATGTAATTAGGACCTTCCAATACAAAGACAGTTGACAATTCAAGTCAGCAATAGCGAATGTCTAAACATGTAAGTTGGGATTGTGGTTTCACTGCTTGTTTGGGTGCTATTTAAAGTATCCGGAGACCTAAGAGCACTTCTGGTTGTATTTGTAGTTATATGATTATGCGCATGATGTGTGTGTGAATGATACTCGATTGTAATAGGAGTTCAACTCCTTGGTGTGCTATTCTGCATATTTGTATGGATTCTATATTGTGCGAACTTGTTGATCACCCTTGATTAAAACTAAAGGTTATTCGATTAAAACAAAATTGGACATGCATAATCACCCGTTAGGGGAAACGGTTAAGAGTATTAGGCCAAATATCGACTTCCTTCGATGAGGATAGCTGAAATGGTTCTTTCTCCATCCTTAGTCAAACTAAGTGACAGGTGAGGAGGTCGCGACAAGGTTGGGGTCTGTAGTTTGAAAGCGGTCATGGGAGGAGGGTGTTCTCCATTGCAATAAGCTCGGGTTTGGTTTGACTTGAGTTGCGATGAAACTCCTAAATTCGGGTTAGAGCAGATGTAATTTCTCTAACCTCACAGTGGACCGGATAACACTGTACAATGTTTCATTTGAGTGATTGCATTGCATTTCATCATGATTATTAACCTTATTTGTGATTGTACAGTACTCTTTTGACTCCGTCCCACTTACTGAGCTAGTTGTGCTCACATCCCTACAGACTCTTTTGCAGGTATTGAGTAAAGACAAGATGTTCAGGTACCACCGTTCCCAAGTTAGTGTGCTGCTGTGTGGGAAAGTGAGGGTCGAGGAATTAACTGAACCTAAGCTCTTGACTTTGTCTTTAAGTTTTGAGGAAAACTAATTGGGAATTCCTTGGAAGCCCACTAGTTTTCTAACTTATTGTATATAGACCGCAAAACCTGTTGTTTTTAATAAACTCTTATTTGTAAACTTTACCTTTGGACGTGAAACGTTTGTTTAAATACTGTTGTGATACTAAACAATAGGTTGTATAGATCAAGTATTTTATAAAAGCTTTACCACAGGTCTGGTTATTAACAGGTGTCAGAACAGACGTTTTATATGCCTTGTGTGAATTGCGTCTACGATAGTGGCTGTGAGGTTAGCTTCTATCTTAGATTAGTTTACACGGCGGGACTGTTATAACTCTTCTTGTTCGGAGCGTGGCTATTTTGTATACTTTGTAAATATTTCTTTGTTTCGATCATGGGCCATTCTTTAGGGTTTAAGGCTTTGTATATTATTTACAGTTTTGCCACTAAGACTTTAAGACTTGCTATAAATAGTAACATTTGTAATTATTAAGAAAAGTAAAGAATATTCATACAGAGAATTTAAACTTGAACGTTCCTTCTGGAAGTAAGGACATTCTTGAGCCCTTTTAAGCTGGCGTTTCAAATTATTAAGTGTCGGATAACTCTTTAATCTTTCTTGCACTTTTATTAATCTTATCCTTAAGATTGTGGCGAATCCTTTCATTTGAGTGAGTTAGTGAGTCACATCTAACCTCTCATTTGAAACCTCAAGCGACATTTAATGTTCATAAGTCGTATTAAACCCTATTTCAAGCTTAAACCCCTTATTGTATTTGTGTCTTAATGCATGATATCCATACACATTCACTATTAAAACCACCTTCTCACTCCTTGTTTTACATATTCCTCTTATACCTCCAAATATCCATTTTTGGTTTGAGACCCATTGTGTGGATTTACATCACCAATTCATCAGTTATATGCCAACATTCCTTTAGAGTGTATACCATCAACCTTAGGCAATTTTGAATTTGCTATACTCTACATTGCCTGTTTCACCTCTGCCTAAGGCACATTTTTCAATAATTCTACAAGGCTTCTTTCGTCATACGAATGTCATTTGGGCATCTACATTGATGAATTTGGTTTAGTAAACACCATCTTTGTACAAATTAACTTTAAGAAGAAATTAATATTCATATTTTGTAGAGTTTGGTGGTCTATGATCCAATTGCCAACGTCATCAAATAGCCTTGCTATTCTTCCTTTTGCTCTTCTTGCTAAAGTTGATGCATGGGAGAATTTTGTGTTACCATTTTGCTCGTGCTTTTGTAGCCTATAGTTTCTCCTCTTGATATAATATTTCTTTTAGGGTTGCTTGTAAGGAGTTTCCCTATCTAGTGAGGCCTGACTAGGGTCACTATGAATCTTTCCTTAGATGTACTCAATTTTTTCTTGCAACTATTTTTCCTTCACATGAATAATCTCGAATACTTCTCTATTTCATTCTTGGAGTTTAGCTACAAATGAGCCAAGATCACCTCTTATGTTATTTGTTGATAAATTCCAATGTCTTGCCACAAACTTTTTGAATTTAGGATGATCTAGACACATTGATTGAAAACGAAAAGACTAGAGTTCCCTTGGTCCTAACCTAATAGATGGGTGGGTATTAAAAAACAATGGGCAATGGTTCGAGCTAGTACTTGATAGGTAGTACACTTTTGAGTCCAAATACAGTTCCCTCCCTTTATAATTTGGCCATGCTCTATCTATCCTTAATAGTATAAGATTTGCAAAGTTCATAGTATGCTTTGACCATGTGTATTTATGCCCAACGAAACCTAGGTCTACCATGCCACATTCATCTATACACTTCTGATACTTTTACACTCTCAATTGCACAATGATCTGCCCTCCCAATTTCTCATCATTTCAGCACCTCATTATTCCTTTAGAATTACATAACATTCTTTTAATGATTTTATCAACACATGCCATATTGTTATTGACTAAAATGGCAAACAGGGTATGCATTCGGTGATGATATCTTATCTTGTAGTTTTCATTTTTTTTTTGTTTGTTTGATGACATGTCATGCCCTCATTAAATGAATGTTATATATAACATAATAGAGGATAATAGAGTTAACAGATGTATAACTGATGTATATATACCGATAAGGAAAGCTTCATTTAGTAAGCTGTAAGTTTATGTGTAAAAGGATTTAAAAAAAATTACAGTTTAGACGGTAACCATCAGGCATTTGTCAGTTGCATTGGCAGAATTATTCAATCCATTGTTCGACCATTAAAATCCCTATTACATTAAACTTACATTAATCTTGGCTGAACGACGGATTTGTTCGACGATGGGGCTGGGGTAGGCGTGGCATTGTTGATGTTTTTTCCATTCGCGGGAGTATGAATCCGAATCCGAATCCGTGAAGATGGAAAAGAGAATTGAATTACACGGTGCTTATATTGTCGCCAGAATCGTAGGAAATGGGATATTATTCCA
This sequence comes from Lumnitzera littorea, assembly GCA_024138015.1. Classification (NCBI taxonomy): domain Eukaryota; kingdom Viridiplantae; phylum Streptophyta; class Magnoliopsida; order Myrtales; family Combretaceae; genus Lumnitzera; species Lumnitzera littorea. Next base: position 114,684,080 of record JAMXBB010000003.1, on the reverse strand, counting down.
TCAAATCCGATTTATTAATGGTTTTGGTCAAAGTTGGTAATACGAGCCCTTAGGTTACATGCGAATAATTCGTTGGAGAGGAGTCCAATGCTAACATTTTCTCGGCAATTATTAAAAAGACCAACGATTGGATTCTACTAGGCTCTATCTTTAAGATTCATTTTCTCACATCTTTCGTTTGTACTTCCTAGAGTGGGTTTTAATGTTTCAACCATTAGTTTTAAACTTGCACATCATGATTTAATCTTATCCAATCATAAAATCAGTTTCGATCATCTTTTGGTCCTTATTAATAGTTATCCCAATTCAAACCCATTTATTTTTGTTTGTCTAACCTGAATCCAATAGGACCAATCAAATTTTTTAGGTGGAATATACAATTTTCTTCAAAAACAAAATACAAACTAAAAAAATCTCTTAAAACTTTTAAATTTCAAGAGTATGAATAATATATTATTTTATAAATAAATTTGAATTATATTACAATAGTTATATAAATTTGATTCTATCTAAATTTCATCTTGATTTAATCCTCTCAATCTCTAAACCTTTGTTATTTCTAAGTCAATCTCCCAATTCAAATTTGATGATACTAATACTAACCACACATCCACGTGACCTTAACATTATCCTTTACCGAATCATTTTAAAGTAATGGGAGTGTTTTTTTTTTTTTTTTTGTGCGCAAAAAATAATGGGAGCTTGTGACTGGAGGTTTTGTCTAGGACTTAATCCTTCTGTGTCCCCCGTCAATTTTATTCATAACAGCTAGCATATTCACGATATAAGCCCTTTAATAAACACTTGATAAAAAATACACAAATAACCATCATAAAGATTTACACCAATTCGCTCTTTCAAATATTACATGTTTATACTTTATAGCTTCTAGTATTATTAAAGAAAATATAGTATTTTGCTGGTGCAGTTCAACGATCGGTGTCGTGTTTTTTCCGGTTTTCGAAATTTCCATCTAAAATCTCGGTGTTATATTATTTTTATCTTTGAGATATAATGTCAACAAAGAAAATGAACAGTTACATAAATGGGCTTACCAACCTTAATAGGATGGATATTTTGTGTGGATGACCTAAAGTTCACACGTTATTTTCACTTCTGGAAGTAATTGAAATATTATATTTGTGTAGTTCAATAATCTCCATCAAAATCCTTTCAACCTGTGAAGCAATCTTATGCAAATCAATCCTACTAACACACTGTTCACTACCACTACTATTTCTGCTTTCAGTCTCAGCCAATTACAGAGTTTTTTTTTTCTTTTTTTTTTTTAATGTTCTCAATTTACACGTCAGCCATGTTATTCCTGGGCGGTGTGAAAAGAAGCCCATGCATTATCTAGACTCCTGTCGTCTTCACTTGTGACATACGACACAGCCAAAGGAATGGTTCTATGCTCGGACGACTCAAAATCACATGCTGCCACAGACCGTATCTTACATTATACCCCACATAAATTCATGCAAGGCTGATATGAATTATGATCACATGAATGAATAAGTGTCATCATCAACTATTTGAGAGAAAACCACCGGATGGTCTTACAGCTATCCAACTTTAATAACTTCTTTTCAAAAAACTAGTTAGGTTTCGTTCTATTAATTTTTTGGTAAGTAGAATAATTAGGCAGTTTTTAATAAGATACGAAAGTCTATATACCGATCCAATTTCTCTATCGAATATCCTGTTTGTTGTTCGCCATCTAAAGGTAGGTGGATGGTTGTAAAATGATATAATTCTTCTCTACGTTAAGAGTTTGACACATTGGAAAACGTACCACATACAGCTTCTTTTCTCTATAAGTGGCTCATTTTCCTACGTGTCTACCTATGACCACCCAATTCTTGCTCCTAGTTGGCATGCTACAGGAAAACAAAGATTCCTGTTCTTTCATGTCGTGTTACTCGTAAAGTGGATATCACATTGTGCTAGGATATGTCCAAATTGTAGGTGCAATCACTAAATTGATAAGCCTGCTTCTTTCAAGTGCCGTGTTTGTATCGTATAAACCGCCTTTAAATCTTGGCTATATGCTCAAAAGCAAAACGCCACTTAGTGGAAGAACGGATTCACAAACAGGATTTTCTTCTCCTTCTATTCATCTTGTGCGATGTCTTCCTTGTATTTCTTTTTCTTTTTCTTGATTGGGAACTCAATCCTGGCTGATTCTACTGGAGATAAGACGCTGAGTGGCCCGCTGATTAATGTCACAAAACATATCTCTTTCCCTGATTTTAGCCTGGACAACCCCAGGATTTTTTACGATGTTATTCTCTTAGGGAGTGCAAAGTTTTCGAAGGAGAATGGGGCAGTACAAATACCAGATGAATCCGAATCGGATGATCTCAGGCATCTAGCAGGCCGAGCACTATACTCGTATCCAGTTCGGCTGTTAGATCCTGTGACAGGAACACCGGCTTCATTTGAGAGCACCTTCTCTTTCCAGTTCAAGAATGATTCTCACCCGGTTGCGGAGGGTGATGGAAGCTTGAATTCTGGAAATGAAAACGGAGGTAGTGGTCTCACATTTATAATTGTCCCTGATGAGTTCACGGTTGGAAGATCTGGCCCATGGCTAGGCATGCTCAATGATGCTTGTGATGATGACTACAAAGCTGTAGCTATTGAGTTTGATTCACGTCAGAATCCCGAGTTTGGTGATCCTAATGACAATCATATAGGAATCAACCTAGGTAGCATTGTGTCCACCAAGACCGTCAATGCTTCGGATGTCGGTGTGTCTTTGAAGGATGGTAAAATTCATCAAGCTTGGATTAAGTATGACGGGACAAGGCGATGGATGGATGTATATTTGGGATCAGAGGGCCAAGCGGTTCCTTCAAATCCTGCTTTTTCTGGCCTCTTGGATCTTTTTCCTTTCTTAAAGGAATACATGTTTGTGGGATTTTCCGCTTCTACCGGAAATTTGACCCAAATTCACAATGTTTTCTCCTGGAATTTTACTTCCATTAGTCAAGCTTCTCTTCGATTACCATCAGAGGAAACATGTGAGAGTAGAGTACTCGACCTGAATCAATCATCTAAAGGCGCCAAGAGCAAACCCGTTGGCACTTACTTGATTTTCGCCGCGGTATTAATACTTGCCGTAGCTATCTTAGTTAGTTTATATTATAACCGAAAGAGAAAGGACAAGAAGTCGGATTCGATGATGCTGCCAGAGAAAATAGAAAGGCCTAGGCCTCCCAACAAGCCCCGCAGATTCTCGGTTTCCGAAATATCCTATGCGACTCGTGGTTTTGGTGAGGTTGATGTATTGGGTAGTGATTCTAGAGGCATTTTCTACAGAGGAAAGCTCTTGAATGGTTGCCAAATAGCCGTCAAACGGTTCTCGCCTCAGTTTCTCAGTTCAGTGGGGCTTCAGAGGAAACGTATATTAAAGGAAATATGCGCTATGAGCCAGATTCGTCACCCCAATTTGGTCCCTATCAGAGGATGGTGCTACGATAAACACGATTTGATGGTTGTTTATGATTTTTTCCCTAATGGTGGGCTTGATAAATGGCTATTCGGAGTCGGTGTTTTGCCATGGACAAGGAGATTCAAAGTGATCAAACATGTAGCTGAAGCTTTAAGCTTCTTGCATTCCAAGAAGCTTGCACACAAGAATATGAGAACAACTAGTGTCCTGCTTGATGTTAGTTTTCGAGCTGTCTTGGGGGACTTTGGTTTCACGCTGTCAGGATCAGAGTCGAAGCGGTTTGAGGCAGCAGTTAGTCAATCAGCCGACGTGTTTGAGTTTGGTATCTTCGTATTGGAAGTGGTTGCAGGAAGGGGTAGGCTAGATCCAGAAGTGGGAGAAGAACGGAAGGATTTGTTGGATTTCGCTTGGAGAATGCATGAGATGAAGGAAAAAAACAAAGTTGTTGATTCCAGGATGGGCTCTCTCATCAACTTGGAACAAGCAATTCGGGTACTGGAAATCGGGTTACTTTCTACGGTCAATGAGAGTAGAGGTAGGCCTACTATGGAAGAGGTGGTAGAATTCCTGGGCACAGATGCCCCAATCCCTCGATTGCCACCAAGTCGTCCCGTTGTCTTGTTCCCATACAGCAGCGCCACTGGTCTCTGCACTGGCTATTCTTGTGCCCCTTTCAAGTGAGGCAGAAAAGTGTATATAGGGCCTTAGCCGCAACGATCTCCTGGCTCCAAAAATGCCATACCTATAAATGATAATAGAAAGTTCAGTACAGATTGAGCGCAATGAGACAACCATGCTTTTGTCTTCAAATTCACGAGAGTGGGGAATGTAGATAGATTGTATTTAGTGGGAAAATTAGATGTGTACTGTTTGCGTCTATGATGTCCTGAAACATGGACAATATTAGGATCTGCAGCTATAGAACGTCGAATCAGTGGAAATCTATTACGATCAATCTCGAAAGGGAGGTCGTCTAGCATGTCCATCAACCAATTCTACGTTAGTTTGAATGTACATTTGCCTTCTAGAATATCAAGTTCCTTATTACTTGGGACAATGAAACTTCAATGAGAAGTAAACTAGCTCAGTAACTTACAAACATTTCATGAATAGTTCTCACGGGATGCAAACACAAAGACACTCACATCTACTAAACATGTTGATATTCACATACATCCTGCTTTACCAAATCACTGCAGTTTACTCAATTTTTATTTAGGTGGTTGAGGAAAGTCTTCTCATGGTCCCCAGCATGCAGGCCTACTAACGTTGGCTTTAAAGTGATGATTGAGATGTTGATAGCTTGATATAAATCTAGAAATACGACAGAGGTAATAAAATTCCTAATGATAATATGGTCCAGGAAGGTTTTCCTTCAAGTGATTTTCAGAGTAATGATTTCGATTCAGATGGCACGGCTCACAAACATCGCTGCCTTGAATGGTTCGATTTCACAGGGTTGTATGGAAGCATACAAGTAATTTGTGATGCGGGAGATGAAATATTTGTGGTCTGAATGTTGAGACTTGAGATGGCCCTCAAGCCTCTGTTTTCGTACCAATACATGGTTAAAGCAAATAGTAAATCTAAACTCCAAAAGAGAAAACTGAAAATGATACGAGGATTTTGTCTAGCCTCTGAAATCGCTAAAGCTGTACCAACTTTGAGTCCATATATCTGCTAACTGGCCAGCTTCAAGCTAATATTACAAGAAGAAAGTTGAGCATGAGGTTCTCCAAGAATTTTGAAGTTGAATATTCATCTTGCAAAGCAGATAAATATGAGCGCTCGACTCTCAATTTTGTACTTCGGTGGAAGTAGCGATTATCATGGACCGATGACTGCCAAAATTCCTAAAAATACTTCAGACAATGTTGGTTGATGGACATGATAAAACAATCAATCTCGAAAGGGAGGTCATCTAGCAAACACAAACCATGTCCAAGACTGTTAAATATTCAAACGCATCCTGCTATAACAAATAACCGTATTTGACTAAATTTTTACCTTAGGTGACTGAGGGAAGTTCGCTCTTGGTCCCCAGCTTGCAGGCCCACTGCCATTTACTTGAAAGTGACAGTGAGATGTTGATAACTTGAAAAAAAAAAATCTGGAAATATGAAAAGGTTGATTAATTCCTAATGATAATTGTCCAGGAAGCTTTAATCGAGTGATTTTCAGAGTAATGACTTCGATTTAGACGAACCATGATTGCATGATGATGACGATGAGATGCAGCTGAATTGAATTTCGTTTCCTTGAGACTTCTGAGTTCTGAAGGGCTACTTCGTCGTTGTTCGAAGCAGATAGGAAATTTATGATGTAAAAGATGAGAAAATTGTGCTTTGAGGTTCTCCGATTCGTCTATTATGGGAGATCAGCTACACCATGTTGGGTTTGGCGATGTAAAAGCCTCATTAAACCTTAAAAATGGAAGCACAGGGTTTTGTCTAGCCCGACTCTAGAAAGCAAACAGAATAGGGAAATGACAGATGGCCACAAAGGTTCGCCGTGTTTTAGTGGTCCAGCTCTTGTCCTCTTTTGTCTAAAGAATGCTCCATCATGTCTCTCCCATTTCCCCAAGCACAGAGAAAGACAGCTTTGCATTTTCATTCTCTTTTCTTGACTCTCTTCTCCCATTTGACATCTGCACCCCACAAAAGCACCTACCCTCACCTTTCAACACTCTTGCCATAGCCTAAAAAATAAGTAGACCTCTTGCTTCGAGAGGAGCATTTCTTTTCCTTGTCCAAACTACAGAAGGGTAGTTAACTTTCATCTGATAAAGGTACTACTATTAGTTCATAATTAAGATTTCAAGGGGATATTTTGTGCTTGTTTTTTTTTTTTTCTTCTTTTAATTGATGGGGTACACCATAGCGATTGGTCATCTCCAAGCATATAGACCACCTTGTGAGATTCATTCACCGATTTAAGTATAGCTTACGCTGTATAAGTAGTTCCAAGAGGTGTACATAGCATGCTATAACCACACTTTAGACTAGCCACCTATGAAATCACTATTGCAAGTACTTCTGGCCCCTTAAAGCAACTACCGTCCATTACACAAAGCTCAAACTTTTTCCAATCTTAACTTGATTGTTATTTCCACTACACCATCATTTTTTATCATCTATACCAAGTTTCAATCCATGTATGTGCTAACTGGTCTGCTTCAAGCTAAATATTACAAGAAGAAAGTTGTACATGAAGCACTCTCAGTAATTTGATGTTGCATGTAAATCATGTGCAGCGGAAGATCTTCAGCCTTGCTTCTCCATTACGTTCTTCTATTGAAAGAACAATTATCAGTTTCTCATGACTACCAAAATGTTTCCCTGGCAACTGAATGCCCTTAAGCACCATCAATAACGGACTTTATCGATTAGTTAACTGATGCTGGATTTGTGAAATCTTAGCAACAAGCAAGTACTATCAAACTTGGTAGAAGGATCTGCAACAGAATAGAAACAGAATTATCTTCCATATGTATTATGGGACATGAGTTTTTACATCATATAATCTGATCATCTGCATTGCGACCAACCAAAAGCACTTCCACATGAAATGATAAAAGCTATATCACTTCAACATCAAGACACCATTATAATTTGCTAAACATGTACTTGTTGAAAAGGTATATGAAATTACCTATACAGTCCATTTTAGGCACCTGTTAGCGAAATCTCACGGAGATAGCATATTTAGAGAATTTCTCACCCTGAATGGACTAATCTTGGGGGTAGAAAATATATTCATGATACCTCTAAATGCCACAGAGTTCCCAAAACGGAAGAATTCCCAATTCAAGTTCTTATAATCTCACTCAGCTATCGGGCTATTCACAAACGATTAATACACCAGAAATCAATTTCAAGTATGTAAATTCAAGAAGCACAGCAAACTGTAACCAACATCGCCCATAGATCAAATAGAACAATCACAGGATATCATTAATCACAAGATCCATAATTCAAACAACTAGAAGAACTATGATCAACTATACATAGATCAATAACGTGTAAAATGTACTAAACTCATCTCGAAATTTCCCATTAAAACACTCCGAAGAGGACCGAAAACCCTAATACAATCAACCAAACAATGTGGACTAACAACAAGGCCTGACCCGAAACCGGACCTGACCCACCATTGCCCACTTCACAGGGACCCTTTTTAACGACCCGGACCCCAGCACATGCCGCGTCGGGGCAACCGCACCAATAGGTTACGCCGTTGGCTCCGCAAACCGGATCGGGGCGGAAGCAGTTAATTGGGCATGACCCGGGCTTGGAGAAACCCGCACAGAGATCGCCACCGTCGGAGAAGTACGATTCCGATCTGACGGTGGAGATGAGAAAGAGGAGAAAGATTATAGAAAGGATGAGTAAAGGAGAGGTCTTGGGTATTGATTTAGGTTTCATGGCTGGGATTAAAATCAACGTTTTGGAATCGCCGAGCCTTTTGGATTGGAATTGGAATTGACATTTGATGGATGAAATCAGGGTTTCGGCTGACAAATTTAAACTTGGGACTTCCGAGAATGGTCTTGGACGAGGCGGTGGTTGATGAGCTGGGAAAACCCGATCAGACAAAATGATTACAGCACACGTCCTTTAATGAATCGGATGTTAAAATCAAGATGACAAAATTGGCAGCTTTCGCAGTTCGTGCCAATTTTGCGATACATGTTTTGTACCGTCTATCAAACGATCACAACTCTCGGATTTTTTAAGTTAGGTGCCAACTTTGCAATACATGTGTTGCGGGGGATACAAAGCGCATTTCGGCCTAAGGCCACTTAGGCCATTTCAATTTCTAAAAAACAATCTCGTACGATATTTAAAATTTTTTTTTTATTAAACTCAATATTTCATCTATGAGTTACTTCGTAAAAATTCCTTAACATTATTTGTTAAATTTTTATGGGTCCCAATTACTATTTTAAACTAATCAAAAACTTAAAAAAAAACAATGGTTAGGAAAAGGGGACAGCCCTACGTGAAGGGACGCCCATTGTTGCATGAGGAACACAAGACAATTCCTCTATGTCAAGTAAGAGCCCAACTGTAAAGCTGGTCTTAGAAATAAATTTAGAAAAATGATTGTTTTTAGTAACACAGCTATAAAAAACATTAGTACTAAAAAGTACAAAAAAGTTGAAAGGTATAATACGCTATCAAAAAGTGCAAGAAAGCAATGACTTTCTCATAAGATTCATTCTTTTAAGTCGCTCGATGACAACTTAATTTTATAAACACTTTATATTTTCAGGAAAAATATTGTCATAAGTAGCTCACGACGACTTAATATAAAGTTGCAATCCACTTTGTGGTAGTACTACGTTAGTTTTCTGATAGCACATATATGTATGACCATCCAACGACTTTTTGCGCGTTCTAATGGCAATACATTTTCTAGTGATGGTACCAAAAAGTCAACAGGTTTTAAGACTTAGTATTAAGTTGCCTCTTATGTATTAGCATCCTTTTTTCGCACTATCTTGTTTATCACAACTCTACGATCAGTTGTGGTAGATTTTCTAGCAATAATAATAATAGAGCCATTTTGATCTTATTTCTTAAAATTTATATATTTTAAATTTAGATAAATTGCATAAATCACCCCTAAAAACTTTGACAATAGCATAGGACTTTAGTTTTTTCAAAAGTTGGTACTTACACTCTTGAGATAAGTGTTAGGGATGTTCATGGTTCAATTCATTTTAGTTTAGGAGTCAAATTGAATCAAACAGCATTTAAAACGATTTGATTTAAATACTTAATGAATTGAACTTTTTTTAACGGTTAAAGGTTTTGAACCAAATCGTTTTAAATACGATTTGATTCGATTCAGTTCTGTTTAAATTACTTTTTAAGAATACAATTTTCTTTTTAATTTATTTATAATTATTAAAGTTTTCAACTAGTATTAATGCCTAAATTAAGGTATATTATGCAAAAGTGAAAGTCACATGATATTATTTCATGATAATGTTGCATCTTAAATGAAGTGAAGGCATGTAAGTCAGCTAGATGCGAGAAATAATGGTGAAGAAAAATAAGTAAATTGTAAAGGTTAAGAATCAAATAAATAATTACAAAAAGAAAAAAGGTAGATAGAATTAAATTGAAATGTTGATAAGATTTAAAATTAAAAAAATATTGCACACTTTTATTTTTTAATAAGAAACAGTTCTATTCAAGTTCAAACGATTCGGTTCAGCTCACCCTTTAAATTGAACCATGAACCGTTTAGACCCTTTTCAAGCCTAACCATAAACCGAACCAAAACATAAAAGAACCTCATTTTATGAATCAATATAGTTCAATTTAATTTAATAAATAACCTTAATAAGCGTGAATTTCATTTTTTTTTTTACATATGGGGGTACCATATATAAAATAAGCATATATAAACATCTATGTGGCAAAATTCTAGTCAGTTTAATAAATCTATTTGTACATTTAAATTAAGGTTAATATCACTAATGGTATTTAGATTTTATCAAAATATACAATTCACTGTCTATATTTTGAAAAGATCAATTTACAATCTAATTGTAGTTTTCGTGATCATTTTTATTACTTAAACAAACTTTGTTAAGTTTCTTTGCTAACTACATGTAAGGACAAACTGAGTTTTGACTCATTGCCATTAGTACTTTGAACGACCTACTTTTTGAGGTGAACTATAACTTACCTCATCTTAAGTGGCTATTTTGGTCACCTTAAGGCTAGAGGTTAGCTAACCGCTACCTAATCAAGGGTTGTGCAACCCTTCACAAGCGGTTGTCGGCTACACCTAGCCTTAAGGTAGCCACAATGTTCAATTCTCAATTTTTTACTATGCCAACATTAGTAAATAGATTTAGTAAAGTTAGTTCAAATAGTAAAAATTTTTGTGGAAACTTTATTTAGATAGTGAATTAACCTTTTCAAAGTATAAGTGGTAAATTGTACATTTTGATAAAGTTTAGATATGTTGTGTGATATTAATTTATTAAATTAACAGAAGCTTCTTAACCCCAACCCCACCCCCCCCCCTCCCCCTCCCTGCCCCCTCTTTTTTTTTTTTAACTTAAGTTAGCTGAATTTTAATTTTGTATATAGATAAATTGCATTGTAAGCACCTGCATAAGCTTATCTTGCATACGGTAGTATACTTAGGATAAAAAAAAAATTGGCCCACACTTATTTCAAGGTAGTAATTACCAATTTTTAAAAAAGTTAAAGAGTTGCACGAGTTGCATAAGTTTCAAGGTTTTCTATGCTGGCTTGCATAATTACCAATTCTTAATCAACGTATATGTTAAAATTTATTCCTACGTTTTATTGTAGGTCTCAAAAGTAGCAAAGATGGGGGAAAAGGAAGAGGGTAGGGAGGGAGGTGGAGAGTGAGTTGGTTACTTAGAAAATTTTAAGCTTTTTTACAAAACTAAACTAAAATGTTCCCTTTTATTACTTGGCTGAGTATGGCATAAAACAATATATAAAAAGCAATTAAAAATACAAAATAAATGAGAGTATGGATGAGAAGATCAAGCTTAAGAATTATAATTCTTTAGCTTTATACCTATTATACTCTTTCAGTTCCACTACTGGTGACCCAGTATTCCATACTAGTGTCATTCCACTATTCACTTTTCAACACTTCAATCAAAAGAGAAACAAGTGTAATCATTTTGCTTTGTCTCACTAATCTAGTCTTGCTTAATTATAGATCTATAAAATAATATATCTCTCTTCTGACACAAAATCTATTACTCAAAAATAAGTTTTACAAAGAAATGAGAATAGAATACTATGATACTCAAAATGTAAGTATAAGAGGAAAATAGAATATGAAAGTACAATAAACAATGTTGTCTCTAATTTAGCTTCTGATTATGTTTTTGAATTCTTTCTAGAATAAAGTTTACAGTTGAAAGTTTTAGATCAACTATTATCTAATGCCATATAGACTATTATGGGCACTAAAATGAATGGTTAATCACACTTTCATGTTATTTGTATTGATGAAAATATCCTTGAACTTGACACCTTGATGAAGGGCGGTGGTTTTAGTGGTGTTTTCCAAGTAGGTAATGGTATTGGTTGGTGTTTGCTGTTTGCTGTTTTGTAAGGCTTGTGAAGGGGCATCGTGTATTGTGTGAGAGAGGGTCGATTTTGGTCTATGCTATGGTGTATGTAGATGGAAGTTGCTGCAATGGTTCTACTGTATATGTTGTGAATGGCTAAGTGATTGTTGTTAGGGTGTATGTATGAAAAGAGGGTCAAACGAAGTAGGTTGTTGTTGTTAAAAGAGGACGAGGTGGTCTAGTGTTGGTGTTGAAGATGGAGGCTGCTATAGTTGACAATGAGGATAAGTTTCAAATGTATGATGAATGGCAATAGAAATAGCAACAACATTCTAGATCTCTTTTCTCCTCCTTTTCAATTATTACCCTAAGCTTTTTATAAACTCACCATTAGAATCTTTGGTTAAGGCTTAAATTGGCATGAAGCCACCATCAAGAAGATTTTTCTTCCCTTTAAATCTACTAAATCTTTTATCTTTTTATTATTTACACAAATCTATGTAATATTTAAACATTTTGATAAGGATTTTATGTATTTGGATCAATTTCCACAAAAAAAAAAAGGGATTTAGCAAGATCTAGTGTCGAATTAGTTTCTAAAATCTTATCCAATTGCCCTCTTTTTTGTTTGTTTATGGAAAGATTCTAGAGACGAAGAATGGCCTATCACGTGACAAGCAAGAGACTTTAAGGCCAAAATAAAAACGTAACCAAGTGCATTGCATAAGACTCGAACCTCTAACTTAGAGGAACCAAGCCTAAAGCCTTAGCCATCTCATCTAAGCTTTTTCTCATCATAATCATCCACACAATAAAACTTAATTCATTCTTCTCAGGCTAACCTTAGATTTCAACTTTCAAGCCTAAGCCTAATTCTTTTTAAAATGCAAAATATACATGCTAGCTATTTTTTACACTATTTTTAAATTTAATAAATTTGGAGTCTTATTTTGATTAGTTTAGTTAAAATATTTTTTAAATTGGACAAGAATCCATTTTATGGACTCAAATATCTTACTAGACTATTTAAAAAATATATTTTTCTAATGAAGCCCAAAAAATTTAAAGACTCTAAATTTACTAAATCACTTGTATATATTCAACCATTGGCTATTCCAACCCTAAAAGATTGATTTGACTTGACTCAACTAGACTCGAATACTTTCGATACTTTAATATTTAATTTTTCATTTTTTTTGGATTTTGTTTTCAATTTTTCCTATAAATCTAGCCCAAAAACAAATGAAAGTACCTAAAATAAAATGATAGTAAAAATAAAGTGCTTATAGCTACCCCTCCTTATAGGGAAATTTGATTAAAACTTCATTATAAAAACAAATGATACGTTCATTTTTTGTTGAATCTTGAATTGACAAGGTAAAGACTATTGATTTGAATGGTCAATTAAAAGAAACCTGACTTGAAGAGTTGGTTAAAAAGGCCCTGCCTTAAAAGGTTAGCTTAATAGTATCTCGTCTTGAAAGGGCAAGATAAAAATGGTTCTAACATAATATGGCAAATGAGATACTGACTTGAAAAGTTAGGGTAAACAAATTTTGGCATAGTTGAATAAATAAGGGCTCAACTTAAAAGGTCGAGCAAAAGGCTCTAACTTTAAACGCTAGAAGAATAAGGCCCCGACCTAAAAGGTTTAGGTATAATGCTCTTAATCACAACTTGAACAGTTGGGGTAAAAAGATTTTTTACTTAAAACTGATCCTAACTTAAACAATTGAGGCAAAAAGGTTCCTACTTAAAATTGTGGTCTTAACTTGAATGGTTGGGGCAAAAAAGATTTTGAAATAAGGTTTCAACTTGAAATGTCAGTTAACCTATCTTAGATAAGTAAGTATCTTAAATTGTTGAAGAGGATAGGCCGCTTTAAGGATCTAAAAGCTTTCTTAGTTCATTTGGACATCTTTGCAGATTTTAAGGATTTTTCAATATTGTTTTACCTAAAATTGGAGAATTTCGCAAATAGCATTCAATCAACATACCTTGTATTGATTCCCAATATTAACTCATTAGGAAAGTAGAATGCTATTATAGTACTTGTTAGTAGCCTTTTGCAATAGTATTCACTCCTTGGAATAGGGTGTACCTTATGTGTAGGATTCAAACTAGATTTTCATCCATTGCAGTAGAATGCGGTTGAAGCTTTTAGGTCTTATCATACTCATGTTTTGATTCAATGCTCATCATGACCAGCTTTTAGTTTCCAAACCTTGCAATTGGGTCAGTCTTGAAAAATAAACCTCTTTTCAAAAACAAGATTAGATCGCAAGGAGTACCTAACCTCATTATTATATGGTGATTTAGGCTCTTTAGTGACAATTACTTAGTGGTTAAGTGTTTAAGGCTAATAGAAGAGACATGGAAAAACTTATCGATGAAGTGTTTATCTATCAATGACCATCTAAAGTCAACAACCATCATAGATGTCAACTTTACTCGTAAACAATAAAATATTAACTACAAACATTTTTCAAGAAGAATTGAAATCTTTATCGAACTCAACATTTCATGGGTAATACAACTTAATAGCATCTAAATTTATAGGGTCCCTCAAATCTGGACCATCCATTTTTGCTAGTACTAATGCACCTCCTGACAACACTATTTTCACAACATAAGAGCGTTCATAGTTTGGAGCAAATTTCTTTCTAAGGTCTTTCTTGTTCGATAATACCTTCCTCAATACCAAGTACCTTCTTTGAAATGTCTCTTACTAAAGGCTCTAAATATTCTTTGCTGGTAACACTCACCATAACACATTCTTGCTAGCCTCCTTTCATCATGAAGATTCAAATTGTCCATCTGTTTTCTTACCCACTCTACTTCATTCAGTTGAGTCTCTACTAATACTCAAAATGAGGTATTTCTACTTCCATCAATAGTATCGCTTTAGTTCCATACACTAATCATTGAAGAGTTGCTCTTATAGAAATTCTAACTGAGGTTCTATAGGCTATGAGAGCATTGCCGATCTTTGTAAGTGATCGCCATCTTCCTAATGATCCTCTTAATATTCTTGTTGGTGGCTTCAACTGCCCCATTCATCTATGATCTATATGGAGTTGAATTATTGTGGTTGATCTTAAATTTGCTGCACACTTCGGCCATTAGGTTATTATTTAAGTTTGACCTGTTATTTGTAATGGTAAACTTGGTTGCACCATATTTTACAATGATGTCCCTCTTTAGAAATCTGACATTACTCCTTTGGTTATAGTAGCATATGATGCCACTTCTACCTATTTAGTGAAATAGTTTATTGCGACTAGAATGAACCTATGTTTGTTTGAAGCCATTGGTGAGATGGAACCAATCATATCTATTCCCTACATTGAGAAAGGCTAAAGGGTTAATAACACATGCAACTCTTAGGATAGGGCATTAATTTTATTAGCGTATACTTAGAACAGGTGACAATGCCTTGCTTAATACAGTATAACTCCATTGTCATCCAAAAATGTCCCATCCTCATTATCTTTCTGGCCAACATATACCCATTCATATGATGACTACAAACTCCTTCATGTACCTCTTTCATTAACTTATGGGCTTCCACTTCATCAACATATCTTAACAGCGTCGTATTGTACGATCTTTCATATAAGGTGACCCCACTCAGTAAGAAATGAGCAACTAGTCTCCTAAGTGCTTTTCTATCCTTATTATCAACCTCTTCAGGAAACTCACCCATTTGGAGGAGTCTTTGGATATCACAATACTAGGGCTCTTTTGTTCTTTCTCTTCGATAGCCAAGCAAAAGGCTACCTTTTCCTCCATCTCAATTTTCAGGGGTTGAATCTCTATCCCATCCATAACTTTCACAATCAATGCTAGTGTGGCTAATGCATCAACAAGTTGATTCTAGGCTCTTAGAATGTAAGTGAATGAGACTTACTCTAACCATTTGATCAACTTTCCCAAACGTTCATGATATGGTACCAACGTACTGTCTTTTGTCTTATATTTTCCTAGGATTTAGAGAATTATAAGTGAAAAATCTTCATACATTTTAAGCCTTCATATCCCTATGTTTAAAGCCATCTTCAGCCCCTAAGATGCAAGCCTCATATTCTGCTACGTTATTTATGTACAAAAATGCTAACATGGTTGCCATGAGGAAATGATTACCTTCGAGCAATGCTAGTAATGTCCCTATTCCATATCCAAATACATGTGAGCTCTTAAAATTGTGTTTTGGACAATTAAGCCTAGATTTAGGACTTTTAGGGAAAAGTTATCCAATTAAGCCTAAACTTTACGACTAAAATAGAAAAGTTAGTTGAAGTAACTTAGTAAAGTTAGATTTTTAAAATAGTGACCCAAAATCCTAATTTTACCTATAGAAGTTTGATTATTTAATATAGTACTAAATTGTTTAGAACCCCTAAAATCGAGCTCAGAATACGATGAGAACTTAGAGATAAGTTAGTTAAGCTATAGAATGAGATAATATAGTATAATTTACTATATGAATATACATGTATTTTTATAAATATATCTAGTATAAATAATAATTATACTTATGAATTAACCCTAAATTGCTTAATTGTGTATATTATGTATTGAATTCATAAAACTAATTAAGAAATATATCTTAAAAATAAAAAAGATATGTTAGAATCATAATTATATAAGTATAGTTATATACTACACGTGATATATACATAGATATATATACTCATATGTTACTAAATAACTAAATACTAATAAAATACTTAAATAATTGCAAATCTTATCCAATAAAATCAAATTTGCAGTTGGAAATTACTGGAGATGATTGGAAATGACCATGGCTTGTTGTAGGAGTTGGGATTATTGATTCAAAAGGGAAATTAACAAGATAAGGACACCTCATACTAGTATTAATTAAATAGATAAATGGGAAAAAAAATTCCAATCGCCATTGCACCTTATAAATATCACCTGACCTCATTTAGACTAGGTTTAGACATTTAGAGATTAGATCAATAAAGAAAATAAAAATTAGAAAAAAATCGTAGGAAAAATAGAAAAACAAAAACAAAAATAGAGCAAACAGCAAGCTAGATTAATACCTAAGGCAAATCGTAATCTGCTATGAAGCCACTCCACCACTACATAAGACTCCCAACGTTTGGCCCTTCCGATAAACCTCCATCACCTTACGGCCATTAGACCACCTAAGAACTGCTAGATCAAATTTCTATCCTATTTTTCGATAATTTTTAAAAAATATTAATTCCACCTAGAAAAATTCAAAAAAATTCATATTTATATTATTTCATACTATTCATTTAAATTTTGACTTTCAAAATAAATATATCAAATGATATTGTTTCTAACTCAAAATTTTTGTATAAGATAAACATGATATATAAATAATTGCTATGTAACCTGTTTTTTTTTTATTTGAGTATTTTTAATATTTATTGTATTTTTTCTACCTAAAAATAGCTAGAAATTAGGTTGAAAATGTGAAATAGATAAAACTTATGAAATTAAATGGTGAAATTGACCTATACTGATTTATAATGAAGTATAATGATGTTAGGATAGGTTGAAAATAATTTTGTGCAAAATGAATCATATTTAGGTAATTAAGTATAAATTAGGAGTAAAATCATAATTTTGAATATATAAATGATACATAGATAACTTGAAACTAAGTCATGATTGAATGCCACATATTTTTGGGGGTCTATAGAAATTTTTGGGGATTATTTGGTGACCCAAACTATTTATTATGAATTTATGTAATAAAATGGCTTAAATTATGAATCGGGACATATTTTTAGTAATAATAGGTTAAAATATGGTAAATAGTTGAATGAAAACTATTTTTATGTGTACTGTTTAAATCGAATAAAAAGTATATTTTTAATATATTTATTGATATTTGATGATCGAAATACGTTATATGTATATTAGGGTTAGATAATATTCCTATTATAGAGATATATTTACAAATTAGGTAAAATATAATTTAATAACATAAAATACGTATAGTGCGATAATATTTATTTAGATACGTATAACTGTATTAAAAACTCAAATTACCCGTTAAAAACATAAATTACCTATTAAAAGTTACCTTTAGAAATAGGACTCGTAATATGTATCATTAAGTATGTACGAACCTAATGATACTATTTTTACTAAAATAAAAAAAATCTTAGATAATATAGCCTATAACTCTATAGTATTACTAGAATGTACGTATTACCATGACCCTACTAGAATTAAAACGTGATTTAACTGATTAAAAATATGTTTTGATACAATCAAAATGATATATTATATGTAATATATGTAATAGTATAATTATGTATATTATTAATAATTAATAACTTAACTCAATATATATATAAATATATATATATATATAACCATTTAAGATAAAACCCTAATGTTTTCATAATTATTATGAAAACTGAATTTAGATTTTGTGTATATAAAATTCCCTAGTGGTCAAACTATTGATAACTCGAATCTCCTGTAATGAGCATCTGAATAGGTAAGTTAGGATTATAGCTTTAATATTTGTTGAGATACTATATTAAAGTATCCTAATAAGAGTACTTCTGTCTATATTTGTAATTAGTTGTTTGTGTACATATCATGTGTATGTTTGGTACTTCATTATAATAGGAGTTAAATTCCTTAGTGTGCTGCTCTACATGATTACATTGTTTTTGTATTGTATAAACTTGTTTGGTCACCCCTAATTACAACTAATAATTATTCAACTATCACAAAACTGGACATGCATAACAACTGTTAAGGGAAACGATTAAGAGTGTCAGGTCAAATACTAACTCCTTTCAATGAGGATAGTTGAGATGATCATTTCTCCATCCTTAGTTGAACTAAGTGACAAGCGAGGAGGTCGCAGTAAGAGTAGAGGCCATGGTTCGAAGGTGGTTAGAAGAGAAGGGTGTTCTCCATTATATAAGCCTAGGTTTGGTCTAATTTAACTCACAATAAAACTCCTTAATTCGAGTTCAAGCGGATGTAATTTTTTTAACCTTATAATGGACTGGATAATATTGTGCGCTATTTCATATGATTGAATGCATTACGTTTTATCATAATTAATAACCTTGCTTGTGATTGTTCAGTACTCTTCTAACTCCGTTCCGCTTATTAAGCT
This sequence comes from Lumnitzera littorea, assembly GCA_024138015.1. NCBI lineage: Eukaryota > Viridiplantae > Streptophyta > Magnoliopsida > Myrtales > Combretaceae > Lumnitzera > Lumnitzera littorea. The sequence goes on along the minus strand of JAMXBB010000003.1, from coordinate 114,665,399 downwards.
TACTATGCTTACACCCTTATAGACTCTTTCGTAGGTACTAAGTGAAGACTGGGATGTTTAAATACCACTAACCCAAGTTAGTATGCTGTTGATTGGGAAAATAAGAAACGAAGAATCAACTAAACTTAAGCTTTTAACTTTTCTTTTGAATTTTAAGGAAACTAATTAGGAATTCCTTAGGATGCTCGCTAGTTTTCTAGCTTATTGTAAATAGACTACAAAACATGTGGCTTTTGATAAACTTTGATTGTAAATTATAACTATAGATGTAAGAAATTTATCTAAATACTGTTATGTTATGAGATAACAGGTTATATAAAATAGGTATTTTGTAAACCTATACCATAAGTTTGATTATTCACAAATATCATAACGGATGCTTTAAGCTAGTTGAGTCGTACACGCCTTGTGTGAACTATATCTACGATAGCAGTTGTAAGGTTAACTTCTATCGTAGGTTAGTTTACACGGCAGGACTATTATGACTCCTCTCATTTAGGGCCTAACAATACACCTTCCATTCTAGTTTTTCACCATTCAATTCATTCGCCACCATTACACCTTCATTGGGAAACTAGGCTTTAGAACTATTGTCATTATCTTCTAATGGATACTCTACCAATTGATCTACTATAACCTTCCCCTCGATCAAGCTTTGGCTTACATACTTTATGTCAAATTTAAAGAACAACATTTGCTACTTAGAAATTCCCCTAATCAAAGCTGGCTTCTCTACCAAATACCTCAAAGGGGGATGCTTTGTCAGCAACTCTACTGAGTAATAGAAGGTATACTACCTCATTTTGTGCATTACCTATACCAAGGCACAACATTTTCTTTCTACTTCTAAGCATTTCTACTCTCTTTCTGTGAACTTCTTGCTTAGATAGTATATAAGATGCTCTTTTCTACCCATCTCATCTCTCTCTACTCCAACATACATGATGTGTCTCCAAGGTCATATACATGGAGGTCGTACAACAACGAATGAAAACAAGAAATAAAAAGGGGTTTTAGCAAATTTGTGAGCTACTTAGTTGGATATGATGCATTAACAAAATCTGACACAGCCTACAGTTCGTTGGATGCAACTCATCAGTTTAGTTTATAGGGTTGCTTGCCACGATCCTTGCTAAAGGAATTGAGAAGAAGGGGTAAAGAAGAGCTTTCCAAGAGAAAAGACATAAGGGTTTATCATTAATATGCTAAAATCTGTCTAAAACCCTATACAAGTGTCCTATTTATACATAGTGGCAAACTTATAAATAAAATCACTAAAAAGATGCCTTAGTGGCATTCTCATAAATACAAATAAACATGAAGAGGAATAATACAAGAAATAGGAAGTCCAAACAACACAAGTAAAAATAAATAGTCAAACGAGTTATTTGAGTGCAAAGGAGGTGAGCTAGGTTGATGGGCTATTAGAGACCTTAAAGATCTAATCTAGGCGTACCTAAAATTCTAGCCGACCTGAAGAGCAAACCAACCGAGTAAAGTAGACCAATCGAGTAGTGCAGACTTGACAGAGTAAAGCAGACTTGGTCAAGCAAAGTAGACCTAGTTGTCCTTGATAATATCTATGAAGAGCTCATAAATAGGTCTTCTACACATGTATAGCTTCCAAATAAGTCTTTAGCGCATATATAACTCATGAATAGGTTTCCACTATAGCCCAAAACTTGGCATTTAGTTAGGTCAGTACCTTGAAGCCTATTAATACATCCCATCGATTTAAGGAGAATCATCAAATAAAGTGTCAGTAAGCATCCTAGTGTGGAAGTGACTAACAATGGTGAATTCATGAGTGTCAAGCTTGATTTTTCACCCTCTCGATTCTTTTTATAAAATTAGGACTTCTCTAAATTGATCAATACTAAACCTTACCCGTTTAATATTGACTCTCGACTAGGGTTTAAAGAAAACCATTTTTTTAAAAAAGATTTAGAGTCGCCACTCGACCGGAGTCGGGAAAAAGAGTTAAGTTATAACCAATCGAGTCGATTAGTTATAACTTAGATACCGGTCTATCGATTAAGAAACCTATTTATAAATATAGCTTTTTGAAAACCAGAGATCTAGATCTGAGGGCTAATTTATTAAACCCTATACGGGTACCACTTTTTAACTTTCCGAATTTAACTCGCTTTTCAAATATACCTCCTTTAATTTCTAAAAACAGCTAATTATGACACAGTGAATAAATTGATTAATTTACATAAATATCTAAAAATAGAAAAAATAAAACTTTCCATATTTTAAGTCACTCCGTACTTGCGTACAGGTGCCTACTTACCCGCTATTTGAGATCGGATTTCTGTAATTCATTCACTGAAAATATAACGGGTTGATTTAATTTTAACTTTAGAAAAATTGCTAGGTTTACGTATTTTACCCGTTTTGAGTTCATTTAAGAAAATTTCTTAAGGGTCCTAAATTGGTTAATTTTTTGGAAACTTAAAGTGCCTTAATTTGGAAAGGATCCGTTTTATTTTTATTTATTTGAAAAATTGATCTTCTAAGTGTCAAAAGTAACTTCACTATTTTTATTCTATTTTATTATTTTTATTATCTATTTATTTACTTTTTATTTCTTTTTATGGTTTTTCTTTTGTTTAAACGTGAAAATAAAAAACCAGAATAAAATACTTCCTCTTCTTTTTTCTTTTTTCCTTTTTTTTTTCTTTTTTGCATTCGATTTTCTTCTTCTTCTTTTTTTTTTACTTTCTCTTTTTTGTTTCTTTTTTTTATTACAACGAACTATAATAATGAATTAAAATACAATAAATAAATTAAAAATAAATGAACAACAAAATTGCAAAAGGGCCAAACACAAGAGATGCACTGGTTTGCAAGTATAGTTCGGGTTCGTATTGAGTCTGGACCGGGTCAAATCCTCAAGTTGGAGTCGGGTCGGATCTGGAGTACGGGTTTGGATGCGGGTTGTAGTCGGGTTACGTGCAATAGCTTAGAGAAGGCATTTTGGAGGCCGTTTTAGTGGCCAAAACGATTGGAAAAGGGTGGTTTTATATGTATTATATTGGACTTTGGGGGGTTTTTTCAATGTTACCATGTTTGGTGGCTGTCTGGTAATGGTATGCAGTTTGAGTTGGTGAGGGTGCTTGGTGGTGGGGTTACGGTCGTGTGTGGCTGAAGAAGTGGGTTCAAATGGCGATAGTAGTAAATGGACGAGTGTGTGTAGTAGGGTCGGAGTGCAACTTTGCGTTCGATGGCGGTCGTGAGAGGATCCTTGTATGTGGGTGTAGTTTTGTGAGTGAAGGCCGAAAGGGAGTGCTTAGGGGGTGAGGGTGGTGTGTAGTGGCTATGGTTGGTGGAGAATCAGGCCGAGAATAGTATGTGTGTACGAGGTAGTGTACGTGAGTAAGAGGAGGCCGGGAGTGGTGTAGAGAGTAGCTGAGAGAGAGAGAGAGCCGAGTGAGGGATTGACATGAGAGGGTGAAAGAGTGTAGAGAGATAATGAAGAGAGAGAGAGGATTGATCAAAGAGTGAGAGACCGAGAGTGAGAGAGAGACTGTGGAGAGAGAGAAAGAGAGAGTAGCTCTGTGTGTTTCTTTTTGTTTTTTCTTTTGAAAATCAATTTCCCCTTCTCTTCTAATGCCCCCTCCCCCCCCTCGATTACTGTGCGTGATTGATTTATAAATGAGAAAATCAAGAGTGAAAAAAGAAAGGGAAGAAAGAAAGAGGGGAAAGTAATTTTATTATCACAACAAATCACAACGTGCCACATGTCACAATTAGACACGTAGCCTAGTGATATTTTGACATGTGGCAATATTTGGATTTAAAAAAGAAAAAAGATAAAAAACTATCCTTATGCCTCTAGTGAGTTTTGAACCCCTATCCTCTAGCTTAATCTATACACTTAGATTATGTATTTTACCATTAGGCCGTTGGCCTATGACTTATCTATATATGTAATTAAATTGCACATATGGATAAGGTCAGCCTGGGCTACAATTAGATTTAAGCTTCGATCCAACGGTCTTTTATTCAAATTTAATTAAATTAAAATTCTATTCTATTTAAACAACTTAAAAAATTTATTATTTTTTAAATTTCTTATTTTTTTATACTTTTTCCTATTTTTTGTATTTTTCTAAAATTCTTATTTTTTTTCTAAATTTCTTCATTTTTTGGGGTTTTCTTTAATTTTCTATTTTTTCTAATTTAGAACCCTATAACCTAAATTGAAAAATAAAAAGGGAGGCAAAAATTAGGCGTCTACAATGAGGTATTCCTTAATTTTGGAAAATGATTGCTTACATTCTTCATCCCATTCTATTGTTGTATTCTTCTTCCAAAGCTTAAATAATGGTTTACATTTGTTAGTGAGTTGTGATATGAATTGGTCAATGTAATTCAATCTTCCTAGCTATTCTCTAACTTCCTTTAAGGTCTTTGGTGCAGGCATGTCTATGATTGCCTTCACTTTGTTTACGTTTACTTTGATTCCTTTCTGTTGACAACAAAACCCAATAGCTTTCTTAAGGTCACCCCATAGGTACATTTTTCCATATTCAACTTTAGCTAAAACTTTCTCAATCTTTCAAACAACTTCCATAGAACATTGACATGATTCTCATCTTCTTTAGATTTGGCGATCATATTATACACATATACTTCAATTTCTTGGTGCATCATGTAATGAAACAATGCAACCATAGCGCACTGATAAGTTGCCCCATTGTTCTTTAAACCTAAAAAACATTACTTTATAACAAAACATCCCTCATGTGGTAACAAAAGTGGTCTTAGTTTTATCTTCCTCTACCATGTTAATCTGGTTATATCTTGAGAAACCATCCATAAATTATAAGAGATGATTTTCGATCGCGTTTTCCACTAAGACATTGGTGTATGGTAAAGGGAAATTGTCTTTAGGTATGGCCTTATTCAAGTCATAAAAGTCTACACATACCCTAACTTTCCCATTTTTCTTGAATACCAGCACCACATTGGTTACCTATTCAAGGTAATTTTATGCTTCTACAAATCCAACCTTTAACAGTTTCTTTATTTCTTTTTTTTTTTTATATTTTAAGTAGTATGTTGGGCCTAAATCACCTAAGCTTTTGGCTTTAAGGTTTAATTTCTTCTTTTATGGGCAACTTATGGACTATTATCAACTAGTCTAACCTGTTTGTCAGATTAATCCCAATTTTACAGATTTTCTTCTTGTCATAACCCGGGGTAGGGGGTTAAGTAGTAGCAATACCACCATGTAATATGTGAAGATCCGAGATTAAACACCATCCTTAATCAAGGGCCTTCGATATACTACACGAGGCATTTTACAACTACAACCTTCTCTTAGTAACTAATATCAAGTAATAGCTGAGCACGTAAATTAAAGTCATGGCATTCAACTAATACTAACACAATGTAGATAAGAGGGAATAAAAAGTTTTTTCCCTTAAGGTATTCATACAACATTGAAGTAAGATAGCAGGAGTAATCTAAGCTACTTAGCAACTAAAAATACTTAATAAGTGAAAATTATAGAGAGTCAATATATAAATAAATGGCTCACTCGAGCTCGAGCTCTCGACTTCTTAACATCTCATAACCCTGACTGATGCAACTGACCTTAGGCATCCCATGGCCCGGCTTTAGCCACAAATCTTACTGCAACAATAATTATAGGAAGGTAAGCTCAACTACTTAGTGAGTAACTTACCTACTCTACAACAAGCAATATCAAATAAGTTATTATTCAAGGGTATAAATGCATGGTCAAACATATGTAATGCAACAATATATACAGTTGGTCAGTAACTGTATGCAACACGATTTTAATGTCCACTGTTGCCTACATTCAGAAGTATTTTAGCACATCAAGATCCAAGTATCTACGTCCAATTTGTAGTCTCTTGTCAACAATATCACCCTCAGCAGTAGACATGTCACAGTCTTAAGCAAAATGCGGCACTCCTTAGAGCCGAGTAGTTCCTAAAGGTCAAGACAAAAATATGTCGTACGGAATACGTTACACGATAACACATTCAAATAGATGATACAATATGGATCTAACTAGGCATGATCCCCTGTTCTACTGCATGACGTTGACGTCCTTAACATTATGTTAAGAGATGTAATGCATGTCCGATTCAATTAAAGATCAAATATTTATTAGTTCCAATTCATGGCGACTAACCAGTATATTTAGACACTCTAAGATCCTAAGTTCTAATGTAGTAAACATATAAGTTTATATTAACTTAAGATATTTTTACAAACAAGTTCAATCATAACAAGCACATGCAATATCCTATATGCCCCAATCATGCCACAAATTCAATTATTTGACATAATTAAATAGTTTGCTAACTACAAGCACAAACAAGCAAAATAGGGGGCGGTATACTCACTCAGTCATAATGCTCAGCAGTCTCAGTAATTCTCTACTGTATCCAAGTCAAACTCTCCATCCCCTAAAGAAGATAATTAAGGTCTATGAGTATTCTATTTGCATTAATTAACTAGGCTTACCGCTTACTATCCCTAAGTTAGTTGTTTTTGTAATTCTGCCATATCTTCCTTGTTTTAACTCCATTTTTGGTGATCTTATGGTCATTTTCATTTTTTTCGAACGTTTTTTCATTTGGTGACATTATTTTTAAGTTTTTAGATTAGTAAGTTTTTGGTTTGGGCCTATAAGGTCGTGGGCCCAAATGAAGAGTTGGGTTACTTTGGGATTTGGGCCTAATTTTGGGCCTTGGGCTTAGTTTTTGACTTTAGGCTTTATACTTAATAATTTAAGCCTTCTTTTAAGTATTTTAAATGGGCTTTTTCTGCCTAACACCTCAAAATTTTAAAGTGAGCCTTCGTAATACTCTTATGGGTCTAAATGGGCATTTTTACTAAGTTTAAGGCTCTAAATCACTAAAGGGCCTATGGTAGGTATTTTGAATGGGTCTTTGGGTTTAGTGAGTCTCTTAAATAACTCTTTCAAAGCCTTTTAACCTAAGGTTTAGATCTGGTCACTTAGTTACATGGGCTCTAAAGTTGATTCTTTTGGGCTTTATGTGTCTAAATTACTATTTAGGGCCTTAGGCCCAAGCCAACTTGTCTTGGACTTAACCTAATATTGGACTTAAGTTTAAACCACTTTTAATATGTTACAAATCTAGACATTAAGGTTTTGGGGTTATTAACACCATTCTTAAGCTTATAATTACCAACTAAGCTAGTTTAGGGCCTTAACCTTATTTTAACCTACTTAACTTGATTAATTAAGTCTTAAACCATGCTTAACACTAAATAAACGTGTCATTAAGCTAATAAACAAGAATTATTAGATTTAATGGGTTCATGAAAGTTAAGGCCATGAATTGTTCCTAGGGCCAAATTTTCATTTTCATGCAACACTTGATTTTTATGATGTTTTTACTTAAGCAACCTATGTTTCTAGTAATCTAAAACCATAATCACCACATAAAAGCGTGTGGAAATGTTGTAAGGGAACATATAAGGGGCAGCATGCATGAGAAATGGGGATTATATCAACTTATTTGATGATTTACTACTAAAACTAATACTACTATATATTACTTAATCTATTTGTGTTATATCTTCTACCAAAAGTAGTTTTTCTTATACTAACCTTTGTTTACCCTTCTTGTAACACCTTAGAACTCTTAGGGATTTGCTGTAAAGTAAGTTTTAACAAAGAAAAACATTAGTTTCTAACATTATTTTACAAGAAAACTAAGGAAAACCTAGCCTAAGTACTTACTGAAGCAAGGTAGAAGGCCTTCTTTGGTAGTTGTATGCTGTGAGCTTATGTGTGGGTGTGGGTGTATGTATGTGTTGGTCAATAAGGGGGACGTGTGTGGGTGGCGTAGGGCTTGGTGGTGGTAGCGATAAGGTGCTAGTCAGTGTGGTGTGTATGTGTGGCTAAAAGGAAGAGAAGAGGGGAGGTTTTGGGGTTTGATGTTTAAGAGAGTTTGTATGAGTATTTGGGAGCATTTTAAGGTTGTAAAAAATGAAGTAGGGTAAGTGACGGAGAGGGTGACCAATCATAGGAAAGGAAAGAGAGTAGGGGGGACAAGCTTTGGGTGATTTAGGAAATTAAGGACAAGGTACAAAAATGGGGACCATGTACTATTATGCTTTTTGCTAAATTGGGTAAGATCTTGTCCCCTTAGGGTACAAGATATTTTAAGGTGATTAAGGGTTTGTTTTTTAGTCCTTAATCATGTTTAACTTGTAACTAATCAAGATGTAATGGGGTTGGTTAAGGATTAGGGTTTGATTACGGTAATTGATGGTAATTGAGCATGATTAGACTAATTAAGTGCACTTAGGATACGTTTAGGGTTTTGTTGAACTTTGATACTATACTTTAGCTAAACCAAATGCCTTATATGTGTACTTAGGGTTTCCTTAGGGTTTGGTGTTTGTTTATAGGAATTTAGTCTGCATATAAGCTTGAAAGTTTGGGTTTCAATCATTTAATGTTATTGATCACTTGTATTGATCAATTCAACCTTACTATTAGTGTTTATTCATGACATTAAGGTATTTGATCACTCAATCAGGGCTAGATGATCATTTTAGGGTTTTTCAAGCATTAAGGTTCTTGTTTGTTTAGTTAGGTTTTTAAGGCTTACTTCAATTAGGGTTTTGGTTGAACACTAGGGTTCAATTCCTTTACCTAGGTTTTATTATTACGTTTGGGTGGTTTTAGGGACTATCCAAGGAGTCCTTCATCATAGTCCACTTTTGAGTTATCAAAATTTCGTAGAGCTTACACTTTTGTTCTTGAGTTAATTACTATTATCAATTTGTCAATGACTACTTTGCTTTGCTCAAATTGACCTCAACTCTCTTGTATTTCGTTTGGTGTCTCAATATCATCTCCAATGTCTAACTCAATAGGGTCAAAAGTGATATTGATACTTTCATTGTTTATAGGCATGAGATATCTATGATTTTCATTGTTTTTATCGAATTTGAAAAGTAAAGCAAGGCAAAAGGTGACAAGTAAATAGAAAGAAAGGGGAATTGGAGAGAAAGGGAAAGAAATAACTTTATTAAATGAAATCATATTGTTTGAAAGGCCTAACTAATTGAACTAATTGTGAAATTAAATGCTCTGAATTGATATAAGCTACTTTTTTAAAGAGACCTATTAACAGGAATTGAAAACCAATTACATAACAAAGCAGAGGTATTAATGTCTTCCTCTTCATCTGGACTGATGTTGCATTACTAAGCCAAAGCTTTAGCAAAACTAGCTACTTCCGATTCTTGGACATATGTAGGTGCTGGAAAAGTCTTGCGAATGTTTAAAAAGTTCATATGAGCATGGTATAGCAATCTCCTCTTTTATACCTAGTATTAGCCTTCATCTCTTGAACCATTACTTCATTGGGCTCATATTCTAACTTAAATGTGTCACGCCTAAAAAAGGTGGAGTCGTAACAATCTTGCCATATGAGTCATCCTAAGATAGAAATCGTCTTTATAGTTGCTATCTTAGACTTAGTTCACACCAGGTGTACTTGACTCTATCCCTTTGAAGTGTCCAATTTGATACTTATTTGATAATAACCTGTGAAATAATCCTTTGAAATAATTTGCTAAAAATAAATTTGTAATTTATCAATTTGACTTTGCAAAAGAGTGGAAGTAAATCCTACAAGTATGTATCATTTCTTATACAGACTAGAATATTGAAAACTACCAAGCCCCTTGAGGAGTACTATGTAGTTTCCCTTAAAAATTAAGAAATTCAATACTAAGGACAAAAACTTGCCATTTCTTATTACGCCTTATACCCTGTCTTAGTTCACTAGTGGTCTAGTTTTAGGTAGGTACTTGTGATCTGTTTAGAACCTGCAAAATAACTATAAGGGAATGAGTGATAACTTGCTCAATAAGTGGGGTGAAGATAGAAGTATGTATTTAACACATCACAAGTAGAGTTTTCAATTAAGTTGGTTAAATGTAATATATATACAAGCAAATGCTATCGTATGATGTTATTCGATCCGTTGTTAAATCAAAGAAAGTATGCCCGCTCTAATCCAAGTTAAGGAGACTAATGTTGCGTACTCACAAATCAAAATTAAATCGAGGCTTGTGCAATGGAAAACACTCTCCTCAAGTGGCTACCTTTAAACTACGCTCCCTAACCTTGCCACGACCTCTTATATTGTTACTTAGTTTAACTAAAGGTGAGGAAAAGACCATTTCAACTACCCTCATCGAAAGGGAGTTCATGTTTGACTTGAGAATCCTAGTCATTCCCCTTAATTAGTTACCATGCATATCAAGTTAAATGTTAAGCCAAGTTTAAGTTAGTTCATTTATTTTAAGATGATCGACCAAGCTCAAACAATTCAAACTTAATAATATTCACAGAATAATCATAATATGGAGCTTAGATCCCATCACAACAAATCAAGTCCTAACCATAAGCATTGCATATATACAAATAACTAACTACAATCACAAGCTAATACATATCAAAGTCTCTAGATATTATGAAATGATACCCCAAAATGCTATAAAGCATTAATCCCACTTACCTGCTCTAACGCTTACTATGAAATATTTGTATCTTCGATTCTACGCTTACTAAGAGATCCTATATATACGAAACCCAAATTCAATTTTTGTAAAGGTTACGAAAACATTAGAGTTCTATCTATTCTTATTTCCTTCTGAAGTTATATGTATATGTGTATGTATATATCTAAGGTTTATTACTATTTTATAACGAAATATAGTTTTATCATACAAGTTAAGTTAAATTATTATATATCAATAATATATGGGTTATATTATTATTATATTATTTTGATCACATCAAAACGTACCTTTAATCAATCAATTTACGCTTTAATTATGATAAAGTTATCATAGTTCATAAATTCCCATAATATTATAGAGATATAGGTTATATTATTTATGAATATATGATTTTAGTATAAATAATGTCATTGGGTTCGTACATATTTAGTGATACGTATTATGAGTTATATTTTAAGAAATGGCTTTTAAAGTGTATTTCTAGTTTTATATTTTATCTATATGCTCCTATAATAAGTTTTATTATATTATATTCATTTTATATAAATGAACTATATTTTACATAATTTGTTAATATAGCTTAATAATATAGGTAATATCTAATCCTAATATATGTATATTATGACCTGATCATATAATTATCGCTAAATAAGTTAAAAATTAATTTTCACTAGATTTGAGCAATATGTACACGTATAGGTTTCATTTCGATATTCACCATATTTGAGCCTATTATTATTAAAAATGTGTCCCTATTAGTAAATTAAGCTATTTTACTACTAAAATTCACAATAAATAGCTCAAGTTACCAAATAATTCTCCAAAAATTTCTGTAGGTTCCTAAAAATATGGAGACTTCAATCAGTTTATTGTTTTGTGCTATCAAGTTTATTGTCTATGTACTTATAATTACATTTTTACCCTTAAATTGCATTTAATTAACCAAACATTATCCTTTTTATACAAAATTATTTTCAATATATCCTAACATTATTATGAATTACCAGAAGTCAGTGGACATCAATTTCATTGATTAATTTTATAAAAATCTAGTTGTTTCATAATTTCTCACTAATTCTAATCATTTTTAGGGTAAAATATACAATAAATATTAAAGTACATAGATTAAAAATCTAGCTACATAGCAATCAAATATATATCATGTGTATTCTACATAAAAATTTTGAGCTAAAAGCTACATTATTTAGTATATTTATTTTGAAAATCAAAATTCGAAAAAATAGTGACTTCCGTAAACATATACATAAAATAATTATAATTTTACAAAAATAAAATTACAACATGAAAGTATATGTAAAATAACCAAGATATAAATTTTTTCATAATTTTCTAACTTAATTTAATATTTTTAGAAATTATAAGAAAAATAGGGTAAAAAATTGACCGACCTATTCTTTAGTGCTCTAACTACCATTGGTCGGTAAGGGTATGTCGACCGGTAAGGGTATGTCAACCAGCAAGGGTGCTAGTGGTGCTTCATGGTAGTGGAAGGGTGTCACAACAGATCATCATTTGGTTAGAGGAACTATCTTAGCTTAGTCTTTACTTTGTTTATATTTTGAATTTTATTTTTATTTTCCTTCAATTTTTTCTGATTTTTTCTTTCTATAATTTGAATTCCTAAACACGTATCTAATGTAGGGGAGTCATATTAATAGTAATTAGGGTCAACCTAATTTCTTTTTTAATTGTTAAGTAATTTATTTTAATATTTTCTTTGAAAAACGCATAGTTAGAGGTGTCAAATTTTTATAAATTTGCTTTTGATATAGCTGATTATCCATTTTAAGCTACTCTACATTTAATACAATCATATTATAGGTTGTTTCTTATTTTTATATAATTTTTAGATAATATTTTAGGGTATTTTGGTATTTTATGTTAGTATTTAATAATTTTGTTAATATACAAGTATATAACTTATATATATCATATATGTAATGAGTAATTATATACATGTAATCAAGTTTTTAGTATGTTTTTATTTTTAAGATATTTTTTCTATTTAATTTTGTGAATTTATCATTTATTATACATAGTTATATAATTTCAGATTAATTTATGTTTATAATTATTATATATACCAACTATATTCATAAAAATAAATGTATACTCATATAGCATATTATGCTATATTATTTCATTTTATAACTTAATTAACTTGTCTCTAAATTCTCATCGCATTCTCAGCTCAATTTTAGGAGTTTTGATCATTTTTACACTATATTGAGTAATCTTGCTTTTATGGCTAAAATTAGGATTTTGGGACATTATTTTTCTAAATCTAACTTCACTAGGTTACTTAGTTGTAAAGTTTAAGCTTAATTAGATAAGTTTTTTCCCGAAAGCTCTAAATCTAGATAAAGTTGCCTTAAATACAGTTTTAGTGGCTTATATAAAGTAAATCCTTACTATTTTTATTGTATTATTGATATCTTATTATATTATTGACTTCCAAATGTACGAGAATTCCTCGATTAGGGTTATCATGTTTCTTGTAAGTTTCTAGCCTAATTGATTTACTTTCCCAAATGTCTTAAATCAATTATTGACTCTAATCGTATAAGGATAGGGCTTTATGCTAATACTCAAACGTTTATGTTTTGATTGCTGATTTATGGGATATCATAGAATATTTTGATCTACTGCTTAGACTATTCTAGGTGACCCCATGCCACCTATCCTGACATCTTAACCATGTTAACCTTATAAAAAATATGTAACCCTAGCTTCCTTAACTCTTCACTTCCGATGTCTAGAATAGCTATCTCCTTGTAAACTTCATAATCTTACCCCCCAAGAATAGTGATCAATTGCTTGTTAGCTATGAATTTCACCTTTTGATGTAGACTTAATGGAATTACCTTTGCCAAATGGATCTAAGGTCTGCCCAATAAAAGGTTGAAAATCTACAGTATGTCTAGGTCTTAGAATGGAATAGTGAACATTTATGGGCAAATCTCAACTTGCAGCTCGATTTCCCCATGTATATCTCTTTCCATTCCATCAAAAGCTTGTATTACAATAGAACTAAGCTTTATTTTAGTTGGATCCACTCTAAGCAAATTTAGTGTTGCCAGCGGACACAAGTTCAACGAAGAGCCATTGTCAATCAACACCTAGGCCACTATTCTCCCTTTACGCTTGACCCTTATGAAGAGGGGTTTTGCATATTGATTCCCCTCCTCACCTAACTCTTTTGGCGAAAATGAGATTTGATCCATTGGAAACACTAAGTTAACTACTAGTCCTAATGTTTCGATAGAAATCCCCTAAAGCACCTTAATATCCTTAAGGATATTAATAAAGGCTTCCAGGTGAGTATCAAACAATAGTAATAAGCCTATCAAAGAGATCTGGGCTGGTACTTTAGCTAACTACTCCATAATCTTGCACTTACTACCTTCACTATCTTCTTAACAATGTTTCGGTCTAACATATGTGTCCTCAAGAATCTTATGGGAGGCTTCTTTTGTTATAGCCTTTCTCTTAGCCTCTTTACTCTGATCATAAACTCTTCTTGGGCAAGTAAGCCCTCTAACCATGGGTAGTAAGGATTTGGCAGCTTGATTCACCGTTTGATAGTTCAGGAGGGCAACTTTACAATTCTCTAAGGCTAGTAAGACATTAAAGACAATCTTTTTTAGCTTACCCAATCCTCCAATCTTCTCATTCTTCCTAAGATACTAAAAAACCAAAGGCTTAGGCCCATCTCCAATCATACAATTCATCCAAATTGCTTTCTTTGCTTCATCAATGAATCTATCCTCTTCCTCAAATTTGGGACCCCTTTAGAGGGTGGTGCATCAGCATATATTCTTGGTAGATAAGAATAATCGACTAAGTACTCGAATTTGCCTAACAGTTCTCTTACAGTATCAGTCGTCAGATCCCTAGCTTCATACCTCTTCCTAAGTTTCCTTTGGGTACATTTCTTTCACAACTTTAAGATTAGCAAAGCCACAATATTAGCTTTCTTTACCTTCCCATCCTTTAGCAACTGATATATCACTGATTTGGTTCGAGTTTTGTCTCTGAAATTTAGGTTTTGCACATGTTTAGCCTACCTTAGATTCTATGCTACTTCTTCAATAGTGATAGGGAGATTGTTCGGATCGACTTTTAGTTCGGGTGCCTTAGTTGTAATTATGTCAATTAAGTGTGAGTAATTTGCTAGAAAATTGTTACCTACATTCAACCCAAGAGTCTAAATAAAGTTCAATTGTACCAATTTGGCATTAATAAGGTCCTAGATCTTATGCCTAAGTTTCCAACACTGATCTATGGAGTAGCCGACCTACCCCAAAAGATGCTCACAATAGAGTTTTTAGTTATAATCCTTTGCTTTCTAACCTTCCTTAGGTATTTCAAATATCAGGAGCTTCTCTTCCCTTAGCCGTGTAAGGACCTAGCTTAAAGTGATGGGCATCTTAGTGAACTATCTTCTTTGTGGGCAATTGCTGTGATCTAAGTTATTTATTGAATTTTAGCTTACTAATATGGTTATAGGGGATGCAAGCTTAGTAAAGTTGCTAGTGTTGACGATACTTACAATGGCTTCCTTAGCTTTATTAGTGAACTTTGCAGGGAGCATCTTCTTCTCAGGCGCTTCAAGGTTAAGGAGTCTCCCTATAGTAATGGTTTCCTTAATTTGATACGCTACGGCAATAATTTCTACAAAGTTAGAGGCTATGTGACTTACCTAATGCCGGTAGTACTAGTTGTCAAGAGTGTTCGCAAAAGAAAAAGTTAGATCCTTTTCTATCAATGGAGGAGTTACCCTAGCGCCATACCCCTTTACCTCTAGGCATAATCCTTTAAATTCTCATCTACTTATTTATGCATGTTGTTCAGATCCTACATGTATGGGACAACTTCAATATTGAACTTATACTGATTGTAGAAAACCTAGGCTAGCGTATCCCAAGTGTTGATCTCATCCAAGTCAAGTTAAGCATACCAAGTCAACGTCGACCTTGTCAAACTATCTTAGAAGGTTTGCCCCATTACCTTATCATACTTCATGTACTTAGCCATTTTCTGATATACAACCTGGTGTAAAGCTTTGGGCAGCCAATCCCATCATATTTCTCAAACTGCAGAACCTTGAACTTTTCCAAAAAGGCATCATCTTCATATGATGGGAAGTTAATATCCCCATCTACTAAAGTCCATCTACTGCTTCTAAAGCTTTCATTTTCTTGGTCATCTTTTGTATAAATTTCCTTTCCATCTCCATTTGTCTTTCTTAAGCTCTTTCATCCTTGACTTAACATTGGGAACCAATTCCACATCTTTTAGTTTACTGGTGGGGGGTAGGTTCATATCTATATTCCCATTCAAGTTGACTTAGGTTATCTAGCGATCATTGAGAATCCTTATAACATGAGTGAAGACCTGAATCTACTCGATCATCCTGATCATATTCTATTTTAGGGTTACAATTCTTAGGTCGAGCTTAGCATTATTGCTACTGCTGTTGACTTGGCCGACGTTCTCATTACCATGAGTTGACATCGTTGCTTTGGAATGAGTAAATATCGGGCTTCTAGCAAAGCCTGCGTATTTGGAAGCTATCTTAAAAATCTTACAAAACCCCAGATTTATTAGTTAGAACTTTTTCTTATTAAATAAAAATTTTCTACTTTTTTTTTAATATCTATAAAACAAAAGGCATGAGTAAAAGATTGCACAACGGATAAAGACTTTTATTTGAAGGGGCTGCAAGTTTATTAATATCCAATTTAATGGACCTAGACAACAAATTAATGAAATTTCCAACAAATCTCCTAACAACAATTTAATGTTTGAGCCTATGGGCTTCACCCTACCTCGGTTTTTAATGTTTAAATTACACAAAGTACACAATTTACATGATTATTTACAACAAGGAAAAGAAAGAAACTTACAATGAGGCTACAAAAAATATTAATAATTTTGCAATTTCCATAGTTAAAGTCCTTAAATTACACAACCCTTTACTCATTAAAAAAAAAATAAAAAACTCGGTACATTGGATATACATTTTCGAATATAGTGCAAATGATAGTATAAATAACACAAGAAAAAAAAATATGCACATATGAAAACAATGAATATAAATTAAAATACATAAAAAAAAACTAATGCAATATGTCATACGTGCATACAATGCAATAAGGGTCGATAATTAATAAAATATAGGAACGGAATAATTACAAACTTATGGTCAAGATTCATATACACTTACACATATAAGTGCATAAATTTCCAAATTTTTTTTTTTTTTTTTGAAATCAAAGTTCCTGGACACTTATATATATAAGTGTGGTAACTAATTTTAATTTTTGAAAATAAAGGCCCAATTGGCTACAAGTATAATTATTCTCTTCTAACTTATATAATTTAAAAACTAGTAATCTTTTTTATTTAAAATGATGTGGGAGGGTGAGGTCTATTAGTCTCAAGTTTTGTTGCTTCAAACATTCATAAAGAAATATCTCGTAGGCTACATCGAAGCATGAGTTGACTCACTTCTTGCCACTAAGCGAGGGTAAAGGCTCCTACAACCTAAGGGTTACACAATGAAGGTCATTTGAGTTTCCTAAGGTTGCTTAGGTTCGATTATGTCTAAGCATACATATGATGTTTAAAGAAATAAACCCCCCATATTCTTAAAGATAAGACCCATTAGGCTGAGCTTTTCCTAGCAGGCTTGCATCATTAATACTTAGTTAACACAACTATATAATATATATGGTTAAAAGAAAAGAAAAGTAAAGGGTTATTAATTAATTTTCTTAATTTTTTCTTGACTAGTCTACGAAGTCTCCAATGGAGTCGCCAATTCTGTCAAGCATAGTTTCAATTTTTCTTAATTTAATTTATACTAAGCTCAACCCGCTTAATATAAAATAGTCAACATTAAAATAAGGAAAAAAATTTTCTTTAAAAATTATTTTGAAAATATTTTAGGAGTCACCAACTAATTAAACTAATGAAAAAATATATTAAGGTTTCTTAGGCAAAAGAAACCCTAATCAAGTAACTAAAACATTTTTCTTTAAAAAATATTTTGAAAATATTTCAAAAGTCGCCAACTAGTTAAATTAATGAAAAAATGGATTAAGGTTTCTTAGGCAAAAGAAACTGTAATCAAGTCATTAGCTTGCTAATTTTCTAAAAAATATTTTTTAAAAAAATTTTAACAAAATAACGACTTCCGAAGACTAATTTATTAAGATATTGTCTCCATGTGAAAATTTAAAAAAAAAAAAAAGCTATTGGGCCTTTATTTTTAAAATCTCTTCTAAAATGTGAAAACATGCAAAAAAAAAAAAGTGAAAATGCATGAATTTTTTTTAATTATTTTTATGACTAATTTTCCCAAAAAATTTTAAAAATAATATTTCAAATTTTACGATTATCTCGAAAGTATTTATATACTCACTAATCAAGATTAAACCAATTATAATTCTAATTTTTAGAAGAAAAAAAAACTTTAGTGGGATTATAAGTTTATTTATGAAAATGGGCCAAGTTTATGTTACTAACCAATTTATCTTTATGAAAAGAAAATCCCTAAAAAACCTAACTTTCATTCCCCAATTCCAAAAAAACCTAAAAAAAAAAACCTTGATTTTTGAAAAAGAACCAATTAATATTTTTATTTTTGTAAAAAAACTTGACCATGCGAAAAAAAATTTTTACAATTTTTTTCTAAAAAAAATCCTAAATGCAAATCTATTTTAAAAAATGCGACTTGATTCAAATCTTCTAAAATGGGTAGTTAGATGCACATCTCAACCGAAGATATAAATCTCAAGGAAAATATGTAATTGTAACTAAAAATGCAATTTTTAGGTGAAAAAGATGCAATTTGGGTAAAAAGTCGTGCAAAAGATGCAATTTATCTATAAATATGTGATTTTTCTAAAAATTATGTAATTTCTCTAAAAAATTACTTAATTCGTCTAAAAATATGACCTACATGATGAATATGCAATATTTATGCTAAATATGAGATTTATGTAAGAAATACGCTATTTATGCTAATTATGCAAAGAACATAAAGACTTTTAATTAATGTAAACCCTAAAAAAATGCATGTTAGTACCTATTTGATGTAAAAACTATCCTAATCATGCAATTTTGTAAAAATTAATAATATATTAAGAGAACACAAAACAATAATGGAATTAACAATAATTTAAAAAAAAAAACTAAAACTAAGGACCTGCATTAAAAGAAAAATAAATTTAGTAAAAATAAATTGATAAAAACTAACATTATTAAATTAACTAAATAACTTAAGTAAATAAAATTTTAAAAAAAGGAAAAAAAAAAACCCAAACCTACCAAAACTACACAAGGATCTATAGATCAAATTAGCTTTAAAGACACAAGTCAGGTTAGAGTCAAACGGATTTGGGTTGGGTCATCCTCCTTCTTTACCAACAACTGTTATCTAACGCCGTATGGACTATTTTGGGCACCAAAACAAACGGGAAATCACACTTTCATGTGATTTGTATTGTTGAAAATAGCCTTGAACTTGATACCTAGTCGTAGGGTGGTGGTTTTAGTGGTATTTTGCGAGTAACCGGCAGTGGTAGTTGGTATTTGTTGTGCATGGGGCTTGTGAGGGGGCATTGTGTGCATGGGTTTAAGTTATGCGAGGGGGTGGATGGAGTTGTGCAAGAGAGGGTTAGTTTGGGTTTGTGTTGTGGTGTATGTAGATGGAAGTTGCCGTAGTGGTTCTACTATGTATGCTGTGAATGGTTGAGTGAGTGTTGTTGGGCATGTGTGTGAAAGAGGGTTAGATAAAGTAGGTTGTTGATGTTGAAAAAGGACGGGGTGGTTTGGTGTTGGTGTTGAAGATGGAGGCTACTGCAGTCGACAATGAGGGTTTCGAATGTTGGATGAAGGAGGATAGAGATAGCAACAACGTTCTAAATCTTTTTTCTCCTCCCTTTTTAGTTAACACCCCAAGCTTTTTATAAACTCACCATTTGAATCTCTACTTGAGGTTTAGATTGGCATGAATCCACCATCGAAAAGATTTTTCTTCCCTTTAAATCTACTAAATCTTTTATCTTTTTATTATTGATATAAGTCTATGTGATATTTAAAATTTTGATAAGGATTTTATAGATTCAAATCAATTTCCTCGCTAGAAGAACTTGTACCCTCTAAAGCTTTCTCCTTTTCTTATGCAACCATCTCAATTTCCTCATTAATAAGGTTAGGGTTTGTGGACTAAGGGTTTTTAGGGCTAGAATTAGGGTTTGGAATTTCTTGATTCGAGGTGAGATTTTGGTCCAAATCAGATGGTTCATCAACTAAAGAATACAGACTTTTTTTCGTATTCTTGGGATTTTTCTTGGTTTTGAGACTAAGTCTTAAAGACTTGCGAGGAGCCATGGTGGATGAGAGAATAGTTAAGAGTTTATGAGTGTTATGAGAAAGAAAATAAAGAATAGAGAGAGAAAATGAGTTGATGAAGTGATTAACAAAGAGAGATGTTGAAATTTATAAATCAATGTAAGTGATCATGCATTAGTGTAAGTGAAGAGTAGAAGAGTGAAGTAAAGTAGATAATGAATTGAAGAGAGAATTAGAAAATTGGTCGTTACAAGGGACTTTTGACATTTTCTCGCATGAAAATAGGGCAAGTGGAGAGATTTTGATTCTACATGATCAGCTTACGTAAGAGAATAAATGATAACCCTTATTAAATGTAACTAATGATACAAAATGGGAATTAATTAATATTAATTGTTTTAAAAATCTAGGTCATTAAATTTTATGAATATTCTTTATTTTATAAACGGTAAATAATTAAGATATCATTCTAGCTACAAAAAATTAACTTAGCTAAAATATTAGATAATTTATTAAATTACACTAAAATACATAAGCACACATACATGGATATAGTAAATGAACAATATTTTAAACTAAATGCTATACAAAACAAATACAACTCACAATATTACTTCACCTAATTATAAGTATTAAAACATTAAAATCTAGCTACCCACTATACATGTAACTAGATATAATATAATAATGTTAGTCAATCAAAAAATTTATGAAAATAGATAATAAACACCAATCTCATTTCTTATAAATTTAAATTAAGACTTATCTAGAGGCTAAGTAAAAATGTCAGCTAATTAATTGTTTGTAGGAACAAATTCAATATATATATCACTACAATTAACTTGATCATGAATAAAAACATTTCTCACTTCTATATGTTTTTATCTAGAATTATGCATAGGGTTCTTAGTTAAATTTATTACACTTATATTATCATATTTTATTAACACATTTTTTAAATTTACTCCATAATCACATAATTGTTATTTGATCTACAAAATCTAAGCACAATAATTTCCAATTGAAACAACCTCAGCTTCAATTGTACATAAGGCGATAGGGTTCTACTTCTTGAAAGACTAAGAAACCAACTTGTCTCTTAAGAACAGGAAAATACTTGAGGTACTTTTTTTATCTATCTTGTAGTCAACATGTAAGTAACCAATCAAATCAAAATTTAGATTTTTTTTTTGTACCAGATTCCTAATTTAGTTGTATAAGGTATATACTTGAAAATCCTTTTCATAACTAATAATTGTGTTTAAGTTGGTTTTGATTGGAAACATGTGCATATACATACACTAAACACTATGTCTGGTCATGATACAGTTAAATACAATAACGATCCAATCAAACTCCTATAAAGTTTTTCATTAACTTTCTTACCTATATCATCAGGGTCTAACTTAGTTAAAGTGGACATGGGTGCGGTAGTTCCTTTGACATTTTCTATTCTGAATTTCTTTTGGATCTATCTAGTGTAATTCTCTTGATATACAAAGATCCCATCACTTATTTGTTTTATTTGAAATCTAAGGAAAAAGTTCAATTTACCCATCAAGGACATCTCAAACTTAGCTTGAATAAGCTTAGAAAACTCCTTGCAATATAATTCATTAGTATATCCGAAAATAATGTTATCAACATATATTTGGACAATTAATAGATCATTTTCATACTGTTTCAGAAACAAAGTCATATCTACCTTTCCTCTTTGGAATTTATTTTGAATCAAGAATTCACTAAGTTTTTCATACCAGGCTCTAAGAGTGTATTTTAATCCATACAAGGCTTTTCTTAATTTATACACATAATCTTCTTTAAACGAATCCTCAAATCTTGGAGGTTGCTCTACACATACCCCTTCCTTGACATAATCATTTAAAAAAGAACTTTTTACATCAATTTGGAATAATTTAAAGCCTTTAAAACATGCAAAAGCAAGCAAAAGTCTAATAGCCTCCAACTTAGCCACCGGTGCATATGTCTTATCAAAATCAATTTCTTTCTCTTATGAGTACCCTTTAGCTACTAATCTAGCATCGTTTCTTACTATTTTACCATACTCATCTAACTTATTTTTAAATACCCACTTTTTTTCCTATGATAGATTTATCTTTCAACCTAGAAATAAGTATCTATACTTAGTTTCTTTGAAACTAAGTTAGCTTTCTTGCATGGCACTTATCTAGCTATTATCAAATAATGCTTCATTAATAGAGTTAGTTTCAAACTCATATAACAAAGCAAAATGATTTTCTATGTTTCTCAAACTAGCTCTTATTTTCACTCAAGAGTAGATATTAACAATTACTTGTTCAGGTGGATGGTAAGTCTTATATCCGATGTTTCCAAAAGATGTTACTTAGGGAGCTTGTGATTTAGCCTATGGATTTTCCTCTGATTTCGGTTTTGTTAAACTCTTTGCTTTAGGCTCTCCAGAAGTTCCTATTTGACTTTGCAAAACATTTCTATCCTTACCTTTGACTTCTACTTAGATGTCATCATTAGAATCATCTCCTTTGATCCCATTAGCAAGCTCTACATTTCTACAGTTCTAGTAACCTTGTTAAAGGCACAATATGCTTTGCTATTTTAGAAATATCCTAAGAATATATCTGCATCCGCTCGTTCCTCAAACGAACCAAGATTTAGACCCAATTTCTTGATAAAGCAAGTATTACCAAATATATGAAAATAAGATATTGTTGGTTTTCTACCTTTATATGGCTCATATGACGTTTTATTGATAAATGGCCTTATATAAACACAATTAATGATGTAACATGATATTAAGACTGCCTTGACCTAAAATTATTATGCTACACCACTTTCGTTTAATAAGGTCTGTATCATTTCTTCAATTGCTCTATTTTACATTCTACCACTCCATTTTGTTGCAGAGTGTATGGAGCTAAAAATTGTGAGTAATATTATTTTGTTCACAAAATTTTGTAAAATCATCATTTTCAAACTCTTTTCCATAATCAATCTATAAACTAATGTTAGAAAAGCCTTTTTCGTTTTGAACTTATTTAGAAAACTTTATAAAAGCAAAAAAAGCATCACTCTAATGATGTAGAAATAGAACCCAAGTATACTAAGAAAATTCATCTATAATAACTAAACCATACTTATTGCTACTTAAGCTCAAAATACGTATGTGACCAAATAAATCAAGACACAAAAGTTCTAATGGCCTTTTTGTTGAAATAACATGCTTAGACTTATGTGAGACAACACTCACTCATCTTATTTTTAATGCAGGTAGTATAATGAATATCATCTTTTATATTCATTTTAGGCAAATCATGAACTAGATTATTTTTATACAAATTATCCAGTTGATTAAAGGTAACATGTCGTAGTTCCTTATGTCACAAGAATACATTATTAGACACAAATAGAAAATAATTTTTAGTTTTTACTTTTGCAGGTTCAATAAGATATTGTTTTTGTTACAAAAACCTTCAATTAATTTATTGTTGTGTTTTAAGCCTCTAACTAAACACACATTTTCTATAGCTTTTTTTTTTTTTTTTAGTAGGAGCAAGGGAGTTTGTGGTATGTCAATGTTACCAATTACAATTATTTTCCCCTTATTATCACTCCAAACTTGACATAGCTCCCTTTTTTCCATTCTAGGCTTATGAACAATGACGTATGACCCGACATATGACATGAACACCTTTTATTTGGGTACCATGTGTCTTTCAATCTTACTCTATGTTCCTATAACCATCAAAATAAGGTTAAGTCCATTTTGGGACTCAGACTAGCATGGGTACACCAAAATTTAAGCTTATATTATTTAGTGATTTGGCTTGTTGAGTATTGAGCTTATCCATTTTATAAAAACAATACTTCTCAAAATGAGCACATCGATTGCAAAAGAAGTACACATAAGAATTAGATGATCTATATCTATGAATTGCTTGATTCTTAGGATTTCGACTTAAGTAGCCTATGAATTTGTCTTTAATATATCCTCTGGTAAGATAATTGTTATTTTAGCTAAAGTATCTTTTGTTATACTAGCTATATTGCATAACAAACTTAGCTTTCACATGTAAACTACTATTTTTAACAAATTCAACCCCAACTATTTTGTTACATTTGACAAACATAGTTTAATTGATTAATTTAGAAGATTCTCCATGTTCATAGCTAAGTCTATTTTTAGAATTATCTATCCTTGGTGAAGACAACAGTTATTGCAATTTCTTGTCACTTTGATTAAACTTATTAAATGTTTTATCAATCGTGTTAGACAAATCATTAATTCTAACTTTTAATTCCTTAATTTCTTTTTTTAACATTAGATTTTCCTTTTCTAAGCTATCTTGACTCATCCTTAGATTTTCATTATCTATTTGTAGAATTTCATTATCATTTTTTTTTAATATCATTCTCATCAACCACTAATGAATTCATTTGTAACAATGCATCCTTCTCATTCTTTAATGCCTTAACTTCATCATCTTGTTTTTTAAAAGACTCTTAATCTATTTACATACACTTTCAGGCATATCATCATCATCAGAATCGGAATTTACCTCAAAAATAGCCATGAGACACTAACCTCTTCTTCTATTTCTTAATTGGTTTCTGAAATCTACCTTGAATCCATCCAGGTTACTCTAAGTGGCTTGTAATGCCTTCCGTTTCTTCTTGTACTTTTCCAATTTATTTAGTAAGGTAGGATATTCATACTGAATGTTCCTAGGTTTCTCCACTCGTAACACACTAACTCCTTTTTCTCCTTCTTTTCTTTCTTTTCCTTTTTCTCTTCTTTGTAACTCTTTCTTACACCAAATTTGGAACAATTAGAAGAAGAATGTTTATTGAAAAACTTCTTCTTACCCTTTTTCTTGAGTATTTTATTGAGCCTTCTAGCTAGTAGGTTTATGTACTCATCGTCATCTACTTCCAAATCCGCCTCTAATTTAGTCTCTGAATTAGCTTCTTGAATATTGAATGCATTTGTCTTCTTGCTACTTTCTGGTTCATTTATATGCTTAATATGAGATTTATAGGCAAGCAGCTTTTCCCTTAGTTGGCTCACCGTTAGCTTGGATAAGTCTTGAGCTTCTTTAATTGCAGTCTTCTTAACAAGCCCAAAGTTAGGCAAAATCCTTAACATCTTTCAAATAAGGTCAGAATCATCAATTCTTTTACCTAACAAAGCTAACTCGTTAGTTATTACTGTACAACTATTAAACACATTACATTTTTTTTCACCCAATTAAAACCTAAATAGTTCATATTGTTTAAGCAATGAATTGATCCGAATGTCCTTAATTATTGTAGTTCTTTCATGAGTTTCACTCAAGATGTTCCAGATATCTTTTGCCGACCTACAAGAAGAAACAAGACAGTATTAAGATGGAGCTATTTTCATTAACAATATATTTTTAGCCTGATTATTCTTCTCAATTTTTCTCTTCTTATCCTTTATAAGTACTGGATCTCCATTAATAGAAATTTAGATGTCTCTAAACTCAATGATTTCTCATGAATTGAAATCAATTGCCTTGATAAAAGTTTCCATCTTATATTTTTAGTAAGAAAAGTTAATACCATCGAAATAAGGAGTACGATTTGTAGTAACAGATTTATTATTATTATTTTATTTTATTTTGCCATAGATATTTGAACTCTAGATAATCAACAGCTATGCTTTGATACCAATGTAGGTTCCAAAAGTAAACCAGGAGAGGGGGGTTTAATTGGTTACTTAGAAAATTTTAAGCTTTTTGCAAACTAAACTAAAACATCTCCTTGGATTACTTTGTTGAGTATGGCATAAAACAATATATAGAAAGCAATTAAAAATATGAAATAAAGGAGAGTAGGGATAAGAAAATTAGGCTCAAGAATTATAGTGCTTTGGCCTTATGCCCACTGCACTCTTCCAGCTCCATTACTAGGGACTTGATATTCCATACCGATGTCGTTCCACTATCAACTTTTCACTGCTTCAATCAAGAGAGAAACAAGTACAATCATTATGCTCTGTCTCACTAGGCTATCCTTACCTAATCACATATCTATAGAATAATATATCTCTCTTCTAACACAAAGCCTATCACTCGAAAATAAGTTTTATAGAGAAATGAGGATAGAATATAGCGATCCTTAAAATGTAAGTACAAAAGGAAAATAGAATATGAAAGTAGAATAAATAGTGTTGTCTTTGATTTAACTTCTAATTGTGTATCTGAATTCTTTCGAGAATGATCCTCGAAATGTAAGTACAAGAGGAAAACAGAATTTGAAAATAGAACAAACAATGTTGTCTTTGATATAGCTTCTAATTATGTATTTGAATTCTTTCGAGAATAAAGTTTTTAGTTGAAAGTTTCAGACCAATGTGTCTCGAAAAATTGAACTGTCTTGTACATATACTCTTCAAGTGCAATGTCTCTCTATTGATTTTGTGAAGATATCTTTGATAAGTTGTAAAAGATCATGAGTTATCTATAGCTATCTTGAGCTAGTTGTCAGAGAGTGTTCCTTAACCTGTGGATGCTAATTCCTCTTTCTTTTTTAATTAAACTTGGACGTTGGACAGTTGCTATAATAAAGTCTACATGTATTCTTTGAAAAATTTAATTCCCTCACTAATATATTGCCTAAAAACCAAGAGTAAATCTTCATGCTTGATAATTGTTGAATTTGAATTTCAAACTTTTGATATTTTCTTGTGGATGCTCTATACGTGTATCCTTGTAACAAATCTAATTTATTTGGATATTCAACCCTTGAAAATATTACTATATCAAATTATTTTAAATTTGGAAAAAAAAAAAGAAGAGAACTACAACAACGTGAATAAGATTCATCATTATCTTAAATTTGCTTCACACAACTACTTTGATTTGAGCTTGTTATAAAATATAATTTGAGTTCCACATAATCCTCTATTTATCTTCGTGAAATTTCACCAAATATATCGAGAAAATCATGATAATTATCTAATAAAATATTCCCAACAAGGCTATCATAAAATCCTTATCCAAATATTCTTATCTTAAAATGATTGAATTAATCCTCCTTGATTCCGGTAGATATATGTCCAACTTAATGGAACGTATTGCATATATTACCTAATGTAAACACCCAATTTTTGCTTCTTATAGTTTCTTTTTAGAATTTTTACAATAAAGAAAAGGGTAGTAATAAAAAAAAATACAAATGAAATTGGAAAAAAATAAAAATAAAGAAAGGAAGTTTGGAAAAATACAAATGAAAAATGAAAAAAATGTGAAAAAAATACAAAATGTTTAGTAAAGTAGGAATATTAGAATAAATTAACATTTTATAAATAATTAGGGTTTTGGCATGAAGGGTTGGTATGGAGGCTGCTTTGATCTATTGGGGTTGATTTTTAAGAGTTAAGAGCAAATAGATTAACTTGGGCTAGTGCCTAGTTTAAATAACTGACCCAACCATTTTAATCTTCATATACGATTTGTTTGCAAATTAAAATAGGGTACAAGCCAACAACCCATATGATTTAGAACTTAGACTTGTATCATGAGAGACTTGAAAGACTTGGGTTTGAGACTTGTTACAAGCACTAGGGTGCCTTTTTCTTCTTTTCCTTCTTCACAGATGCCACATGTTGGCCTTCTATTAGCCAACTCGTTTCTTTTTCATCCCTTTCCCTAATTTTCCTCCATTTTCTCATGAATACCCTTTATGGATGACTCTCTTTGCAGCCGATTTTGGTCCTTTTTTCTCTACAATTTCAATGGTGAAATCGTAGAAAATACAAGGAATACTTCTAATCTATACCAATATCATGTCTAAGTACAATCATTTGATGGGTCAAAATGGATTTAAAACTTAGGAAAAAAGCTTTAATACATAGGTTTCACTCTAAGTAAACTAAGTTGATTCTTACCTCTTTATTGCGAATCAAACCTTCCATTATAGCTTTTTAGCAAAAACTAAGATTTAGGAAGCAATTTTGACCTTTAATTACATCATTTTCATTCAAATCATGAATTAAAGATGGTCAAAACCCATGTACATTCAAGATTAAATTCATTGCCATAGAGGACTTTCTAAGAATGCTCAAGCACAGGTCAATATAAATAAGATATTCTTGAACTAGTTTCAACATTAAATAGTAATTGAAATCCTCCATTTAAGCTCAAAACTGAGCTTTCTCTCTCTAAGCTCTCAAACTCACATGTTCCTCTCTCTCTCTCTCTTTAAAAGTTCTTCACTCTTGGCTATTTTTTTAAGGATTCCAAAACTACCAACACCTTTGCTATACTCTCGAACTTCGAAAGAACCATTTTCATCCTTCGATGTGACCCTAGTTACGAGAACTACCCACTTAGAGTTTGGAACACCAAGAATCGCCATTACCCTTTTAAAAACATCACCACTGCCATAACCTGATGCAAATCTACCATCACGAACAATCTTCCCACCACAAGAAACCCCTAGCCACATAACTTCTCAAGCTCCAACAATCACTACAAGCGGCATGTACAACTACCCCCCAATGATCACCTTGTACTACCATCAAATGACCGCAATTAGCAATGACATTATCCCTACAACCCCATTCCCCATTTTGAACCACACAAGAACAACAATTCATAAACTACCCAAAACACCCCTATCTATCGATTGCTTGTTGTTCTTCGACCAAGCACATGCTGCATACGTGATTGGGTTAAACAATCCAAAGTCTAACCCAAATTTGGCCTTTTGACCCACATAATGGCCCACATTTCCATTTTAGGTTCTTTTTTTTAAGTCTAGTAATTTATTAGTTATTTTACTACTTTATAATAAAAAAAAATGTATATAATAATAAAAAAGGGTTTCCTATCTTTTAAGTATTTTTCGTTATTTCCTTTTCAATTGATTTTCTTGGTGAATGAAAGATTTTTATTTACACTTAGATATTTTTCTTTATTATTATTATTTTTTTTTTGTTAAGAATTAGAGGAACATGTGATGATTTTCAATAAATTAAAAAAAAGGGGGGTTGTATCAATTAGAAAAAGAATTATTTTCCAAAAAATAAAAAAAAAATTAATAAGCTCTTTTTCAAATTTGGACTTTATTTTAAAGTTTTTCAACAAAGAATAAAACATCAAAGTAAGACCCTCTTTTTAGAAACTTTTTTTTAAATAAAATAAAAATAGCTAAGAGATGTAAATTAGGCTACTTTTTAAAAAATTAAATTAAAAGAAATCTATACACTTAAAATTTTCAGAGAATGAACTACGGAAGTCTAACATTAAAAAGTGAGCATATAGGCATTCATACACAATTACAAGGTGACTTAAAACATGTAAAAAAAATTGTTTTCCCCCCTTTTTGTCAGTAATTTTTCAATTTCTTCATTCTTGTAAGTAGATACATTTTTTTTTTTATTTACTTGACAACTCCATTAAGGATGTCAAGAGGGCTAGCCACCTTAACCTTCCGAAATTAAATTTATCTTTTGAAATACTCATGTTCTTGTAAATATTATTTATTTTAGTTGTTATAGTCACTTTTGCATACAACATACTTTGGATATTAGGGGGGTTTATTGCAGCAAGGATGTAGGGTAGATAGAGATAGATCTAGACCATCTTAGAATCCTAAGACGGGGAGCTATTATGTAGGTTTTGGGGATAATGGAGTATCTACCGCTTCGGGCTAATTGGGCTATCCCACTTAAGCTTCGATGTGACTAATAAACCGTTTTTTCATAAGCATGTAAAGTTATAGAGCCTAAAGACCTTTAGAACCCTCCATGATCGCATACACTTCTATTATAAGTTAATATACTACTCCTAAAAGTTGCAAACCAACTTTAATGCCTTATAAATGCAATCAATTTTTGCACCCATTCTTTTTTTAAAAAGTTATGGGTATTTTATAAACACCAAATCAATAGTTGAGTCACAACATAGGGAATGATGTATTAGCCTAATGGTTCTAGCATCTGCATGCTTCCACATGCATTCTTCTATTTCATCAATAAATGATTCTTATCCATGAAATGCCTTGGGCCTATAGATAATGGCAAGTAACCAATAAGTGAACAATAAGAGAATTGATTGGCTATAGTATCTCCCTAGGATTCGTGAATAGTTGCTAGAAGCCAAGATTGCCTATTTGAGAGAGAAGCTTAAATGTTTTGAAGCTTACAACTAGGCCTTAAAAGCCTTTTTTGAACAGGTCCTCGGAGGAACTCAAGAGATGTTGAAAGACCTTAGAGCTTGCCTACAAGAATTAGATTATAATTTTTTAGTTTATGGCTAAGGGGCCTAAAATAAATTTCAAGTTTCATTAAATAATAATCGAGAATAAATGTTAGGTTCCTCTTCTCTGTTTTTCTCTATAATCTAGTTTTGTCAAGATAATAAAAGTTCCCTTCAACACGCCTTAGTATTCCCCTTTTATAAATAATCATTCAATAGCATTCATCTAACCATCTCTCTTTCACTTAAGGAAATATAAATAAATTCCATAGGCTTGTAAATAGAGCCCCAAGATCCCAGTCCTTATTTGTAATGGGATCACTCGGTTTCTATAAAATAAAAGCCCTATCTTTTTCCCTCTTAAAAAAAAAAAAAGAGAAGTAAAAAGAAAGAAAAAAAGAAAAAAAAAATAGAAAGTTACTAGTGGTCACAAATTCTTATAAAACTCAGAACAAACACAAACCTTTGGCCTATTACGCCAGCCAACCCAAACATAAGCCTTTAGGCCATTAAGATAGCCAACCCTAACACTGGTCTTTGGCTCGTTAAGACAACCGTCCTAAACACGAACCCTTGGCTCATTAAGGTAGCTAACCTTAACACCAACTCTTGACCTATTAAGGCAGTCAACCTAAAATACAAACTCATAGCCCGTTAAGGCAGCCAACCTAAATATGAACCCTCAGCCCATTAAGGTAGCCAATTAAAGTAGTTGACTAAAAAAAAATATGCCAATCTATTAAGGAAGCTAAGCCCAACCATAAACCGAGTCAAAACACAAAGTTAGATATAACCTCAATCTCGTTAAAATGAAACACCATTATGAGCTTAAACCCCAATCCAAACAAAAAGGCAATTCATAGCTCCTCCACCTTAAAAGAACTAGGCCCGTAAAATGAACGTGAAAGATAAGAGGCATGAAGACCTATAAGTTTGGGGCAATTATCTACTTAAGCCATCAAGAATATGCAAGCTTCAGGGCATTTGGTCTTTCAAAATCTAATTTTGAACTTAAATTGAATGAAACACATTTTCACACTAAGGCATGTCTTAAAGAACATTTGGAGAGATTGGGGGTCAAAGTCAATTTCCACCTTAGGGCAAATCAATATGGATTTCTACCGGTAACTTACATCTAAAAGGTTTAGAAAGAAAAGAAGCAAACTATATCCTAGACACTAACCTCTAAAACACTTCGAGAGTTAAAAGATATCATAGTGAGGATATCTTAGACTCATTCATTAAAAAGAGGTTTTTGAACTTGATACACAGATCAAAATGAAGTTGGGTAATCATTTCTAATATTCCAAACATGATTATCCTTTGTCGACCCCATTGAGTTAACTAAGAAGAAGTTTCAAAATTAAACCCTATCAAGAACCACCCTATAATAGGGTAATTTAGAGACTGGAGTCATGACATTAAGAGAAAAGGATGAAAACTGGTTTTTACTTGCCATAGTAACAACGATTCATGGATACCTTTCATTTTCAATAATTTGTTTCCTTTGAGATGAAGAAGAGTCAACACTTTCCTAAAACTCCTTGAGCCTACACATACTTCACCTAAGTTCATACACTTGGAATCTATGGCTTTAAGGCTTTTAATCTCTTAAAGATAAAGACTCAGCAATAAAGATAATTATTTTTTGGGCCAAAGAAAAGAGAAAGGGAAAAAAATAATAAGAGAATGAAAAAAGAGAGAGAGAGAGAGAGAGAATAAGAAAGAAAAAAGAGAATGAACAAAAAAGAAAGAAGCTTGAAAATGAGGGTCAACTGAAGGAAAAAAAAAAAAAAAGGCCCCAAAAAGTTATGCCCTATCCCAACAAGGGCAATAAACCTGAGTCATAAAAAGAGCTCAAAATCAAGGCCCAAAAATCCTCAAAAACACAAAGCCCTCATACCTATTACAAACACACTCCAAATCACAAAAACAAAACCTCCTTGCCCATCCAAAATCACAAACACAAGGCCTTCCACCTACACTACTACTTACACTCAATGAAAACTCTTCTGATTATAAGGAATAATTTATCATAGATAAAAATTATGTTTGAAACTAAGCCAAGCACAATTCTAGTTTTTCCTAGAAGTTTCTTAACTTATAAACTCAAGTTAGATAAAAATAATTGATTCAAAATAAACCTTCTCATTAATCCCTCTTGAAACCATTTGACCAAAGGCCTAATTCATAAAATTGAACCTAAAAAGACCTAACAGATTGATCAATGCATATCACCTACAAACTGATAATTTTTTGAACAGTAATCAAGAGTGAAATCTAAACCAAGAGCATGCAAGAAAGTCCTCTTTGATTAACTAATCATGAGTTACCATTTCCTTAGGTAATAATTTTTTAAAATCATAAGACCCTACCAGAAAACTCAGCTTGTCACCAGTTTAGCCCTAATGGTATCGAGGTTAAGAGATATTTTTAGAGACTAAGAACAGTATGAGATGCCCTACATGGTTACCAAGGAAGGGAATGGTTATAGCTCTTTTTTTTTTTTTTTAAATAAGAATTTGTACCTGTTAGCAAATTTTCAAAAGAAAAAGGAGAAGGAAGGTAAGGGCTTGTTACAAGTTCTTTACACATTTTCAAATCCATATTAAGGTTTTCAAATCAAGTTGTTCGCTTTCATCCAATGTGGACACACCTTTTAAGTTGACCCTATCAACATGAGTCATTCTCCCTGATATAGTTTTCCTCGTGACTGATGTCTACTAACTCTCTTTCAAATTAGGGGATCGTATCCCTGATGCCTTTTTTCTTCATAAATGGTTTTCAACCAAAAAATTTCTTGTTTGTAAAATTTTTTCTAGTCAAGAGGTTTTTTCAAATTAGTTGCATTCCCTCTTTTTTTCGGCTACTTCAACAACCAATTAGAGTCTTAGCTAGCCCCTAAGGTGCTTCCCTTTCACCAATTTCCTTTAGGGTTCTTAGCCAACTCATAGGGTACTTTCCCTTTGTCAATCTTTCTTTAGGTCTTTAGCTAACTCATAGGGCGCTTCCCTTTCACCGGTATCCTTTAGGGCTCTACTTAGCTCATCGAATGCTATCCCAACTCAAATCTCTTTTAAGGCTCTAACCAGCTCATAAAGCAATGTCCTATCATCATTTCTATTAAGGTTTTAAGCAACTCGTAGGGCACTTCCCCTTTGTCAATCTTTCTTAAGGTCTTTAGCCGGCCTATAGGGCGCTTTCCTTTCACCAGTATCCTTTAAGGGTCTAACGAGCTCATAGAGCGCTATCTCGACTCACATCTCTTTTAAGGCTCGAGTTAGCTCATAGAATGCTGTCCTGTCATCATTGCTTTTAAGGTTTTAGCAAGCTCATATGATGCTTTCCCAATTTTGAACTAGTTTTTAGGGTCCTAGCTAGCTCTTAGAGTGTTGTCCTATCATAATTTCTTTTAGGGTATTAGTTAGCCTATATAGCACTTTCCTTAGTTTTGAACCAATTTTTAGGGTCCTAACCAACTCCTAAAGCGTTGTTCTTGTCATCAATTCTATTAGGGTTTTAACCATCCTATAGGGCTCTTCCCCTTTGTCGATCTTTCTTAAGGTCTTTAGCCAGCTCATAAGGCACTTCCTTTTCACCAATATCCTTTAAGGCTCTAGTTAACTCATAGAACGCTATCCCAACTCACATCTCTTCTAAAGCTTTAGTTAACTCATAAAGCACTGTCCTATCATCATTTCTTTTAAGGTTTTTGTTATACCCTAAAGCGGTAGAGTCGCAATAGTTCCACCATATAAACCAACCTATGATAGTAATTAATCTCATAGTCACTATCATAAATGCAATTTACACAAGGCATCTACAACTCCTTACTTTGAAGTAAATAGCTTATTCAAGATTACTAATAAAATTTATATATATAACTAGAAACTTTAAGTCATATTTACATAAATATACCTATATTGTCTTATAATCCTAGGAAACATTTACATGCCATAATAGTATGTTAAATAAAATATTATAAGACCATCCCATGAACCTAATAGTTAACAATTAAACTCTAAAAGACTCGATTGATCAACCAATTTGATCCTCACTCCCCCAAGGCACTTTAAAAAGAAATTAACCTCTGCATAGTTATAATGTGGTATTTTAGTCAACACCTGTAAGAAAATTTATAAGGGTATGAACAACCAATAGCTCAATAAATCAAGACAGAGACTTAAGAATGTATATCAAACATAAACAAGGTATTCAAACAATTAATTAAATGTAATGCAACACATAAATACTATCACACAATGTAGTCCGGTCCATTTTGAAATCAAAGAAATTTCACCTGCTCTAATCCAGGTTAAAGAGTTTCAATATTTATGTAACAGCTCATAACCAAACCTAAGTTTATGCAATGAAGGTACCGTTCTAACCATGACTATTCTTCGAACCATTACCCTCATCCTTATCGCGACCTCCTCTCATATTGCTTAATTCGACTAAGGATAAAGAATGAACCATTATGTTATCTAGTGTTATCCCTTTCGAAGGTATCGATATTTAGTTGGAGAATCATAACCATCCTTTGAAGGGTTACAATACATGTCTAATTAAGGTATTATGTCAAATATCGTTTAGCTCAGTTTAAGGTAATTAAACAATTTTAGTTTATACAAATCACAACAATTCAATACAATAAGGCATTAGAATATAGTCCAATTACCAAAGACACACAAGCATGCACACAAACATCTACCTACAAGTACAAACAATACAATCCTAAGCCTACGAGTATTTTAATATAGTACTTCAAAATATAGTGATGTATTGAACCCAACTTACCTAGGATCCTTGACTTGCTTACTCAACTCGCTGTAGGGTCAACTTATCTCTGCTTGTCCTATAATATAAATACTCTTTTAGTATTCATACCTTTATGACATATAGGATTTAAATTATAATTTTACTCGATTATCTAAGTTATATATCTGCTACTTATTACCAATCTTTTCTAGGCTAGTTTTTTATTCAGTTTCTGAATCCGTTTTCAATTCAAGTTCTAATTCAGTTTTTTATTATGGGTTTTATATGTAAAGCCTAGGAATTAGTTTCAAATCATTATGTGAAATTAATTATATTACACTTAGGTATCATAAATCTCATATTTAGTCGCTAAACAGTATTCTGGTCCTTACAATACATCTTATTCCTGATTTAACTACCGAATTTATTGCCAATGTAAAAACAACTTACATTTTTCACATAAATTCTAAATTTGAGTTTCAAATTAGATTTTTATTATATTTATAATATTATAATACCATTAATTTTTACCTAATATTTTCTACTCTTTAATTTCCTATATACACATATTGTACACAATTACATAATTTACACTTAAAAACACATATTCTAACATTTCTAACACCACAAATATCATCTTTAATCACCAAATATATCAAAATGTCTAATTATTCCCTTAATCAGAATTTATACCTAATTAATCCCCAAATCACAAAATTAGCTTAATTATACACTTTTACTTATTATTTATTTATTATTATTACCTAATATGCATAATACATACAATTAACACCTTAAACTCCATAAATACCATCCTACATCAGCAATTAACATCTCAAGATATTTAATTACATGCTAAATCATTATTTATACCAAATTAACATTTAATCACTAAATTAAGCCTAAAAATCACACTTTATGTATAATTTTAAGGCCTAAAAAATAAATTAAATTTTTTAAAATTAATTTTTGAAAAACATCTTCATAACAATGTCATAAACACTCTAAATAATCTATACAAAAATTTTGAAGTGAAAACTATACTATTAAGGTAATTTTAATCGGTATTGAAAACTAGTTCGTATTTTAGGATTTTTTAAGCACTATATATTTCAAGATCTAATTTCATCAAACTAATATTTTTTTTTTCCTAATCTACGTATATAAATACCACATAATTCAAAATTTGATAATTTTTCAGATATATTTGATATTTTTTTCATAAATGAAACAAAATCGGGTGTAAAATTAAACTTACTTGATCAAGTAGATTCCAACTACTTACAATGGCTCCAAGGGTGTCGGCAGGCCCTGGCAATGGTCTTAGGGTGTAGTGGTGGTGGTCGTTTGAGTCCAAGTGATCGTTGGTTGTGGGTTTCCTTTATAAACTCTAATTGCACACTATTTTTGTAATTTTTTAAAAAAATTCTTACTTCTCTCTTTCTAGTCTCTCTCTATTTTTCCTATACTCCTAATTAACCAAAATGAGTTCCATATGAAGCTTGCTAAATTTTCTAAGGTTGTTTGATTATTTTCTTTTAATTTTTTGAGTGTCATTTGTCTCTTATCTCCTCTTTTTGCTTTTTAGTTGGTTAATTCTAATTGGTTAACTTACTTCCTTTCATTCCTAATATGTCACACCTCAATTCTAGACATTTCTTCATTTTTTCTTGATTTTCTTGATTTTTTATGAATTTTTCCTAATTAATTAGTGTTATTTTAACTTATGTTAGGTATTTTAAGTAATTTAGAGTATTTTTACCTACACATAAATATATATATATATAGTACAAATAAATACTTCTAAATATTATTTATGTTATTTTATGATTTTTATTGTACATATAGTTTCTCTTTATTAATTCGTTAATTATTAAAACTTGTTTTACACGTTTTCGATAAATAATAAATAATATACATATAATTCAATATTATAATATTTAATTATTTATTTTCCTAAATTCAAACTTATATGATTACTTTTATTAATATCCCTAACTTCATCATAAAATTTAGACTCAATTGGATAACTTACTCAATCGCCTTAAATTTTACATATCGACTCCAAACACTTGATTGCAAGGCTAAGAGTGCCATCCTATCATCATTTCTTTTTAGGTTTTAGCTAACCTATACGGCACTTTCCCAATTTTGAACCAGTTTTTAAGGCCCTAGCCAACTCCTAAAGCGCTATCCTGTCATAATTTCTTTCAAGGTTTTAGCCAAACTATATGGGGTTTCCCAATTTTAAACAAGTTTTTAAGATCCTAACTAACTCTTAGGGCGTTGTCCTATCATAATTTCTATTAAATTTTTTGCTAGCTTGTAGGGCCCTTCTCTTTCACCAAACTTACTTAAGGTCTTAGCTAACCTTTCCCTTTCACTATTCCCTTTCCAGGTTTTTAGTTAGTCCAATAAGCCCTTTCCCCTTTCCAACTAGTTTTCAGGCCTAAGTTAGTTAGCTCAAAAGGGCACTACTAAGTTTCAAATCTATTCTCATTTAGGGTTGCTAGTCTTTTAGTAACACTCTCATTTAGGTTAGTTAACTCAGAAAAGCACTACTAGGTTTCAAGTCAATTTACCATTTAGGGTTGCTAGTCCCCTGAAGACACTTCCCCCTAGGTTAGTTAGCTTAAAGTAGCACAACCAAGTTTTTAATCAATTTATCATTCGGGGTTGCTAATTCTATAGAGACATTACCCCTAGGTTAGTCATCTTAGAGGAGCATAACCATGTTTTCGAATCGATTTATTATTAAATGTTGTTAATCCCCTAGAGACGCTTCCCTTAAGTTAGTCAACTTAGAGGAATACGTTTAAGTTTTTAATTAATTTATCATCCAGCATTGTTAGTCCCCTAAAGATGCTCCCCCACAGATTAGTTAAAGATGCTTCCTCTCTAGGTTAGTCAACTCAGATGAGCACAACCAAGTTTTCAAATCTATTTCTTATTTAGAGTTACTAGTCCCATAAAGACACTTTGCCTTAGGTTAGTCAACTCAAAGGAGCACAACCAGGTTTTCAAATCGATTTCTTATTTAAGGTTACTAGTCCCCTAGAGACACTTCCTCTTAGGCTAGTCAACTCAAAGGAGCACGATTAAGTTTTTAACTAAGTTATCATCCAGTATTGCCAATCCCTTAGAAACGCTCCTGCCTAGGTTAATCAATACAAAGGAGAACAACCAGGTTTTCAAATCAATTTCTTATTGAGGGTTATTAGTCCCCTAGAGATGCTCCCTCCTAGGCTAGTCAGCTCAAAGGAGCATGATTAAGTTTTTAATCAATTTATCATCCAGTGTTGCCAATCCCCCATAAACACTCCCGCCTAAGTTAATCAACACAAAGGATCACAATTAGGTTTCAAATCAATTTCTTATTTAGGATTGCTAGTCTCCCAAAGATGCTCTCACTAAGGTCAGTCGACTTAGAAAAGCACCACTAAGGTTAGTCTAGCTAAGCTCATAGAGTGGTATCATTTTAGAGTTCTTGCTAGCTCACAAAGCACTATCCTTCATTTAAGGTTCTTACCAAGTCTTGAAGCGTTATCATTCACTTGATGTCACTTTTAAGGTCATAGCTAGCTCTTAGGATGCTATACACTTCTAGAAAACCCATTCTCATGTACCATCTAGATTTTAGAGTACCATCTTTCTCTATTAGAATCTATTTTACCTTTTAGCAAATCCCTAGTGAATCGAGCCTAGAATAACTAGTTAGTTATAACACTTCTTAGGGCAAGTTTATCCACAAGGCAAAAATGGTGTCATTTCTTTGTTTTTATAGCAAAGTTTTACTAAAACTTCACTACAAAGAGATGCAGTTTTAGATATCCCATTTTTGCTCCACATAGTTTCTTTTTAGAATTTTTAAAATAAAGAAAAAGTTTCTAATAGAAAAATACAAATGGAAAATTGAAGAAAAAAAATAAAAATAAAAGGGAATTTTTGAAAAATACAAAAAAAAGAAAAATAAAAAAAATTAATAAGACTTTCTTTTAGAGTATTTTAACAAAGAATAAAACATCAAAGCGGGACCCTTCTTTTAGAACTTTTTTTTAAATAAAATAAAAATAAGGGGCTAAGAGACGTAAACTTGGCCAATTTTTTTCAAAAAAATAAAAAATTAAATTAAAAGAAATCTATACACTTACAATTTTCAGAGAATAAACTATGAAAATCTATTCTCGAATAGTAGGTACATAAATACCCATACGCAATTATGGGGCGAATTAGAACATGTAAAAAAATTCTTTCTCCCCTTTTTCAATAATTTTTCAATTTCTTCATTCTTGTAAGTAGATACATTTTTTTTTTTATTTACTTGTAAATACATTTGTCACAACTTAGAAGGGAGGTTAAGTTGTGGTATTATCGCCACGTAATATGGGAAGATTTGAGATCAAGCACCATCCTTGATCAGGAGCCTTCGGCATACTACACAAGGCATCTCACAACTTCAACTTCTTCCTAGTAACTAGTATCCAGTAATAACCGAGCACATAATATAAAATCATGTCATCAAATTTAACACAACATAATCATAAATAGAAGGGGGTATAGTTTCTCCCTTTACATAAGTCATACGAAATCGGAATGAGCCATTACTAGTAGTCCATGCTACTTAATATACTAAGGATACTCAAAAGATAACAAAGAGTTTAAATAATAGTAAAGTGATCTCTCATGCTCTCATCTTCTTCACATCAATCAACCCCAAGCTAGTGTAGCTAACTTCAGGTATCTTACAGTCCAACTCTTGCCAGAAATCCTATTGCAATAACAAACTATAGGAAGGTAAGCTCAATTGCTTAGTGAGTAAACTTCATACCTTACTATTAAATAATTTTAGGAAAATTATTAACTAAACATATGAATGCATGAATAAACAAATACAATGCAATAGTATGTACAATCGCCTGGTAACCATATATAGCATGATTTTAATGCCTACCGTTACCTGAGTTGAGAAGTATTTATGCACGTTAAGATTAAGGTATCTATGTCCAATGAAAAATCTCTTAACAATATAAGCACTCTCAGCAATAGACACAGCTCGGCCTCAAGTAGAAGGAAACACTCCTCGAAGCCAAAGGATGCAGTGCATGTCCAGTTTAAATAGAGACCAAATACTTATTAATTCCATATTCATGAGGTCATCAAGCAAGTATATTCTAGACACTCTAATACCCTAAGTTCTAATATAGCAACCACAGGTATGTGAAATATCTTAAGATATTTTACAAGCATAGGTTAACCAGAACAAGAACACACAAATTCCTATATACCCTAACATGCAATAAGTTCAATTATCATATACAATTAAATAGTACATTAACTATAAGTACAAAATAAAGTAAAATAGAGGGTGGTATACTCACTTTACCATGACACCTAACAGTCCTAATAGTCCTCGACTACATCTAACTCAAAATCCTCATCACTTGAAGAATACATTTAAAGTCTATGAGTATTCTATTTGCACTAACCACCTAGGCTTTCTTGCTCTATGTCCCTATTTTAGCTGTTTTCATAATTCAAACATAGTTTCTTCGTTTTAACTCCGTTTTTAGTGATCTTATAATTGTTTTCATCATTTTTAAGTGTTCTTTCATTTGGTAAGGTCATTTTTGGGTTTTTAGGCCAACAAGTTCTTAATTTGGACCTTACAAGGTCATAGGCCTAAACAGTAAGTTAGGTTACTTTACGGTTAAGGCTTATTTTGGGCCTTGGGCTTATTTTTTGGCCTTAGGCCTTATACTTAATAATTTGGGCTTTCTTTCAAGTATTTTATTTGAACTTTTTCTACCTAATAATTTAATTTTTTTAGTTTGGGCCTTGGTGATACTTTTATGGGCCTAAATGGGCTCTTTTCCTAAGTTTAAGGCTCCAAACCATTAAGGTGCCCATGGTGGGTGTCTTGGATACGCCTTTATATTTAGTGGGCCTTTTAAATAACTTATCTTAAGCCTCTTAATCTAAGGTTAGATCTGGTCACCTCCTTAAATGGGCTTTAAGCTTAGTTCTTTTGGGCTTTTAAGGCTTAAATTACATTTTTGGGCTTTGGGCCTTAAGCCTTGGGCCTAAACTTACTTGTCTTTTTAAGCTTAAGCCCAACATTGGCCTTAAGTTTAGCCTACTTTCTTTAAGTTTACATATTTGGTCACTAACATTAAGGTGGTCGTTAACACCATTTTTAAGTCTCTAATCACTGACTAAGTTAGTTTAGAGCCTTAGCTTAACATTAGTCCACTTAACTTGGTTAATTAAGTCCTAAATCATATTTACACTAAAGAAACATGTTATTAAGCTAATAAACTAAAATTTACAGATTTAAGGTCTACATGGAAGTGGCAGCCAACATGTGTCCTTAGGGTTCCTCTTCCATTTTTATGTAACACTTGTTTTTTATGTGTGTTTCCTTAATGAAACTATGTTTTTACTCACCTATGACTATAATCATAACATAATATTATGTAGACATGTGAAGTGATGCTAGAGGAGTGGTGACATGCTAGAGAAAAAGGGGGTTTATTACATCATTTAGTGATTTAGTCCTAAAACTAAGATTATACTACATTTCTTTACTTATAAGTGTTATAACTCTAACTAAGGAGTGTTTTTCTTTCACTAACCATGTTTGTTCTTCATAAAACATCCTAGAACATCTAAGACATGTTTGTAAAGTAAATGATACTCATCAAAATGTAACTTCATAGCATTATCCTAAAAGAAAAACAAGGGAAAATCTAGTTTAGACACTTACCAGAGCAAGGAGTATGGAAGGCCTCCTTATAAGTATGTGTTGTAAGCTTTGTATATGCATGAGGGTGTATGTGTATGTGTTGAATGGTTAAGAGAGTGTGTGCATATGGCGTAAAGCTTATTGTTTGGTGGTTTGGTGTAGTGGTGACGGCAGTAGGGTAGCCAGTGATAGAGTGCATATGGTAGCCAGTTGAGATAAGTTGAGAGTGTTTTAGAGTTGTGTTATTTTAAAGAGTGTTTGAGAGTACTTTAAGGTTTAGAAAATGAAGAAGATTGAGGGAGTGGGGGAGTAGGTAGCCAGCATGTAGAGGACAGAGAAAGAGGGGACCAAGTGTGTATGTTTTAGGTAAAGAAGGACTTAACCTCAATGGAGACCATGTACCCTTTTGCTTTATTGCCATTTTAAGGAAGATCTTGTCCCCTTAAGGTACAAGATATTTCAATGTGATTAGGAGGTTGTCTTGTAATCCTTAATCATGGTTAACTTGTAGTAAATTAAGATGTAATAAAGGTTAGTTATGGATTAGGGTTTGTTTAGGATGATTGATAGTAATTAAGCACAATTAGTCTAGTTAAGTGTAATTAGGGTGTATTTAGTGTTTTGTTGGGTTTTTGACATTACACTTTAGTTAATTTAAGCACCTTACACATGTACCTAGGGTTTATTTAGTGTTTAGTGTTCGTTTATATTAATTTGATTCGCATATAAGTTCAAAAGTTAAGGTTTTAGTTTATTAGTGATATCGATCACTTTTAACAATGGATTTAGCCTCACTATTAGTGTTATTTATCATGTTAAGGTATTAAATCATTTAATTAGGACTTAGCAATCTTTTTAGGATTTTATTATCATTCTAGGGTTTTTCCGGTATTAGGGTTTCTAGGGTTTTACTTATTTAACTATGGTTTTAAGGCTTTGCTATCTCTAAGGTTTTGGTTTAACGTTTAAGGTTCAATTCTTTCACTTAAGGTTTTATTATTAAGTTAGGGTAGTTCTAAGGACTATCTAAAGACTTTTTCATTCAGCTTCGCTTTTGGTTATTAGAAACTCGTAGGGTTTACAACATTTCTTTATGGTAATTTGAAAAATTAAATTAAATTTAGAAGCTAAAGTGGTATCCAATTAGGGTTTAATATGATAGCTCCTGAATCTATGAATATTTGGTTTTCAAAAGTTAGTTTTCTTTTATAAAATTGATTTTTTCATGAACCAATGGTTAGGTTAGAATTAATCCACCCAATTAATCCTAACCTATCCACTTCCCGACTCCAATCAGGTGGTGACTCCAAAAAGTTTTT
The DNA here is from genome assembly GCA_024138015.1 of Lumnitzera littorea. Taxonomy (NCBI): domain Eukaryota; kingdom Viridiplantae; phylum Streptophyta; class Magnoliopsida; order Myrtales; family Combretaceae; genus Lumnitzera; species Lumnitzera littorea. The sequence continues at coordinate 114,622,413 of JAMXBB010000003.1, read as the reverse complement.
AAAATTAAAAAAAACCAAATTTTCCTTAATTCTCAGTCAACATTTTATATCAAATGGGTGTAAAGTTCGATATAAATCGGATTAAAGAAAATAAATGAAAAAACAAAAAATTCATGCTCGATACCCAAACATATCTAGCAAGTGGAGTTAGGCATTCAAACAATTAAAAGTTTAATAAACCACTTGATCTATACTACTCTATGAATATTTGATTTTGTTTATTATCTTTGAATTAGTCTCTAATTCTCAAAATCATACCTTAAGTAGAAACTTAACTTTGCTTAATGACCTGCATTCTTAGTACACTTATTAAACATCTTTATTCCTATTTGTTTCATTTAAATAATAATAAGAGAACTCACTATTTATAAGGTTTCAAAGAATTATTTATTAATTTTAACTTTAAATTAATTTTACTCAATTTTTAAGAGATAAAACATTATTGGCACAACTTAAGCATCCATTCAATGAGAAAACTTTGGAAGGATGCCATCATTGTTTTCTTCAATCACAACTCACAAATTGATATGTATTAAGAAAACATAAAAAGCAAAATACACATTAAGTATTCTTTTTACATAATAACAAATAATTAGAGAATATACGAATAGGAAAACCATTCAAGGATCAAAAGACTTGGTCTACTGTACAATCCTAAAACTGGTTTTCTTAACGCTTCACAAAACACTTACACATTAGGAGTGAGCAGTTAACCCTACTATACAGGATATATACCCAAAACCGACTCAATTGAATAGGTTTTGGGTGAGTAAAAAAGATCATAGGATAGATTCCTGATAGCAATTTTTTAGAACTTACTTCTACAAAGTAAGGTATAAGTATGACGTTAGAGTACCCTATACCCACCCTAAAACCTATACTCTAAACTATATAAGATGCAAATTTTATGGTACTATATTCTAACCCATAATAAAACTCTAAAATTATACGCTCTTATGTCTACTATCTTGTTCCTCTCTCTTATTCTTACTCTTTTTTCTTTTCTTGGGTAAAACCTTATTTTTGCGTATAACAATTTTATGATTTGATAAAAAAAGATAAAATAAATAATTTAGCATGACCCAACTACAGGTTGAACATTTCCAATTAGAAATATTATTCTCTATTCTACCTACTAAAGTTTTATATTGTTACAAGTAGATATACCGCAAATATAAGAACCTTTCAAATATTACTATTTGGTACATTAATATAGCTATTAGTTTAATATTAATTATATGCCCGTATAATATTTGAAACAAGATAAAGTAAAAAAAAAAATACAAATTCCATAAGTTACCCTATAAAATTTACAAGGTATAGGGTGGGGTGGTTCCTAAGTGCCTGATCACCTCTAAATTAGAGTTACCAAGTCTTAAATTTTGCAAACCTATATTTTATCCTTAACTTGGTTCAACAGGTAAGTGTACCTATTATTTACTAGGACGGATGAGCATGGAGTTGTCTCTACTGGGAACAAATACAAATACTAGTATTAATTAATCTTCTTATTATCTAACAACCCAATATATCAAGTGATTAGGGATTAAAACATCTAATTTACTAATTAAATTATACTAATCCACAAACTAATGCCAGCTAACACAATGGTTACAAAAACAATTACTAACACAACACTTAACATGCAGACTTGCTTCACTCCTTAACACGATACTAACAATATACTTTTTTTGTCCTAATATTTATTACCTACAGGAAATTAATGGTTTGTAAGCATTCCTTTTAGAATTACTTACTTCTAATCCTAATTGTGTTTATTAGAATCTCTTCTAAATTAACAGCCAACTCATATTGCATTAATGTCATGTTAATTTTTCAATTTCCCTAAGAATGCAACAATTTTCCTAATAATATTTCTACTATTAGGATAAGTTGTTCTAGAATTGTCTCTTGATATATTCTATTGAAATCCATCCTAAATCAATATCATATACTACACCGTACTTAGAGGCATTAGGTTCAACTCATCAAAATTTACATTTATCAAGAAACTACTATTCTATGCACTTAATCATACAAAGTGGAAGTAGCAAGTCTTAAATTATTACTCATACATGACGAAAAAAACAAAACGTATCAACAAAATGCAGAAATAACAAAGAAATTAATGTAAGACTAGTAAAAGAATACTAGCTTGTTTTGAATTCCACTATAGAAATATTTACAACACTCAAACGATGAATTCCCATTGTCTCTCTCAAGTAATTCCTCCAGGAAAGTACACACTGTAACACTTAGTAATTGTACAAAAAATGGAAAATATAATGGGTATAAAGATGGATGAATAGGTATGTTATGGTTAGTCTCTCAACTAGGGTCTTGTGATGATATCCGATGATGTTTGATGATGTGATATGATATCTCTTAATGTAATGCCTCTCTTCTGAAAATTGTGGTATACTTATATTCTTTTTGTCAAAAAGCTTGAAATATACCATTTCAAGACACTCTTTAGTGTTAAGATGGGTTCCACGCACTGATTCGTGCAAAAAAGTTAAATAAGAATAGTCATGTCTACTCCCATCATACCTGTTACTCAAGGTGTAATAGTCTCAAAAAATAAAAATCTCCACTAATCACTGTCGTGATTATAGACGTGATTTTCTCATCACAAACATTCCATCTCATCACGCTTATGAGGGAGTGATCACACTTGTAATCGAGGGAGCGATCACACTTGTAATCGAGGGAGCAATCACCTTCCTGATATACAATCACGAGTATGATAAACAGGGTGATCACAACATTGCCCTTAGTCACACTAATGATGAAGGGCATAACTAGCAATAGACACTCAATTCTTCCATTATTATGCCCATTATCAAATGCATATCAGTTTTTCTTCAAAGTTATTCATTTATCACGGTTGTGAGCACTCTAAATCTCTTTATTCTTATTAAATTCCATCTCTTTTGCTCTTAAATCATCTGAAATTGACATATTACATAATTAAGTACCAAGAACTTAAGAAATAAACACAATTATGATCAATTTTTGCCTAAATATGCCTAAAAAAGTGTAGAGTAATTTATATTTATCTGTGCCACATAATAGGTTTCAAATACAAAAATTTTGGAACTTGTACCTATAGGGTAGGGTAGGGTATGAGTAAAGTGTCATACCCTACTAACCATGTGTCTGCTCACCCTTATTACATATATGTGTTTTTTTCTTTTACACCTTACATAACTATATTTCTATCTTTTATAGTTTATACACACATGCAGTACTTTTGTCATATCATAATCATTGAGTTATTAGCCATTAAGCTAAAAAAGCAAACTTAAAAAGACTTAAGAAATCAACCCCATCCACATTCACAACCTAAATTACATACCTAAATACCTATATCCCCATATCAAAAGTCTCACACACAACCTTAACGAAACTCATTTATGATATATTTGATCAAATACGATGAAATTCTAATCACCGAGACATTTTCTAATTTAATGGCCTGAAATTCAATGAACCTCTACGATTAAGCATATCTAGTAAGAAGCATTTTATGGCTGACCTTTTGGAAAACAGTTATCACTAAACCCTTAGGAAAAATCGATGAAAGGGAAGAGATCCAAATGAATGGAAAGGAAAAAACAAGGGATGGATTTCACATAAAACCATTAAGCCTATCATATTAAATGGACAACACTTTCATATGGGGTTCTACATTTAAGTCGATACAAGCAATATCAAAGCAATTCATACCTCTTAAGCCTATCTCTAAAGTCCTCCTTGCCTAGTAATATCCCTTCAATAGAGTATGACGAAATTCTAATAATTAAGGCAACATTTAGAATAACTTATTGGAGTTCATTAGGACTTAAAGGTTAAGTGTGCCTTGTAAAGAACACTTTTAAAATAATTGACCTCTTGGGAAGTAGTTAAAACTAGGGATAAACCATGTGACCTATTGTATTAAAGTGAATAATACTTGAGCGTAAGGAGTTTTTGTCGAGTCATTATGAAAATTATAGCTGATTTGGGTCAATTGAGCAAGGGTAAGTTGCAATGGAGCAAGAACATGTTGGTGGAATGTCATGTTGATTTGAGTGTTACATATAAATTATACTTTTAATGGTACGATATGGATAATAAACTTAGCATGAGATTTTCTTTTATGTATGCACATCCACTTTAGTTTAAGATAGTGTTTACGATGTCAACTTCATTAGTAGTTTATAAATTCTAATTTCTAGGACACTAGAATTATACATTGCTTATATTGCCTATTTCACCTAAAGTTTAGCTAATATAGATTCATTGCTACATCTAGAAATCTTAAGTTGTATATGTCTCTTGGTTTGACATTAGTGTATGTAATGACCCAACCGAAACTCCTCCCACCAAAGTATTATCTGCTTTAACATGAAATGCCATACGGTTTTATCCCTCAATGCAGCAGCTTCCCAATAGGTTACTCATCCTAAGATTGCTTCAACCTAAGCACGCTTAACTTTGGAGTTTCGATGTACGCTAAGCCACTATACCAAAAGACATCTCAATAATTTAGAGTTCAATCACCTAGCATATAAGAGGTATTACAATGTATATATGTGCAATATGGTTCTTGCTACGAATTTTGCTCAGCCTTATTTTGAGATATATATATATATATATATGAGGAAATTATATAAAACCCGCTTAAACTTTGACGTGAATGCGATTTGCTCTCATAAACTTTCAAGTTTGGTCTTTAAACTTTCATAAATTAGCAAAATAATCCCCTAAATTGAGAATAACTTCTTAAACTTTGATTTTGATATATAAACACCCCCTTATGGGGTATTTTGGGTGTATTTACACACTAAAATCAAAATTTATGGAGTGTTTACACGTTAAAATCAAAACTTAAAGAGGTTATGAGGTTATTTGCCAATTTATAAAAGTTTATTGACTAAAAACCATATTTTAAAAGTTCAGAGAAGCAAACTGTACCTAGATCAAAGTTTAAAGGTATTTTTTACATTTTCTCCTATATATATGTATGCATGTATATATATACACACATACATATTTAAGTTAACGGAATTGGATTTGAAGATTTCGAGATCGTAGAATTGATCGTAGAATTAAACCCTTTAATTTCGACAGTTTATGATTTCGTATCAAGGACAAGGATAAATGATATATATTAAATAGAATGAATTTACATGTGTTAGTATATATGAATAATGAATATTAAATAGAGTGAATTAACATGTGTTACTATATATGAAAATTATATTCTTTAGAAGTATTGTTTTATTATTATTTTAAGTTTGAAAATATTCAATGTTTAAAAGGAGTTATGTTTTATTGATTTTTCTACTCTCCAATCCGTCTTTTTGAGGTCCAACCTCTCATTTTACACTTCGTGTTATATCCGTTAGACTAATATGTAAAAAATAGCTAGTGTACTAAGGAAAATAGCTCGAACATGGTTCAACCATCTGCTTGAGAACTCTGTTGGATCTTTTGACGAGCTTGCTTGTTGCTTTAGCCTTTACTTTAGGCTAACAAGACCCATCCAAGGACACTTTGTCCTTGTATCTGATCAAATAGAAGAAAGGGGAAACCCTTCAAGAGTACGTCGTACCATTTAATAATGCCATGATAAAGATCCCTTAGCTGGACGAGGAAGTTATAGTATATACTGCTCAACTTAACAGCAGACCTTCCGGAGACTTCTTTCGATCAGTCTCTAAGAGTAAACCCAAGACCATAGCTGAGTTTTAGCAAAAGACCTAGAAGTACATAGACCAAGAAAATAATATTTACACCAGGCGTAAGGTCGACTTGGAAACGTCAGGATAAAAGAAAGGTAAGGAAAAGGGGTTTATCAAAGACCGCCTTAGTGGTAAGCTGTCAAGCCATCTTGATAGGGAGAGCTACAACAATAAGAAGTGCGTGCTAACCCTACTAATATTTACCCAGCAAACACCTCTAAACTAACTAGTAACTTAGGCCTATATGAAGGTTAGGGAAAGAGACTTGCTGTAGAAGCCCTCCAAGATGAGAGGGAACCCCAATTGTCAAAAGTTAGACAAATTTTATTGGTTCCATAAGGACTACGATGACACAACAAATGAGTATTTTCAGCTAAAGAACGCTATGGAGTATGCCATCGAAAGGAGCTTCTTCAAAGAGTACATGACCAATGCTAACGATGGTGCAAATAAGGCACCTCAAGGGTGACAAACTAAGGATGCTCAAGAAGAAAAAGACAATGACTGTTGCAACAACCGAGCTCCTAATGGTGTTATCACCATTGAGGTTAGGGGGCTACACCTAAGGACCGACGAAGCTATAGCAACTTGGCTAATGCCCCATCTAAAGTGATGGCTGTAAGAGAGAAGAGGTAGAGGTGTGACATCTTTATATCTTTCTTTGACAAAGATTTAGAGAAGGTTAATACCCACATCAAGACACCCTAGTGATTAGGGCAAGGATCTCGGGCTTTGAGGTTCTGAAGATTATGGTGGACAATAGTAACTCTATCGATACCCTCTTCAAGCACACCTATTACAAGATGAGGAAGAAGCTACCCATACAAATGAATCTACACCACCATGACTTGATTAGCTTCAATGGGGGAACCATCCAACATAAGGGCATCATCACCTAAAAATGGAGCTCGGTGAGAACGAAAATGTCACTTGATATCTAGTGGAATTCGTAGTGATGGATTGCCCATCCCTCTGTAATGCTTTGTTGAGACAATCGAGTCTTACCAATTTTAAAGTTATTGTATCATCTCCTCTACTTGAAAGCCAAAATCCCAACCCATACTAAGGTAAGAGTTTGTAGATGTGATTAAAAGCTCTCTAGGGAGCTCTACATTAAGGTAACCGCAAGAGAAGTTGGCCGAAAGAGGTAAGCCGAGCAAAAAGATGAAAAAGGCATATATTGGCACTAACCCTAGCCAAACAACCAAAGTTAAGGTCAAAATGCCTCCCAAAGTGACGGAGGCCATAGTCTAACTCTTGCTAACCAACTCATATCAATTTGCCTAGTCACCATCAGATATGTTTAGTATCTCAATCAACTTGGTGACCCATAGTCTCAAGATTGGCGAAAACGTCCAGCCTATCAAATAGAAAAGGAGGCATTTTGCCCTAGAATGGTAAGCCATTATTGAGGAAAAAGTACAGAAGCTGTTGAAGGCAACCTTTGTAAGACAAAAAAAGCACTCAATGTGACTAGCCAATGTTGTGCTAATCAAAAAGAAAAATAGGAAGCAGTGGATATGAATTGATTACACTGACCTCAACAAAGCCTGCCTAAAGAATTGCTACCTTCTCCTAAGGATAGACCAATTGATTGACTCCTTGTCAGGACATGCTTTGCTAAGCTTCATAGATGCCTTTTCGAGTTACAATTAGCTCAAAATGAACCTAAAAGATGAAATCCATACCTATTGCTATATCGTCATGCATTTTAGCCACAAAAATGTCGAAGCCACATATCAACAATGGTAACCACTTTATTTAAGCATCAGCTCAGCTAGAACATGGAGGTGTATGTAGACAATATAATCGTCAAAGTTAGCAACCCGATGGCCATATCAAGGACTTATAAGAGGCCTTTAGCAAAATGAGAAGGTATGACATAAAGCTAAACCCCCAAAAGTATATTTTTTGGGTCACCACAATCAAGGAAGTTTAGAAGCCCATCGGTATGGTGACCGACGCTGAACAGGTTCATCTCCAGAAGCGCAAACATATGTTTAGAGTTCTCCAAAATCCTTAAGAATCCTAAGGGTTTTGAGTGGACTCCCCAATGTCAAACAGCCTTCAAGAAATTGCAGGACTCCTTGGAACACCTACTTATCCTCTTGAAACCTACTCTAAGAGAGGATCTCTACTTATACTTGGTAGTTGGCGACAAGGCACTTTCGTTTATGCTAATCAAGATGGAAGGAAGAGAACATAATCCCGTATACCTTCCAGTTCTTCACGGACAAATCCAAGCCCCTAAAGAATCTTTTCCTTCGCCAGTTTGAGAGGTATGTCCACTTGTTCAAGATATTCCATAAATGAAAAGAATTAAATAGTTGAAATATGGCCTCATACCACCAAATACTCGTAGAGTGTCTGAAACATCTTTAATAACCTCTACCCATTGAGAGGAATTTGAGTAAGGTAACATCAATGGTAGTTGAATAGCTCCCTATCAAACTCTATGAAAGATAGGTGCATCCCAAACTTCAAGCATTTTTCATGCACTATAAAACACCTCCCTGATAGCAATGGCACACTCTCCTCTCACCGTAGCAACTACACCACCAAACCAAGAAAATCCCTTGCAATAAAATTACTTAAAATAAAATTTACAGTGGTCAATTTGCTTTTGCTTACCTAACCACTCAGCCCCTTGTCATTCCCATGCCTATCAAAAAAATCAATAGCATCCAGCAACGCCTCACAAAGATAGACATCACATGGAATGGCCCCTATCAATCTTGCCCTATCTAACTTCTCCAACATCTTCTTGACTCCTCATCTAATTCTACAGCATAGACGAAACCTCCTTGTCCATCATCTTATGGGGGGGGGGGGGTATCACTCCTAGTTTCTCGAAGTCTAAAGATGTTAGTTCATACTTTGAGGCGTCAGAGGGTGTCTCACCTGAATTTGCTCCACAATTGGTTGACATTTCTAAAAAGAGGGTAAAAAACTTCAAGATTGCCAAGATGACATTAGCACTTCAAGTCTAGCTCAACCATGTACCTACAAAACCTATCCATTCTCTCTCCTTGCCACCTCGACAATAATAAGACTGCTCAAAGGGGGGTAGGAATGGAGTGATTTAGGTCCCTTAGATCTATGTCAACCTGACTAAGTGCATGGTCTAACATGATTCATAAGTATTCATCCCTACTATCTTCTTAGCCAATCTCAACCCAAACCTACCAAACGACCTGTTAAGTTATAATAACCCACAACAACTAGTCGATAAAAGGATAAGACTTAGAGACTCAATTAATAGTAATTACCTAACAAATCTGGACCACATTAGACTGTACACTCTCACTACCCATAACATGCAGACGTGATAGATTGCTAATCTAGGTCCCCTAACTTTCAGCTACCCTCTATAAATACCGACTAACATCCTAACAGTAATCTACTTAGACTCTTTCCGCACTTAACCTCATTTAAGCACCCTTGAACTCTAATTTCCTTAAACACCATATTAACTTGAGCATTGGAGTGACCATGTCAGATAACATCCCAACTCTTCTCACTATGCATTGTTTTACAGGCACACTATGTATTGTTTTATAGGCTCAATACTGCAAAGTTCAAATTTCCTATACTCTACCAGTAGAATCCTATAAATAACACCAAGCATAATGGTGTTAGCTTGCTTTCATGATATTTATTTGCGATGTTAACAAGCATCATTAAAAGTGTTTCATATGTCTACTAGATTTCACAAAAGCTCCAATTTGTCGTTGTGGATAATAAGCCATCCTTAAAGAATGGCTTGAGCTCGTGCTTATATCCGTTTTCTTCAAGCTGAATAGGGGGGAGTTGGTTTTATTCGTCTTTTTTCCCCCTTTCTTTAGAAGTATTGCCACGAAACGTAGTGCTTATATCCATTTACTTCAAGATGAATAGGGGGGAGTTGGTTTTATTCGTCTTTTTTCCCCCTTTCGTTGGAAGTATTGCCACGAAACGTTTTCTATTAGTTTACTTTTTTCTTTTGTTCCCCTAATCATGCTGTCAAATGCGACATAAATCTTTGCCAAGATATCTCAAAACCATGACCCGCCCGTACATCAGGAAAGGATATTAATCTATCATCTGCTCTTACATTCTAAACAGAAAAAAATCATTTAAATGTTATATGGATATGCATTTAAAGTAAATGTTTTTTTTTTTTTTGTTCTCTGTAATATAGGGGGCCTTGCCAATTTATCAACAAATGAAAAAACATATGTGTTATGCCTTCAATAATTTCAAATTATCAATATTTACAAAATATTCATCAGTTCCTATATATTTTTTCCCTAGTTTACTTAATAATTACACTTTAGTTAACTCTATTCACATTCTTAATTTTTTTTTAATGAAATTATTGATTGGAAAAGTACAAAATTGCTTAGTGGCATTGCATTATACATATTTTTAGGGCTAGTTGATGATTAAAATATGAATAAATATGCTACTATTATTGAACAAGTATCTTTTTGACAAATTTGAAAAGTATAGAATGTAAATGTGATTTATTGATATAAGCTTACGACATTAAACAAAAATTGACCTGGTAAATAAGAAAGTAGAAATGGATTATACGCATCTTTGGAATTTCAATTCTATGCACCATACGTTTGGGTAATCTAGTTATCTCTTTTCCATGAAAGGTGTTGCTCAACAGTTTTGGAGAAAAGTTATGAACTAAAATTAGATATGTTAATTATATTTAAGCCAAATAATCATCCACATTTAGTTAAATGAAAAGATTATACAACAAATTGATAATAAATTACACATGAAACTTTTTATAAAAAACATACGAGTAGTAAAAAGATAACTTGGATCCAATCAACTATGAAGTTATATGATTCCCTAAAATCTTAATTTTTAGCACTACTACTCCTATACCATCCTAATGATAAAGTTCCCATAATTATGAATCATATGTTTTGAGATTAATTTAAAATAAATTTTGATAAATTTATTAAACTCATTCCTAGAGTAAGCCAATATAGGGTGGGTAAAATATGACCTTACCCACATCTTGTCCTATAAGGTATATCTTCCCTAATTTCGAACCTATTCTATAATAATCTAAAACCACCTTAGATCCCGCACTCTTGAAAATCTACATGATATAAGATATTTTGTGGAATTTGTAGATTTTTCATATCTTTCCATAAATTTCAAGTTCATGTGTTATTAAAAAAGTAATCCACATTTGATATTATGAATTATTCATATCAAAAGCCTATGAACTTACAGCAAAACCTATGTAACATTTCTATCTTCATTTTTTCATTATATGCTATAAAATAAAACTTGTAGAACCTACAATAAATCAAAATGAAAACTATCGTTCATAAAAGTTAAAATATCATATAAATGAGTTTTAGGTTTAGGATTTTTATTAGACTTGGGCTATTTCTTTTTTTACATAAATATAATATATTTTTTTATTCTTTTCGTGATCGAAAAAGCATAACGTTGTTTTTCATTCATTAATATATAATGTATTATTTAATAAATTTTATAGGGTAAATACTAGTATCTTCGAATTTGTATCTTAAATACCTCAGAGTGCAAGTCTTATGGTGAGTACAGGATATAACTAATATATGCTAAGAAACTTTGGAATGAAATGATAATATATAACAAACTTGAGTAAAGTTTTGGCTTTATCACATATGATATTACTAGGTGGTAATAACAATAATTAATTAATTTATTATTATTATTATTAGGAGTGAGTAGAACAAGGTAAGAAGGGTATGAGCCCTATACGTATGCTACATTGTAAGGTACAAGTTCTTAAATTTTAAAACTAGTGCCTATCTTAGAGCATCCTATAACCACCTTAGAATTTATTCCCTCTAAAGTCTATAAGGTACAAGATATCTAGTGAAACATATAATTTTTTTTTCTTATAAATTTACATCCATGTGATATAAAAAAGTAATCCATATGTGACATTTTAAATTGTTCAGATATAAACCTTTGGAACTTATAACAAAATTTCTCAAACTAAAAAGAAAATAAATTTTTCTACCTTCATTATTTCAAGTTTATGTGATCTTCTTACTTAGTAAATGGAAAAGAATAAGGGAAAATAATGGGAAATGTAAAGTTGAAGAGGAAAATCGTAAAAGAATAAGGAAAAGAATGGAAGACGCAAAGTTATAGATATAATAACATCATTTATTATTTATTTATTAATATTATTTAATAATTTTCATAAGGTGGATGTATAATACCCTAAACTTGTACCTTTTGTAGACTTGTACTCCTTGTACATTAAAAATAGATTATAGGCTGGATATGAGGTATGAAGACCTCGGATTCATGCCATACCTTGTCGAAATAGTTTTTAGAAAATTTATACTTAAGCCCTACCATGTGATTCTTAATACCCACTTGAAACCTAACCAATCAAGTAACATATGGGTACCTACATTGTACAATAGGAGTTACTCGCTCACCTCATAATAATACAATCTGCTATGTTTGTGTATTTAATAATAAGTTAAATTTGATTTTCTTAATCTCTTCATAATAAATCAAAATTGATTTGTTAATATAAAATCAAGGTTGTATACATATAAACAACCCTTGTAAGTATTTTGATTTCTTTTAGCAATATGAACACCATTTAACTACTTAATTAATCCAAAATAAGCACTTCAAGCATAATTAAAATTTTATGTGAATTATCTTTTGTGATGACAGAAATCCACACCTATATATTGATTACCTTTTTTTTTTTTTTAATGAGTCGATAGGTAAATTTCATCTAATATATTCACACCCATTGAAAAATTAGCCACCAACACACCGTATTCAAATCGTAAAATTGCCAAAGGAACAACCTGTTGCCACGTGATTAAAATCTCTTCTTAATCACTTCAATTTTGAAAATCCGTATTTAATAGTTTTTACATATCAATTTTTCTTTTCTAGTGTGATTGGAGTTTTTGTTTTTGTTTTTCTTTCTTCTTTAATATTGTTATGAGTTTCTATAAGGGTCTGGTGATAGCATGTAATTATGCTTTATTCTGGTTTTGGATATTCTAGTAGCTGCGGACAAGTATTATCTTCTGGCTTATTAACTGTTTGATCAGTTAGGAAGTGCAAAGGTTACTAGGACAAACTGTCAAGAACATACAAATATCTCTGGAACATTCTAAATTAGGAAAATACATCAGTTGGATGCCACCTTTATACTTGTGTGCATGACAATCAATGTTACAAGGACAGTACTAATTGACTTCCAAAAGTTACCATGAAATGCGGTTTGCATATGTAGAGAACATGCTGTCCTTGCGAAGTGGTCGCACAAAACTTGTCAACCAATCGTTATGACAACCCTAGAACTCTTCAGAACTTCCAATGGTTTACTAATATTAGATCCCTTCGACATCCTATATTAATTGCTTTCACTTCTCTTACCATTCCTCAGCCTTATTCGATCAAATTATATCCTGAGTTGGAATCCCCTCCACAGCTATCTCGCTCATCCCGTAATCTTTTCGATATATTCACCATGGGAGCTTGTGCGAGCAGACCTACGGAGTTCGACGCCACCACTAATGCCCCCGTGGAGGCTTCGGCTGCCGAGGCTGAGCAGGTAGCTCCGGTGAGTAAAATACCTTGTATATGCAATTTTGAATTGGAGAGAATAGTCGATTAGATATTATATCGGTTGAATCATGAATCTTGCTATACATCATGGAAAAGTAACTTTAAATGCTAAGGAAATCTGCATTTCTTCCAATCAAATACATGATTTTAATTGAACAAGAGGATATCTTTACAAATTGCCTTTATTAAAAGATCTTGCATGATTATTTGCATCTTTAGGCACTTCTTGTTAGAAGGTTTTCAAATTTTTACGTTCTTGTCATCCTAAATATGTATGGTTAGGATGGTGGTTATAAAAGGTCCTAGAGATACAAAAGAGCACGATTAGAATGGGTCATGCTTGGGAACTCAAGCACGGGCATGCTAGGGTGGGGCGTATGCTTAGATTTCAAGTACGAAGGCCTTATCAGTCATTAAACAATCTATAGAACAGGGCTAGCATGTGCTCCAATGTTCTCTTCCAATTTAACTCAACTGTTGACCATTAAACATTATTATGATCAAAGGCCAAATGTCAATTGATACAACAGTTAAACATTAAAAACTCTATGATTTATTAGGTCTAACATCCTAAATGTAATATATATGGTATGCTGTAAAAAATTAATGGTTTGTATTTTTCCATGTGTTAAATAGCATTTCGCGAGATGAATCAGTTTGTGTCCAGGTTCTTATATATGCGGTCCACAAAAAAATTGTTAGGCACTAATACTTGTAATGCAAAAGATATGGCCTCATTGAAGTCATCTTTTGGTGTTTTTCTTTAGGAGACTAAGAATGAAGGAAAGACAGAAGCTCCACTAGTTGACCTCTCCGAGGCAAAGCCAGCACCAGCAGTGGGAGAAGCACCTAAGGACGCTGAAGCGGGTAAAGAGGAGAAGGCACCATCCAATGAGGCAACCAAGGAAAAGGTAACACTAGAGAGAACACCAAGCACTAAAGTTAAAACTGAGGCTCCTCTTGTTAACGTATAACCCAAAAATCATCTGACTAGTTAATGTTGATATATTTTAAAAATCACATCCAGAAACCAAATTGTGCATGAAAAATTGTTCTTTATGTGTTTGTTATACATCTAGAGGCATTAATATTCTAACGTTTGCATTGTTAATTTGATAATAATATAAATGTGTTTTAGTATTTTATTTTTTAACTTACTTCTTGTACCTTTCCTTTGGATTTATTGGAAGATGAAATTTTTACCCTCTATCGAGCTTTCTTAGAAGTGAAATACACTTCCAACTTGAAGAGCCTAGGTAGCATAAAATAGCATGATGAAAGAAAAGTACCGAAATTGTAATTCTTGGAAAATAAGAGTGTGTGAATATATATATATATATATATATATGGTAGCTTAATTGTAGTAGTATGCTATATCTTTTAAATTCAAGTCAAAAAATAGGGTAAAAGTTTTAGTTGTACAAAGAAGAGAATAATATTATTAAAAGTGATGCAAATAGAAGATACTTGTTATATATAAAAGATATGACACACTAAGTGCTAAAGTGGATACTAACGTGACATGTTCCTCATCAGCAATATTTGACGGAGTGTTAATAGCAACGTGACCATATTTTTCATCTCCATCACTTTTAATGCTGTTTATTTTCTATTTATACCATTAAAATCTTTCATCTTTTTTTTTTTTAACTTTAATACAAACTTTTGTTGTTTCTATACAATTTTTCCTAAAAATATAATATCTTTAATTCAACATATACTCAAGATCCAAGTCCATTTGCCCTTTGCAAAAACTAAAGACCCACTCTAAAATACTAAATGCTTCATTCCTTTACCACCTCACTTTCCCTTTTAGCTGCCACTTAATTTCTCTCCAATATGTTTGAAGATTAATCTGTTTTGTTGTACTATATTTTTCACTAAATGTTCTAATATCAATAGAAAAAATATAAAAGATCTAGTGTTGTTATTTATCTTAAACAAGTAGAACTGGATCTTATGATAGATTGTAATTTTATGATAGCATTTCATGATAAATTGTTTAGAATTATATTATTAGGTTTATGATATATGCCTTCATGAGAAATATGTTATTAAATTGTTGGAGTTTACTAAACTACTAATTGGAGTAGTTCCAAGTAAGTGGTAACATTGATAGATTATTGATTAACTTACCTAAACAATTGTACATTATAAAAGTATAATAAAAAAAATCATAAATTTATAGAGTATAGGTTTTAAGATGGTTCCTTCATTCTAAATCTAAAATTTAATAACCACTATCCAGAAAGTAGGTTGCAAGTAGAGCTACATATATTATTTATCCTATACTCACTCTACACTTACCTTATTAAATAATCCAATAGTAAGAGCAACATATATGGTATGCTATCAAAATTAATGATTAACATTGAAATTCTACTCCTGACTGCAATATGTATGGTATTCTATAAAAAAAAAAAAATTAATGGTTTGCATAGCCTCATGGAATTCATCTTGTTGTTTTTCTAGGAGACTAAGGATGGAGGAAAGACAGAAGCTCCATTAGTAGACCTCTCCGAGCCAAAGGCAACTGAGGGAAAAACCGAGTCCAAGCCAGCACCAGCAGAGGGAGAAGCACCTAAAGACGCTAAAGTGGCTAATGAGCAGAAGGCACCATCCAGTGAGGCTACTGATGAAAAGGAAAAATCAGAGACGACTCCAAGCACCGAAGTTAAAACTGAGGCTCCTCTTGTTAACGTATAACTCAAAAATCATTTAACTAATTAATGTTTGTTATATTTTAAAAATTACAGTCAAAAACCAAATTGTGCAAGAAAAAATGTTCATTTTATGTTTGTTATAAATCTAGAGGCATTAATACTCTAACATTTGCATTGTTAATGTGATAATAATATAAACGTGTTTTAGTATTTTATTTTTTGACTTACTTCTTGTACCTTTTCTTTTGATTTATTAGAAGATGAAATTTTGACTATATATGGAGCTTTCTTAGAAGTGAAATACACTTGCAGCTTGAAGAACTTACATAGCGTAAAATAGCATAATGGAATAAAATTATTAATATTGTAATTCTTAGAAAATAAGTGTGTCCGAGTATGTGTGTGTTTATTAGCTTAATTGCAGTAGTTTGCTTTATCTTTAAACTCTAGTTCAAACAGGGAATAAAAGTTTTAGTCGTATAAAGAAGAGAAGAACACTATTGCAAGTGATGCAAATAAAGGATATTTATCATATGTTGCAAATGAGGCATATTAAGTGCCAAAATGAATACTAACGTGGCATGTTCCTATTCCTCATCGGTGATACTTAAACGAAGTGTTAATAACAACGTGACTCATTTCCAACACTTTCAATAATTTTTATGTCCTATTTATATTATTAAAATTTTTCATCATTTTTTTCTTTTAACTTGAATACAAACTTTCATCTTTCTTGTATAATTTTTCCTAACAAAATATAATATCTTTAATTCAACACGTACTCAAGATGCCCATTATAGAAACTAAACACCCACTCTAGAATATTTTACACTTCATTCCTTTTCCACCTCTCTTTCCCTTTTAGCTACCATCTCTTAAATAAGTTCAAAGAATAGTTTATTTTGTTGTATTATATTTTTCATTGGATGTTCTTATATTAATAAAAATAATATAATGGATCTAGTGCTATTATTTATCTTAAACAAGTAGAATTAGACCTTATGATAGATTATAATTTTATAATAACATTTCATGATAAATTGTTTAGAGTAATATTTTAGGTTCCAGAATATGTTTTCATAAGGAGTATATCACTGAAAAGTATGTAATTAAATAGTTGGAGTTTACTAAATTAATGGCTATGGCAATTCCAAGTATGTGGTAACATTGATAGATTATTGATTGACTTATTAAAATAACTAAAAATGCTAAATAAGATCTCATATCCTATCTATCCTATACCTGCTTTAAGCTTACTTTATCAAAAAATCTAGTAATCAAAACAATATATTTTGTACTACAACATATATGATATGCTATCAAAAATTAATGATTTGTATTTTGCCACGTGTGAAATAACTCACCATGAGATTATAAGATAAGATAAGATAAGATCCCTATTAAAAAAATAAAGAAATTAACCAAAGAGGAAACTAAAAGATTATCCTATAAAAAAGATACTACTCTAATTAAATTCTACAAATAAGAAACTAAATCTATTTTAGTAAAAGATTATAAAATCATATTCAGAATTTATCACTAAATCTTCTAGTTTGCATGCTTTCTAAAAAATATTTGATATTGAATCTTGATTGAACTTCACTTGGATCGAAAATTAATGTGCAAAAAAATAATATTTCCGCTTGTTTCCAATCAAATCAATCATTAGCTAACTCTGGATCTTCACATGACATCTTAATAGTACCAATTAAAATTTGAAATTCCCATAGCCAACAATAAAAAAGTGGCAAAATGTGTTGCAATCACTAGCTTGAAAGATTGATCTGTTCTTGTTCGCTTAATGAACAGAATAACTTCTTTGATAACTTCGATCCTACTATCAACCTCTAGATCGACATCGGTAATTTCTACGGTGGGATTCTATGGAATATTGCCTTCATCATATTCAATAATAATTTCTTCCAGTTTTCCTATAATTGTTAATTTGTTTACCTTAATTTCTTCACATTTAGGCTTCTCTAGCTCTACCTTTATTAGGCAAATTCACGCTAAAATTTCTTCGGCCTCTTTCTGTGGAGTCTTTACATGGATTCCCGTGCTAAAAGTTGCAACTTACGTCGGGAAAGGACGATGAGGATCTTGCCAAATGCTAACTTGAAAGAAAGGATAGGGAGAGAGCAAAACAAGTACTCAGTGAATCAAGTATAATTTGAGCAAGTTATCAAAACATTATATGCTATACAGTACGACACTCATACGATATACATAACATACGTGATCAACTGGATATTACATAAGAATCGGAATTGTACCCTTTGGGACTAGGGTGTTAGAACAACAATTCTAACTCGTCAGCTCCAAGTTTTTGAACTTATAGTGAATCCATTTGTGATTTGTTGTGGCCATTCGAAATTCGTACACATAGAATAGCACACACAATATGTATACCTCTAAACTAGTTGGCCAAACGTAGGACTAATCAAAGGGTGGCATCTCCCACCCAAGTCCTATGCGGCAACAATTTCCAAATATCAAGGCAAGTGAATATTTCATAGGGAATCACCTTTCTGATGCACTACGTGATGTTGATAGCCTTCCGTAAATGCGATTCATGCTATGCATGCTAGGTTGTTTAGTTAGCCAATCCTTTAGTCATTTTACAGGTGTCCAATCAAATAAGGTAAACACTTAAGAGCAACCATTATACTAAAAACAAACAAGTCAAGCAACAAGTTATTATTTCTAATCTTACCCTATTGAAATCATACTTATTCAAAAACCAATCACATAGATATCATCCTTACTCCCTACATACATTTTGGATGTACTTTTATATATAACATACCAAATCAAACTAGTCTTGACAAGCACAAACAACTTGTAAAGACTGAATATCTACTCACTTGGACATCCCTAGAGCACTAATTGAAGCAATCGATAGGGTAGTACTCCTCCAGATCAAGATAGCTAACTAAAGCATAATATAAGCTACTTAACTGTTAAAAAGAGAACTCTTTTTAGCCTGAAGGAAATCTCTAAGTAACCCTTAAGTAACTCTTATGTTTGATTTTTTGTTGATGCAACTTAAATTGGACATAAGTTGGACAATTTAACTTGGAATCAGGCGTATAAGTAGCTTTTGCGAAAGTCTACATGTCTAGTTTTTGGTCTACTTACTGAAACAAGTCATTCAAGTGGTGAAATTCCCTAAAAAATTTCCATCATAAATTGTTCTTAGTTTTAGCTTGTTTTTCATTTTAGGTTTTTCTCGCTTAATTCAACAAATAATGTGATTAGGATTAGACGCTTAAAGGATGCATGACTCGGTCTAAAGCTCAAGGATTGTAGAATCTGTTGCATAGAATACTAACTAGCGTGCCAAGTGATGAGGAGAGAGAGAGATCCTAGAGAGCTATTGTGTTCATTTTGAGGTCAATGATGATCAGGGATTAGTGATGGTTGACAAAGAGGAGTTCGGGAGAGCCTTATAGCAAATTAGACTTAAAAGACATAAGAGGTCTAGACCTTTTTATCAAAGGCCCAAGGCATTCGATGGAATAGTACACTAATCGAGACAAAGGTTAATAGACAATGTGCATGTTTAGTCTCTTTCAGTGAATAGAATGTATCAAACATTATGTGCATGTCACTAATCTTGAGCATTCCTTAAGATTACAAACCTTTTGTGACACAAGTAGCTGATTCTTTAGGCACATGAAGATTCAATACATACTCCGAAGCATTGAATATTTTTCATTAAATCAATTTAATGTACCATATATTAGATATCGTACACACTGGAATAAATGGTAAGTAATAATATTAAGACCATTACCTTAACTTTGCTTTTTTTTTTTTCATTTTTTTGACTTGAGGAAATTAAATTCTTTTTTTTTTTTCTGTGGTAAAAGAAGTTCACTAAAGCAAAATAAAAGCAATTTACAAAGGTAGTCACGCTTAAGAGGCTCGACTCGAAAAACCATCAGCAGAGCTGGTAGCTCTTTGCATGTAGCATGAAGTAGAAGCTGCTATAACACTCATAGAGTTCTTTTCTCCTTAAACATACCAAAATATAATATGTCCTTCTGAAGAAGAGTTAAACAAAGGAAGGGTGGGGATAAAAGTTCCACAAAATCCCTATCATGATTTTGAATCCAGCCGGCCAGATGAAGGTTGTGGATTTTGTTTGGATACTATACTCACATAATATAAACACAAAGATTTTGTGTTTTAGTGAATTAATTCCCTAAATCTATTTTTTTTAAAGGAAAAATTATACTTTTAGTTGTCAAATCTTACTTCCTTACTAACAAAGACTTCGACCATCTTTTTTTTTCTCCCTTTTTGTTCTCAAATTTTCACGTTGAAGACTAAATTTGCACTCTTTTCTTAAGAACAATATCAAAATTATTATCTAAACTTTGAATACTTTTCACTTTCCATCTACAAATTTGATATTGTAGAATTTCATACTAAATTAAACTTCACCTTGTTGAATTTACTACCTCACCTCCAATCGTCTATAATTGTACTCCTTTTCCAATATGCATGTACCACATCTTCCTCAAAATGATGGAGATAATAAATTCAACAAGTTCAATTGGTATAATTTAACAACTTTAGATGTAAATTTTGATCAGTAAAAACTTAATGGGATATGACATCCAGTAACTTTAAATTTCAGCTAAAAAAAAACAAGGTTTAGAAAGTGATTTCGCGCTACCCTTTTCCCTTATCATAACAGCACATTGCACTACTGAGGTTTAATTAGTCGATTGATGATTTATTTCAATTATTGAAACTCTTAAGAGGATAATTTTTCTAATTCTTTTTCGATCTCAGTGCTTACGCAATCGATCAATTAATAGAGTCCAACTTTAATTTAACCACCTTGCCGTATTCAATGTTTTCTAATTTGGGGTCAATAGTGTAACACGTTATGCATACCCTGTAGACTCCTTACGTATTTAAGGCATGATTTTACGGGTGAGACAAAAGCAAAGGTCAAATAATTAATCAATCTGGTTGAATCAATACGTTATATAGTCTGGAATGTAACATGTAGTGATGGAATAGAGACATGTTATTATCTATTGGCATGTTTGATCTATACTAATCGAGTAGAACAGTTATTCCTATTTTGCAGTATGTTAGATTGGTAAAATTATCATTTCATGAAATTGCTATTACTATAAATGAAGAATTCCTTTATATAATCAAAGAAATAGCTATTCTTTAATTATTTTATCCCTATCTTAAACTATAAAGAATATCTATCACTTCTCTAATTCATTCCTTTAACATTGCTATTTTATTCAATAATTCAAACTAAACATATGCATAGTATAGAACATTGCTTAGTTATATACTATACGATTTATAGTACTTAACCTGTTTTAAACATTTTCCTATGCATTGAACTGGTCTTACTTATAAATTTAATGTAAAAATTAAAGAGGGTCTCTAATTATTAGGATTTTCACTTTTAAATACCACTAAAAAAGTTTATATTGACCGTTTCAGAAATATTTTCGCTAAGGAGTTTATCGTTTTTCTTTTTGGTGATCATCAATATATACATATCAACCCATTAAGACATCAAAAATTTTTACCTTCATGCATCTAATAAAATACGATACTAATAAAATACGATAAGCATGTTTCAAAAAAAAAAAATTTAATAATACTAATAAGCCACATGAATCAATTAACTATGTATAAATACTATTAATTTTTAAATACGTGATAACAAAAGTATATATGTTTTGAAATATATCTATTGTATTTATATATATCAAAATTTTATTAATATTTATACGTTATTAATTAATTCATAACCATATTAATACCATTAAATATTTTCTAGTGAGAAACCGTATGAGCCTACGTACTTGGTGATTATCTTGGGCTTCAAGTTTGTCGCTGTAAATAGAATAATTGAAAATCGACATAGCAGACAGATTGTGAATAATAAATTAACAAAACCGTGCATGCTGTAATTAACCTTTGACCTCCATCTAGCAGCTTCTATCCTTTGTGGGGAAACCACGATGACAGATGTTCATGAACACTTGCTCTTTTCTATTTTAATTTTTATTCTTTTTTGCTTTTTTTAAATGTAAACGGACAAATGTATGTTACATGTTCACTAACTGATAAGCATTTAAAAGAATACTGAGACAACACGTATCGACGATGCTGATGTTATTTAAAAAAACAAAAAACAAAAGACTTCTAAAATTATTTAAATAGTAAGTTTATTGTTTATTACATTTACTATGATTTAGGTTTGGTCGAATTTTAATCTATACGATAGAAAACGTGGAGTCGAATAAGGTATTCTTTCACAATAAAACTAGCAGATACACACATAAAGTAAATCAAACGATAAAATATAAATTATGAACATTATTTTATATCCTCGTTTAAGGAGATAAATAAAAAGAAAAATAAATAATAAATATATAAAAAGCTAATGCATAAATTACTATAAGAGTGAAAAATTCATAAATAAATGATACAATTTTTATTAGCAAGATAATATATAATTAAATGTAGATATATAATTAGAGATTATTAATATAGAAAGAGAATGTGGGAGAGAGATTAAAAAAAAGATTTTGTGTGAAAAATTATATTAAAAATATATAAGAAGAGATATGGAGACAAATAAAACTTTATTGGTTCAATAGTAGTATAAGTATAGATAGAGAGAAAATAATATAAATATAGATGTATATATAAAAAGTATGGGAAACTTCTATAGTCTTGTACATTATTTTGAACAAATTGGTCAAGCTCTTCATCTTATTATTCATTTAATATCTATTAGATATAGATAATTAATAATATAATTAGTTTAATGATTTAGATTTAGTAAATATTAAATCAACGGTACGATAGAGAGCAATACTAGTCCTGTAAAAATAGTAAATAGAATTGTAAACAAATCCAAAGTATTAATACATAAAGTAAGAATATGGTTGAAATGAAAAAGACAAATAGAGTATGAAAAAATATATTTAAACTATATAATTAGATATGTGTAAAGATAAATAAAGATTTGTTGGTTTAATATTATAGATGTTAATTACATGGAATAGATATGGATATTCATATGAATATAAATATATATCTAGAGTATTAATATGGAACAAGAAAATGTGGAGGAAAGAGAAAAGGAAGACATAGATGTGAAGAATTATATTAAATCATATAGTTAGAATTGTGGTGATGAATTGGCTTAATAATATAGATAATATCATATAGATTTAGATACAAAAGATATAGATGACATTGGGAGTATTAGCAAAAAAAGAGAATGTGGAGAAAGACAAATTGATATATGTGGTATGAAAAATTATATTAAAATTATATACTTAGAGATTGAGACAAACAAAACCTTATTGATTTAAAGGCATAGAAGATTATTTAATTGATAATATATATCATGTATTATATATATATAGTATATAAATCTCAATAAGATATTAATATATATATCGTATATAAATTACGTGTTATAATTAATTTAATATTATTCATATCATTAATATTTATATTAACATTTTATTAGTATTTATATGTTACATGTATATAATATATCGTTTATAATAATAGTATTGAAATGTTTTTTTAACAGCTGCACGTCCTATATGTGATCAATTGTGGATGCTGTATGACTTTCCTTCTTGATTAAACTTATCAAGTGGCTTATGTAACTTGTTAATAAAACCCCAATTTGCAATTAATCGTAATTTCCGGTTTTTGAAATATTATTCAGAGGTTGGACGGAATTTTATAATTAAATGCTTGCCCTGGGGATTATAAATTATATATTAAGTATGTTTTCAACTGTCTCCGAGACTTCTTGTGTATGATAATTGTTATTATTTCGTACATCTGTCTTACAAAATCTATGATTAAGTTGAAAATTATACAAGTTTTTTATGTTAAATATAAATAGATCTCAGCAAGTGTCAGGAGACTGTCGACGAAATCCTATTTGTAATTTAGCACAGCAGACATCAAATTGAGGGCTCATACCGCGACTTTAGTATTTGTGTCTGACTTTGCTTTACAGCATTAAAAGTAAGCTAGGGGCTAGGAACCTCTGTCCGCATCACAACATCCCATCAAAGTCTGCCGTTTTCTCTTTTTATTTCTTCCTTTTAAATATCATATTCAATCTAGTTGAAATTAAATTACATCACTTAATTTAAGGAGTCAACCAGTATTTCTATTATATAAGTTATCATCTCGTATCATATTTGATTAGTGGATAAGTTTCAAATAAATATTAAAAATCATATAGAAAACTTTGGATGTTAATTTTTTAAAACTTGACATTATAAGATGGAATACAAGTAATAGGTTTTTATACCCTAATTATCATATAACTTATACTCTAAAGTATATATAATACATGTTTTAAGGTATCATATATCTAGACTTTAGAATTTATAAAATAATATTATGTATATTAATGAACAAAAAAGGAAAACACTATATTACTAAATGAATAAAAATAATATTGCATTGACGTTAAAAATATTTTAAAAAAAATCAAGCCCAACACAAATCCTAAACCTAAAACTAATAATTGAAACCTAAAAATAGGAATTTTCAATTACTTCAAGAGGTAATTTTTATGATTAGTTTTAAAGAACTTGTATTTACTTCTTTTTCTTTTGTGCATGTATTTTTGTATGTTTACCATTTAATTGTTTGGCTAATAAATGGTGCTATTTAATATCACATTCATACAATGTTTGAAAAACAATCTTTTGAGATAGAAAAAAAAAAAAAAAGATAAAACCACATTTTACTAAACAAAAAGTTACAAAACTAAAATTTATAAGAAGATAGAAAAAAATTATAAGTTCAACAAGGCATTATGTAGCTTGTAAGTTTTACATAGGATGGCTATTGGGTGCTGCAGAATAGATTACAATTTCAAAAATTTGAAAACCTATATCTACAGAGTAAAATAGTGATTGACACCTTACTACTTTATACTCGATCACCCCTATTTTATATAAGAGCAATATCGAATGTTCGAAATACTAATTTAGGTAACATTTGACTACTATAATTGGACAAAATAAGGAAAACTAGATAATATAGTACAATTCTCTTATCCTACATTTAGTATAAACACTAATGGACATAGATTTTTATTATTAAATTTTAAAAAGAATTTAAAAAATCAATTATTAATATTATAGGTTACAATAAAGTTGAATAGTGTAATTTGAAAACTTAGTATAAGGTTACCTTTAGAATTTTAAGGATATGTTGATTATATACTGTGAAATGGATTTTTATACCATCAAATATAATATATAAATTTTTTTGTTGTAGTCTAGTACCTCAAAGCTTCTTTGTCCAATAATTTTGATTAATCTGTAAATTAACCAATGAACCCAAATAAAAAAAAAACATAAATCAAATCGATCAAAAGAATTTATTTAATATTGTACCATAAAAATATACGTTAAATCATAAAAACTCGGTGTTTTGGAGTGGAATACAAAATACATTTTTCTTATAAAATCTCCTGAGCGAATATGGATTTTCTCACTTTTATGTTTGTCGATTAAGAAGGATAAAAGGATCCTATTTAGGACAGCAAGCTAGATCAATCTTAGGTTCTCAATATGTGATGACTGTGCCGTGGAATATGTGATTCTCTTTGCAAGACGAAGGCATTGTAGTTTCTCCTTCTTGTTCATGTTGAAAACGACTGTCTGTTGCTAGCCATACACAGGTTCAAGTTGGCCATGAACTCCAAACATTTCTTTTTCGGAAAGTATAACGTTTGGCTCTTAAAGTTTATTTATTTTTTTCATTCAAGTTTTTAATTTTTAATTTTTTTTCTTTTTATTAATTAATTTTTTATAAATATAATACTTTCATTATTAACTCCATTAAAAATTTCACCAATGCTAGACATATTTTAGCTACTAATTGCATTTATAATAGTTAATTTAATAGAATAATACTAAATATATTTAATTACATAACAAATTAAAAAAGTGCAATAAAAGGAAAAAGGCTAAAATTAAAATTTACCTAACCACTACCTTGGTCTACAACCTTAAGATGACCCCATAGGTAGCGCTACCTATCACTTGCTCCTCTCTTATCAAATTAAATCTAATATAACAATTCATTTTTTTTTTAAATAGAATCTAATTATAACCGGTTCAAACCATTTATATCAATTTTTTATTAAATATTTTTATCTCTAAAAACATATTTTCCTTTCTATTGAACTTTCATATATTTCCAATTAATTTTTCATATATGTATCATATTTAATGATACTTAGTAAACAGTTGCACAAGATTTTAACAAAGTCAACTTAATTGAACGAGGATAAAAGACTTTATTTTAACTAATAAATAACAAGAAGCGAGAAGTAAAGTTACCCATAAAAAAATAATATGAAGAAAACAAAAGAAGCATACTAAAGACCAACAAAAAAAAAATCAAAAATACATAAAAAGTACCAAGGTAAGATCTTTGATTTGAAAATATATAATAAAATAATAATTTAGAAAAGAAAAATTTCTAAATGTAAACTTTCAAATGGTACTTACTCAACTTAATCTTAATAATTTACCTAAAAATAAGACAAAGAAGAAGAATATATGAAAAATTTAATGAAATTCATAAAGATTAATGAAAAATAAATAAATAAATAACAAAATAATCGTATGAAATTATTTTTGATTAATTAAACAATTCGGTTTAGTTCGATTCGGTTTTCTTTCTTAAACCGAACTATGAATCGTTTATATATAATTAAACCGAATTATGATTAAATGGTTGGGGAAAAAAAAAAGATTTTTTTTTTTTTCAGTTCAATTCGAGATTCTTAAGTATTTTGCCTAGCCCAACGTAATTTAAACTTAGAAGTAGGAAATGATATCTAGGTTTCTTTGATATTAATTCAACTGAAACATTAAAATTGTAAATTATTATAATAGTAATATCAAAAGTTATAGATGCTAATGGTTTTTAATCTTATTAAGTTGTGCGAGTGACCATGGTAGCAGTTGACCTTCTGTAGCAGTGGATGATAAGCGCAAAAATATGTATGGAAAATGAGAAACAATCTTCTATTTGTGATATTTTCCGATAGGTAATCATCATTACTGGCCATCGACTATCAACTTTGCCTCTAACCATTTGCTTCTTGCTTAACATCCATTTTAACACTACGACGGTAATATTCGACTACTAACGTGTCGATGAGAATAAGCATTAAAAAACTACCAAAAAAAAAAAAAGAAAAAAGTCTGAAAAATATCTCACGAAAAACCAATACACCTTTTTAAAGCTAATATTAATTGTCAACGAGCAAGGTAACTCATATACGTCTTATTAAATTTTATGGGCATAATTATGTCACAATACGGGTATATTCTCTCGTTAAAATTTTTTAAATCTAAATTCTGATTGGATCTCTATTCTTTAGGTTCCGTGAAGAAAATGAAACCATGTCGTCACGGTAATTAAGAATCCTGAGTTTGCAGGAATATTAAATAGAGACCACAGAAATTAGCAGACAACTAATTAAAAAGACGTTGAAGAAGTTTTGAATTTCTTTATTCTAAAAAGGGATGAAAGTACATATTCTTAGAACCCAAAGGAGAATTTATTTGGTACAATGAAAACGACCTAGTAGGCACGTACAAGTACATAAAACAAGTAGAAAGAGTGCTATTAATCTTCAACTTTGATTGAATCTTGAATTGGACCCATATTGAATTAAAACACTGATCCTGCAAGAGATCTATTCAAAATCAATAAAATTCATACATCGAATTGATGCATGAAATTGAATTATACTTATTCATCGTTAAATCCGTCGAATCCATCGTTGCGTGATTTGAAGTATCCCGAGCAGTGTTTAGGCAATTTTTCTCCTATTAAACTCGAGTCTCTACATTATTTCCTCCAGGATTGCTGTCACTGGAATCTGTAACTCCAGCCCATCCACAGTCAAATGAGACATCAAGAAAAAGCAACATAATCACCAACACACAACAACTCAAAAACATAGGAATAGGGCCAAATATCCAAAAGAACAAAGGGAAGGACAAGTAAAATGCACGCAGTCCCATTGACCAGAAATAGCTCCCTCTGTCCACAATGTTTAAGACATAATCGATGGACACTTGCTGGTATAGATTTTGGTGATAGACCTTCTTGTATGGGACGTTGATGAGGATGCTTGCATGACTATAGTACCTGATAGATTGGACATTTAACAGGAATGCTGCAAAGAAACACATGAGTATTGCAAAGAACCTGATGGAATATCCTGCGTCACTCTTGTCTCCAAAATTGAAAAACCATGAGTGATTTACACCACCGTTGGTCATCATAATCCCTAGCATTGAGCATAGCATAATCGCGGTCGATGCTAGCAGCGTCGACGCCATTATATTGTTCCTTAATGTTTGTACCGCAAGAATACCATTTTTAGCGACATCCTGCATATGAATCCATTTCATATTAATTACGTTGATGCAATAGTTTGCGTGCTATTATATATATTAAAAAAGGCTTGAAAACACAAAAAAGGAAACCAGTTTTTCCGCACTAAGACATTAGCCTAATATGATATTCAAAGAGAAAAATTTTTTATATCGTTATGTTTGCAAGAAAAATCAAAAAGGTAATTCGCAATCCACAAGACTCTCCGAGAAATAAATATTGTGATGAAATTTTGCAATTATCCTTCGATAAAACTATAATAACATGAAGAATCAGGATATCTCAATCACTTCACAATTCCATGGTCCATAGTGTGTTCGTTTGACAAGAATCTTATTGGAATAATTATGGTATCTTTTCTTTTAGAATTTTTTTTTTTTCAATTTTTAGAGAGAGGGAGAGTCGTTAAAAATATATTTACTTTAAAGAGAAACTATTTTCTTAAGAAGTAAAATTTTAATTTTATAAATTTTAGTTACCTTTGGAAAGCTATTTTAGATAGTTTCCTAACTGGCAAATCCATTTAAAATGTTATTATATATATATAATAGGATTCTGTGTTCTATAGGCAAAGAGGCTGAAAAAGTTATTAATAGCTATACATAGACATATTTCTATTATTTTTCGCAGACAAGTGAAAGTGGAAAATAAGAGCAAATATCAAAAAGTTAAGAAGAATTTTCCATAAATTTAATAAAAGAACTATTAATGTTCGTCACCTCCAGTTTTTGACAAAAGGCCGGTCGTGATGGAAGATGAAGGCTGGTATTAGAGGTCGGGGCTAGTTAAGTGTCATTTAAAATGGTAATGAAAATGAAGAAAATTAATTTTCATTTTACAAAATAAGACTGATATGTTTTTCTAAAATAATAGCTAATAAACCATAACTAGCAACGCAACGTACCCCCACCATCATCTGTCACAAAAATTACAAATAGTTATAATTACTCTTATTTATACTACATAATAGGAATAAAGTATTAAAGTTAAATATATAAATGATTTTATTGTATCTTTTCTTTTTCAAATTATTATTATGGTATATATACTGTGAGTGCACGATCTGCTTGTATAACTTATAAAATCTTTATAACCAATAAAAATTGCTGCAATCGGAGATTATAAAAGTCAATCACAAATGAAAAATACTTCTTGATCAAGCATTAACTGAAACGGGCTGGATATAGTACTCTGCTAATAGAAAATTGAGTGATGTGTTAAACAAAACCATGGACCAAATCGTAGGAAGTAGAAAATGGTACGAAATTATTTAACCTAAAAATGCATCGTAAGTTTCTAGTATTAAAGATGAAGACTAAATTTTTATGCATGTAAAATTTTTTTTTAAGAAAAAAAGGAACATTTTGCAGACATTTGTCGAAGTCAAAGTTTATTAAAATTATGAAAAATATCATAGTACTAATATCAGGATTGACGTTTATTAGTGACTTTTAATGATAAGTTATATAATACGAATCGGGAAAACGTTTTCTTTCTCAATAGAATTTACCTTATCGCAATTGCATGCGTGTTCATGAAACTAAACATTGATAGACAGGTATTATTAGAGATTCCAGTGAAACAAGAACAAACCTCCATCATAGATCGAACCCACATACGACGATTTATAGAATTAACACCCAAGACGGTCTTGTGGGGATACTTCTTAAAACGATGGAATAGCCACGCATGGTAGGTGAACATTATGACTAACCCTAAAGGGACCAAGGTGTAATCCAGGACTTTCCTCTCCATAAGGGAACAATAGGAGTATCAAGCAGAACAACAAAATTAAAGTCAAAGTAGTTCGGACTCTGATGCTTTAGAGAGAGAGAGAGAGAGAGAGAGAGAGTTATGGAGATCCAAGTTGAAGAAAACAACGACGAGAGAATGTAAATGATGATGAAGATGTGTGTTTGAGTAAATCTGGGGGTTCTTATTTATAGAGGCTCGTGAGATGCTGTACGTTTTATGACTTCTGAATCAAACTTTGAATTTATTTCCTCGCTGTTATAACCTTTCATTAAGGGCTTCGATATAAGTTCATACTCCACGTGGAATTCATCAACCAAGATCTACTTTAATTATAAACTAATAATGTATTTATGCAAAAGATTATCATACATAATATGCTAGTAATATATCCTCGTAATTAGGTGAATGTTTCAAATGGTACCTATACTTTGCTAAAATATATAATGTAGTACTTGTATTTTGAAAAAATTAATTTACTATCTAATTAAAGTTTTCATTATTATTTTGCCTATTGGAACTAACTCTATTAAGTCCATGTACTAATATAGATCTAAGAACAAACCAAAAATTGAATGTTCAGGCCATATCCCAAGACCAAGAGTGATTGGAATAGTTACTGAAAGAAAAATGAGTTGCAATCCACTTCAAAAAATGTGTCGTTCAACTCACTGTAGTCATGACTCAATTTCTAATTCATTTTTATATCTATATCAATAATAAACTTAATAAAGTTAGTTTAGGTAGTAAAGATAATCATGAAAATTTCAATTAGGTAAAATTAATTTTTTTCAAAATTCAGATAGTATATTAATGGTGAAATGTAAATATCATTTATGACATTAATCTATTTATAGTTTAAAGAACCCATAACAAGTTTTATTGATTTACAGTTTATCAAAAATTACATCAAGCTTCTCTTCTGTTGGACAAGGAAAAAAAAGAAAAAAGAAAAAGGAATTGTCAGAACAACTCCTGGATGAAAACACTCTTACTTAGGTGTCCAATATAACACTGTCCATTAATCTCCATACTATTAAATAAGAAGTTGGTTTGAACAAACAACAAAAAGAACCGGAGGAATAAGAAAAAAGTTTGAGCAGTATACGGATAATTAATTGTTATAACGGATTATTTCTAAAAAAAAAAATTATTGCAAACATCGTTATATAAAACATCACTGGTACTACTGGTCACCTATCAATCAACATATATATGGGTAACGAAATTTGATATGCAATAAGCAAACAAAATGAAAGATTTGTTATTAGAAGAATAAATAGTATACTAATATTTAACTACTAAAAGCAAAGAAGGCGTAGAAAGAGTTTCCAATAATCTAAACTTTGATGAAGATTACCAGGAAAAATGCCAAAACATTAATAATACAATGCGGATCAGATGCCTTTTTCTTTTTTTTTTTCCCCTTTTTGGCCGAAACGGATCAGATACCTTAAATGTAAAAATATTCATCTTTTTCACTTACAATCAGTCTCCAAATAAACACTGTTTTTAAAGAGCCATTTTAAAGGAAACAAACAATAGTGGGGTTAAAAGAGATAATAGAAAAAGCACCTAACCATATATAATGAATAGGAAGTATAAATAACCTTTTCAAAACCTTAACTTCTCCATTCGCTTTCATCTTTCATTATGGCTCTACAACATTTTCAATAGAAAAACAAAAAAAAAAAAAAAAATCATTGTAGAAGACATTAAATAGTTAATTTACAACATGCATTAGATCAGGATGTCACTTACCATATAAAGAAATAATATCTAGATTAAGCCCTAACCAAGTCAATCTTCAACTATGATGTATTTACATTTTGACTTTTTGAAAGAAGTGATTTCTAGATATTTGGATTTGATAGGACATAAAAACCAAAAATAGTAAAGATCCAGATATCATTATTGACAATGTTATTAGATCCGACTCGTGGTCAAGAATTAAGAAAAAAACCAAATTCAATCAAGAGTTGAATCAGGATCAAATCAAGTTAAATCACAATGATTGATCCAGCTTTAACAATATTGGTCTTTGATTAGTAAGAGGAGTATAAGTAAGTACAAAAAATAATAGAAGAAGGGAAAAATAAAAGGAAAACTAATTTGAACTTGTGTATATCAACCGCTCTATATAGCACCAGGAATCTACTACTTAATTTACAAATTAATTAATCTTTTTTATTGCTAATGTAATACTTAATGCCAAAGAGGTTGGAAAACTAAAATAGCTTCTAGAGGGATATTATTTGGAAAAAGTGAAACATCTAATGCTGTTTGTCGAAAAACTATTATTTTTAAAGAGGTTAGACTTAAAAGGTACAATGACGCCGAAAAGGTGAGATAAGAAAAAAAAAAAGTCTAAAAAGGGTACGATTTAGGTGAAAAAAAAAAAAGAAAGAGGTGAAATAATTAATTATGTTTTGAAGAGGTATTATGTTTAAAGAAGTTAAACAAAAAAAGATACAATGACCGAAAAGTTTGTAGTATTATATATTATATGATAGATTTGATTTTTCTAATGGTTGCTTTACAAATAACTAATGTTTTCAATTTTTAAATGGTATTTTCTCCCTGCTTCCTCCATCACATATTGCTATATATAAGTGGAAAAAATATATATAAACATGATGCCCATTGAAGATTCTCTAATCACTACAAAAATTAGTATTATCGGTCAGTGTTGGGCTGCCAACCATGTAATTCATTGAGCATGCGCTCCTCGAAAAAAATTTAAAAAAAAAAAGAGTGCATGAAATAAATATTATATATACGCAGTCGTAAAGGTGCCTTTTGAAAAGGGGTCTTCAATTTATGTTAAATTTGTACTGATAATATCACCATAAAGGCACCTTTCGAACTAAAGGCACTTTCAATTGTAATAAAATACACATAAAATTAAGAAGTCAAAGAACATCCAGTACACATAAAACAAAGTAAAAGCAGGAATAACAATGCTATTAAAACCATGAAACTCTAAATTTAAGCCACCTCTCAAGACATAGCTATAGCATGCAATGGTATTCATTACTCGACATCCAATTCACTTCACGAAAGCTCAAATCATTCACTACTACAATAATACAAAAAGTGAAACATAAAACGTACAACTTATTGAAACCATTATCATTACGAATAAGTTAGATTGATATTAAGTTTTATATAAACACAAATGTCATGAAGTGTAATTCATAACAAATACAATCTCATCATCTTCTAGTCCTAATGAACACTCGAGACACTCTAAACGCAATACTCTCACTACATCTCATCTCCTTAAGAATAGGAGGAGCCTAAGACTCCTGAGTCTTTAGCAGCTACTAAGGTGGGTCTAAAAACTATAAGGCGTCAATAGTAGTTACTTGGGAAGAACTTTCACCACGAGAACTAACAAATCTCCTCCCTCTCTTAACTAATATCGACGGTATGAAAGCAGGTTCATCCTAAATACCTAAAGCTGGGGCCTTAAACATATTCCCTCGATGCATACCCTCAAACGAACCTGTAAGCCTTACAACCAGCCACTCGGAGTTCCAATCGGCTGAAAAATCTGACCGAGTCTAAATTATAAAGTAAAACTAGAAATATCAGTAAAAATGATCTCGTAAGTTCAAATTTAAGAAAATAAGCACTAAAATAAAATAATATAAAATTTTTAAATTTTAAGTTTATAACTCGTTATTTATCGAAAATACATTTCAATAACTAATAAATCGTTAGAAATAAATTATATGTATACTAAAAATCATAGAATAACCTAAATAATATTTAGAAATATTTATTTGTACTATATATGAATTTACATGTAAGTAAAAATACGCATAATTACTTAAAATATGTGAAATATACTAAAATAATACTAAATAATTAAATAAAATTCAAAATTAATTAAGAAAAAATCAAGAAAAATATAGAAAAATGAGGAAAAGTCCAAAAGTGGGGCATGGCAATCTAAAAATTAAGGAAGGAAATCAACCAATTAAAATGCAACAAATAGAAAGTGAAAAAAAAAAAGAAGAGATAAGGCAATTGCCTTGTTTAATTAATGCACAATAATTCTCTAACACCTCTATAAATAACAAGAAAATTTCAGAAGCTCATTTGGTTAGTTTAGAGAGTAAGAAAATTAGAGAGATGTCAAATTGAGAGTAAATTAGGGTTTTACAAAAAATTCACAAAAATCTATACAGTTGAGACTTTTAAGGAGAAGCTAAACCCAACAAGCAGCTAAGAGTGGACGGTCACCACCACCACATGGTGGTGGCAGTGCCCAGGTGGGCTAATACAACCATGGCCACCGACGGTAGTCGGAGCCACTCAAACTGGTAAATTCGATTTCTAACCTGATTTATGTGTAATTTTACAAAAATAGTAAATATTCTTAGAAAATTATGAATTTTATTATTCTAGAATATTTTAGCATGTATGTTTTAGGAAAAATATTATTTTGATGAAAATATGTCCTATGATATATGATCATTAAGAAATCATACAAAACCGAACATATTTCGGTTTAGAAATAAATGACCTTAGGGATGTAGTTTTAAGCCCAAAATTTTTGTGTAGACTACTTAGGTGATATAGAACAGTGTTTCAAAAATGAATTTTAAAAAATTTTAGATAATTTTTAGGCCTTAAAATAAGGTATAAAATGGGTAATTTAGGGTTAATTAAGTAATTAAATAGATAATTACTGATTTAGTAAATCATTATATATTTTAAGATGTAATAATCTGATGAAATATGATATTTGTAGTATTTAGGGTGTTAGATGTAATTATTAGGCTAATTATGTAGTAAATAAGTAATAAGGAAAAATAGTAAATTTTAAGTTAATTTTATAAATTAGGATAATTAGGTGTAGAATCTGATTTAGGATGAATTTAGATATTTTGAAATGATAATTGATGTTAAGAGATGGTAATTAGAGTGATAGAAATATTGGATATGTATTATGTACATAATAAGTAATAGTACATAATATGCAATAGTACATAATATGCAATTATTGGAAAAATAATAAATAGAAAATATTAGAATAAAAATTGATATTATATAAATAATAGGGATATATAATAAATCTAATAGAAATCTTAAATTTATGCAATTATATGAAAAATGTAAAAATTTCTCATATCAGGAGTAAATTCAATACACTAATAAGAATTTAAGTGTACCGGGTGGAATATAATACTGACTAGGGGTAATTATGATATTTAGGATATCTAGAAGTAATGTGATTAATTTCACATTATGAGTTGAAACAAGTTTCTAGAGTTCGGGTATAAAACAGTACTTAGAAATCGAACTAGAACCTAATTTAGAAATCGATGTGGAAACTGAACCCGAACCTAGCACCAAACCTAGAATAATTGTAAAAGATTTGAGAACCTAGATAACTAGACATACTAGACCCTAAATAAAATATAACAATAAGCGTTATAAGATAAAACTAACCTATAATAGTTATATGAAAAACTAAAACCTTGTTTGTGTTATAGAGATGATTGGCAATGGCTTGAGCGAGTCAAATCTCGAATGAGCAAGCGAGGAGTCCAAGTAAGTTAGGATTAATACAGTGTTGTATTTTGGCGGCTTGAAATTGTACTTAATTGTACTTGTTCTGAGCTGATGATATGATTTTTGATTTGCTACTTAACTTGTATTATATGATTTGTATGAAATGATTTATCACCCTAAACTAGACCTAATCAAATATACAACCTGTAATCATAATCGGACCTACATGATAGCCCATTAGGGGAAACTTACAATTCTCCGGCTAAATACCGACCCTTTCGAAAGGGATAGTACTGGATAGCATAATGGATCCCTTCTTCATCCTTAGTCGAACTAAGTGATAGGTAAGGAGGTCATGTAAGGGTAAAGTCAATGGTTTGAAGGTAGTCACGGGAGGAGCAGTGTCTCCATTACATAAACTTAGGTTTAATCATGAGCTATTGCATTAACGACAACTCCTCAATCCGAATTAGAGCAGGCGCAATTTCTCTAATCTCACGACGGGCCAAACAACGTCATGCAATAGTATTTGCTTGAACATGCATTGCACCTATTAAGTTGGTTAATAACCTTACTTGTGTTTATGGTATAATTTTAAGTCCTTCATCCCGACTTACTGAGTTGTGGTTACTTACATCTTTATAGACGTTGTTGCAGATCCTGGCTAAGAAGCGGCTTACAACTATCCTGAAGCTAGCAACTACTGGATCCTAGGGAGTGAGGAAAAACATTTGAAAAACAGACATATATTTTTAAGGTCTAAGCTCTAATCTTAGAATTTTTCATTTCTGAATAATGTATTAACTAGGAAATAGATTACGATGAAACGTTGTAAACGTTAATTGTAATAACTGAATTCTAGTGTGTATATATATATATATATATTCTTACTTTTCTAGGTAAATGATTTATTTAAATTACGAACTGTTTACTTCAAAGCGAGTTAGTTGTGAACGCCTTGTGTAGATCAAGTTTAGGATAGTGGTTGTAAGGCCAACTTCTATCTTAAAATGGTTTATACAGCGGGGCTATTACGACTATATCGCTTCGAGGCGTGATAAAACCCTTTAAAGGGAGTAAAGTTGTACTATCATTGCCACGATGGCCCTATCCCCAAGCATACCTAACTCCTCTCGTTCGTATCTGTCTGCCTCGCCTAGGTGGGTCTGGGAGGTCGAACTCCACCTAGGTATCCTCATCCGGTTCATCCGCCTAAACTTGAGCCACATGCGAAGGGTAGAGAGTGATTAGGAGATGGTTGCATAGCAACTAAATCCCATGCTCGACCGATAATTGGACTGCTTGATAGTCAACCCCATCAAGACAAATCCCAATCTGTTGAAACTTTTCAACTTATAAAAGATAAGGTGTTTAAAACATCACATAAAAATGAAAATGGGAAAAAGTAGTCATAATTGAAAATGGTCTTACCAACTACCCAAGCAATGCTCCAGTCTGGCCAATGTACTATCAAGTGATCTTCCTATACCACTGTCAATACCCACACTCCAATCCTCTAAGTCCATCAATCTAGATGACCTAAGAGTAGCGATCATTCCATGTGGTAATATAGGGAAGATGCTGTGTGATCTAATCTACATTCGTCCTCCCATGCAGGTCGATGTGGTGCAACACATCCTTTGTATCGCATCTTGATGAAATCCTTTATAATCCACCAAACTGCCTAACGGCTCACTCTGGAAAGTGCCACTCAACAATGTGGAAGCATATGAGTGGCACTCGAGCTCTTCATATGTGTCAGCCACTATAGCAAAATTGAGGTAGTATCTCCAGAAGCTCTTTCAAATACGACTGCCAGATTACTTAAAAGAAGTATTTATCATAATTACTATAATGGCAATGTAGTAAAGAGCTAATAATTAAACTACATGTAAAATAAGTACCTAATCAAAGCTCTATCTGTTAAAGGAATAGCGATAGGCTATCACAACATGGGTAAGGTACGTCCTTATATGGCAATTAGTCATCCAGCTAATAGCTAATGGTCTCTTACTGTCTACTATAATACTATGCCTAGGGATGGGAGCTATGTGGAGGAACCTATCCCATGCCCATACTTGAAGGAGAATCACTGCACCTCCCATCTCACCGGCAATCTCTGACGAAGAGTCGTATAGTTGCACGTATAACCATGCGAAGCATGTAAATTCCCCACTGTATTGCCCGACTCTCTTGAAGTCATCCAATAGAAGCAAGAACATAGCATGCACCAAGTTGCTGAATCTGTCAACAAACACGAACCCCCTAGCATCTGCAAGATGTGAGCTCAAGTATGCCGTCTAACTTGCTCATCATTCGCCCACTCAGGTAAGGAAGGAAAGTGGTCCACTAGCCAACCCATACGTAGGTGCCCTCCTCACCCGTCAACAGTGTCCTCCAGAACTACTCCGAGGTAAGTAGCACATACCTATGGCCACATTTTGTACGTGCTCCTTATCACCAGTAGTATATCAACTCTAAGGCCTAACTAAACCTTCATAAAGTGTAATCGTTCTTTTCGTGGCCCATATGGAAAGTATGGGTCCCTCATCCACCTCTCCACCAATGCTATAATCAAGTGGTAATCTAGTTAGATGTATGGCAAACGGCTCAGGCTTGTGAAGCTAGCCTGATCAAGGTAAGGCAGCATGCAATCGTCCAGCGTGATCTCATAGACCTGCTGGCTTTACCCAAGTGTCCTCTCCCATCTACGTAAATGTAAAGCCTCCATGCTCTACCAGGGATACTAGTAAGTATGCTACGATTAAGTAATGTAATTTATGCTAGAAAGAAAAGTAGGTTCTCTCACATGTCTTGCCCATACACATCTAGACCTATGCCTATCCTATCCAG
The DNA here is from genome assembly GCA_024138015.1 of Lumnitzera littorea. Lineage (NCBI taxonomy): Eukaryota > Viridiplantae > Streptophyta > Magnoliopsida > Myrtales > Combretaceae > Lumnitzera > Lumnitzera littorea. Next base: position 114,583,805 of record JAMXBB010000003.1, on the reverse strand, counting down.
TGAGAACAGATCCATCAACTGGTCTGAACTCCATCTAGCCTACAAAAGCACCAAACAACATGGTTAATACAATGAACTTACGGAATAATTACAAATCGTCATTTGATAAACAAATCAAACCAAGCATAAGCTAGTACAACTGGTTCTAGTTACCTTATTGATTCCTATGGGGACACGTTCTTCTATTGTGTCCTTCTCTCTTACATAACGTGCAAGTCATTCTATCTTCGGTCTCTGATGTCCATCTTTATATGGAAAAGCTTAGTCTTAGGCTTACCCTTCTTTCGCTCCAATGATTGCTCCGGTCATACTTTTTGGAGGTGTAGAATGATTGGCCAACTTGACTCATCATCAATTAGGAAAAAGTAGGCTCTATACATCTAAACTTGATACACAGACTTATAACAATCCCCAATATTGGACATCACGTCAAAGCGCTCAAAACTGACAACAACAATGGCATGTGAATAAGGAATCCTATATATCTACTACTTATTACACGTACACATGCGCATGTTAAAGTTTACTATCTATATGTACCTACCTCTCTTCATCCCATTCTCGATATGCTTGCTTCCAGTCTCAACCTCATAAATTTTGTTATACTAGCTAAAACGAACTACTTTATGAGAACTCGCCCACTTGACCCACTCTTCTAACATCTCTGACACGTATCTAGTGTATGCTCAGTTTGTATATACCTACTTAAGTGCCTCCTCATGTCTCTTATCCTAGTAGAATACACAATTGTAGAAGATCTTCCTCATAAGCAACGTTACAGAAAGACTACAAACGTGCTTCAACACTAAATTATATGCTTCCACAAGGTTAGACATCATAAGTCCAAACTAATAAGCCTCGTCATGTGCAAGTATCCACTGCTGCATAGGTAAAGGACGAAACCAATCAAGTGCACTGGGCTTGATATTGTGCACCTTCTCTAAGCATTCTTCAAACTTTTGAAGTTGAGATTGCATAATTGACTTTTGTGGACCTTATTGAAATTGCTTGCAATATGTCGAATGCACCACCACCATACAGCAAAAGGAGGTTTCCAAACATTCTCTACTCTATCCAATGCTGAGTGAATCCTTACCCCTCTATCAAATATCACACAGATGGATTCACAGCTAACCCTATCCTTACAAAAGTGCTACATCAAGTTCTTAAGAAACCATCCCATGCATGGATAGTCTCATCATCGACCAGCACAAAAGCAAGTGGGACTATGTGGTTTGCCCTGTCCATACTAGTGGCAGCCAACAATTTATGGCAATACTTTCCGTATAAGAACATATCGTTAATGCTTACTACAGGCCTACAATATTTCCATACCTCTATGCATGTGCTGAATGATCACCATACCCACTTTAACTCTATCACCCCTAGTCATTTGAATTGCATTGAGCAGTCAAGGCAAATCATCGTATGACCTATCCTAGTTTTCGTACACGGCTTCAATTGCTTTCATCTTTCCAGCTTACACTCTTCTATTGCCAACCTAATACCCAAACTGCTTCTCAACAATACTGTAAAGGTAGGAAATCTTGGTATCTAAATCTTTCCTAATGACATTTAAGAACTCCTTTGCCATGGTGTCCAACTGTGAGTGATCTTGATTTATTATGGGATTGACACATGTATGGGGCTCCACCAGTCTTGTAATCACAAACACACCCTTTAGTTTCTTCTTACAAGCACATAGCCTCCAGTAATAGCCATCTTCATGCTTGGTGCAAAGGATAGAATACTTACTTAGCTTCAATTCCACGGACTTGAAGTCGGTGTGACATTTGATGTGGTAATGCTTAATAGCTCTTATAAATCCCTCCTTTGTGTTGAATCCCATACCTATACCAAAATCTTCACAAGCCTGTAAGTTACTAAACTCTTCTTTTGTCTCCCATTCAAAGTTCAAGTAACCATCCACTCCACCCCTATTGTAAACGTTACCCTTATTTCTACTTCATCTAACTCTAGAGTCTACATCGAAGCTGGTGTTAAAGCCATAGAACTTGAACCTGAAGCGTACAAGTATATACCAAGCATCTCTGACCGAAAGTTTCGGATGGCAGGTACCCTAGGTACAATAGAAGGTGCAAAAGGCATCTTACTACCATCATCGCCATCATACCCACCCTCCTTGTCTTCCTTAGGCTCGTAATCATCATCGTCATTATCTCCAAGTAAACCTCCCATTCACTAAACCACGTAATCATATGAAACTTCCTTTTGCAAAACCGATCCTACAACCTTATCCACCCCATTATCATCATCCCACATGAGTGCAGACATAGGCAATGGCTCATACTCATATGCCATTTGTTCATTCTCCTCCACTAGTGACACCTCTTCATTCTCTTCCACCGAAGCCATATACATTTCCTGTGCATAGGTGCTCCTTCTACTATTCCAATCCTAACATATAATTGGTGGATATAGGTCTACTCGAATGCCTTTGCCATCTCAAAGAGATTCTCGACATCATTGTTATCCTTGATGGCAATAAGTAAATAATTAACAACACCCGAGTAAATATTCAAATGTCTATACAAAATCTCAACCCCAACACTTAGAGCCATTCCAACACCCCAATAAACCCTTTCAAAGAGATTAGTGAAATTTGCATTGATTCTCAACTTCAACAACTTCACCGAGTCATGGTCATATTCTAGCCCCAAACTTCCCCTTAAAATGTTTCCACGAGCGAAAATCATAAATTTCATGGAACTCACCATTTTCAGCCTATTCACAGGGCAATTATCGTTTCAATTATATATAATTGATGTTGTGCCATTCAATATGACCACATGCTTTATCTTAACTCTTAAACTACACAACTCTCTAATGGACATTTCACCGAACACTTAGCATGTATATTTCAAAACAATAAAACTACAATTCCATTACACGACATTTACACGCCAATATACAAATCCTTTACATATATTACTAAAATACAATATAGAATACATAATGGTATGTAAACACAACTACTACATATCCTAGATCAGTAAAATAAACACATATCTAAAACTAAGGTTTTACATGGGAAATTATCAAAAACAAGTATAAACAATACATGAAATTTGTTAAATCTACGTAAATTAAGTGTTTAGGATGTTTATCTTCGTCTATTAGGGAAGTTTTCACAAAAAAAAAAAGGGATTTGAGTGAATGGATTTAGAGAAGGAGAGGTTTTTTCTAAGAGAGAAATGAGGAACAGAGAGGGAATTCTCATGACAGAATGATTCTAATCGCATATTTTTAGTTTATATGTGCAGTAAAGGCAACTTTCTAAAAAGTGCCTTCAATACAAAATTAACACAAACTGAAGGCATCTTTCCAAAAGACACCTTCACAACCCTATTGATATAATATTTATTCTACGGACCCTTTTTTTTATTTTAAGGAACGCACCCTCATAATTCACTAACAAATACCCATCAGTTGAGGGATATTCCGAAAAAGAGAAGTATGTACAAACACTAAGTCGATTATAAAAGAAACAACAATATATAAGGAAAAGGAAAAAAAGCTTTTGACTATACTTCAACCTATTTGAAGTGAGTGGACATAAGGTGTTGTATCTTACCATGTAGGTATTGGTTCTTAAATTTTTGCATCCGCAGCCTATCCAATAGCACTTTAAACCACCATATACATGTATCATGCAGTATTTATATGGAATAGGATACCATATGGAACATGTATTTTTCTCTTCTTCTTCTTTTTATCTTCCTTCAAAACATTATGTTTGATACATAAATTGTTACTATACTATTGTTGGATAAGCTAGTAATAATTAGAAAAGTTCCTATATTACATTTCAAATTAGAACAATGTGAAAATTTTGGTGGGTAGAATAGTGAATATTCTTATAGCTGAAAATGTTCAAGCATTTGATTAGGTCATACTTAAAATTCTTTTGTCTTTTCTTTTCAATTATTAAAATAAAATTTTTACCAAACCATAAGATTATTATATATAGAATACAAAAATCATACGCTAAGCAACTACAATAAAATATATTGGACGATAAATTAAGAATTGAGATATTTGTAAAACCTTACTAAAGTAAGGTTACTAAAAAGGAAGAAGGAGGTGAAAAATTGAGATAGTAAAAGAAGAGAGAGGGTTTTGCTCAAAAAAAAAAAAAAAAAGAAAAGAAAGAAAGAAAAGAGAGAAAAAGGGACTAATCAATAAACATAAGTAACATAAGTAGCATGTACTCTTAGAATTTTATTACAAGCTAAGCTTTTATTGTTATTTCTTTTTAGGTTAAAAAAATACAATAGTATAATTTTTTTATTTATTAATATTATTCAATTATTATTATAAGGTGAATACTAAATATCCTGGAACCTATATCCTATATTATAGAGTACAGGTTCTAGGTTGGATATAATATACTTTGACTTTATCCCTATACCTACCGTATATGAATAGGTTTCTATAAATTATTACTTCAAACCTATCTTATGATGCTCATTATTTTTCTTGAACCTATACGGTAAAGTAAAGATCTAGGTAAAAATTCTTTACAACAAGGTTACTATCTCACCCCTAAAGTCTATGTTTTTTATAACAACTTTACGAAATCTTTATTTACAGAAATATGCCAATTTACTAACCACACAATTAAAGCTAAAATTCAGTCAAAAATTACAACTATTGAATGTACTAAAAACTACCATATACTGATGATGTTTAATAATGTGCCTGCTTTTTTTTTTTTTTTTTTTACTTTGCAATTAAATAAGCTTAAGAGAGCCATGATGTTTCCATAAAGGGCCATGTCTTTTTTCTTAATCTTTCTCGTTTGTCATTTACTTATTTAACCCATTAGATCAACCATTGTTTATTTCTTTTCCATAACTTTTTTCATATGTAATTTATTAGTTTCTAATATTAATCATACAAATTATAATTACAAAAAGTATATGCTAAATTATTATAACTTAATAAAAATATTGCATCTCTAGAAGATTGCAAATCTTATGAACCTACTCTTTAATCAAGTGAATATATCATTATTAGAGATTGTTGATTGTGGTTGAACCAACTAAAAATAATGCCAGTGATGCTTCAATATGGATTGGGCTAAATGAACTCCTTATTACTTGTAAAAAACCCCCTATAGGTGTATCAATGAGAGCCATTTGACACTCAAGTTAATAAAGAGGACAAATGGATAGAAATCAAGGGGAACCCAAGCATTGTAAGCCCTCAAGGAGGGTGCTTAGATGCAGTGGAATGGGGATGGAGAGAAGTGTATGAGAGTTATGTGTTCCGATCAGGTCCAAAATCTCCTTACCCATTCACCCTTTATGCTATTTATAAGGTAAGGGAGTATAACTACTTTGACACGTGTTGTCTTCGGACTAATCCGTACTAATAATTAGCAGGGGACAAACGCTATAAAGCTGACAAGCTGGCTTTGGGAGTTAGTCAACCATAACTACACTAACAGCTACACTGGTTGTACAACGAATGTTAGATTGTAATTAATGAGCCAAGGTGAGACACCAGCACTAGGGACAAAGAGAAGGTGAGGAGAAAAACAAGGCAGTACTAGCATGTTGTAATCAACGAGCTAAGCCCTCAGGGGAACTTGGGAAGCTAAGAGTGTTTTTGCCCATCGTGCTTAAACTGGATGATTAAGCAATTCCTCATATACTGAGCTCAATTGACACATCGATGAGGTCCTCGTGTCTTGGGTGAGCCCTCTAAGTCTAAGTTCGCTGGCTTAATCGCTTGAGTTCTTAGGGTAGGCATTCGGGTAGGCAACATTTCACTGAGCTTAGAGACAATAAAGGTATCCAAGCAGGTCAAAATACTTGGAGAGCATAAGGAATTCATCCAATTGAGAGTAGATGAGCCCTCAAGGATCTTGACCTGAGTTAGGCCTTGAGCCAAGTGAAAATTAGGTATCAACATAGATAATTGCAAATGTACCTTTAAATTATTGGTCAAGTGTTGATAAACTTTTTAAACTCCTAAAGTGTAGTTAGAAAAAAAAAAAGGAAAAAGAAAAAACTCCCAAAATAAGATTTTGCATCCTCTTAACTTCTAAAATAATTGTCAAACTATCATTAAAACCTTAAAAGCATCACTAAATGGCAATAAATAGCAACAATTATTAGAGCGCCAATGTATATATATATATATATTCAAAAGTTGTAAGAAGTCGAAGTCACACTTCAGGAGTTTTAAGAATATATCTACAATTTCCTCTTATTATTAATTTGACCATTTGGAACATATAAATAAAAAATGTCTCATGATAAGAGTAATTGTCAAAACATATGGGTCTTTAAACTTGCTAAACCTACTATAGTCCAATAAAGTTTGAGTGTAGGTATCAAACGTAAAAGAGCATATTATATTCCAAATTTTAGATACCTATAGTTCTATGGTGGGGTTCATAGTATGACCTCATCTATCTTAGAACTTGCTTAAAACCTGTATTTTATATATTATGAGTTTTAGTTCTAGCGAACCTTGTAATTTGTCAAAATATGAAAAATATACGAATATAACGTATAAATATAGCTAGTAATAAATTTTAATTTGATAAAAATGTGGAATAATAGACCATATTAGTCTAACTTATAATCTCTCTTACTATAGGTCAATGCTCGATCAAATACTCAAGTCTCTTTTTTAGTTGATATCATATTTTATATTTACTATTTTTGTTTATATGTATGTTTTTTATTAAAATTAGTTGTATTTGTTATAATTTACCAAAAGCGATAATATTACAATTTGAATATAATAATTATAGACATAACTGACTAGTAAAATTTGAACTTACAAAAATAAAGCAAAAACCACTAATTCTGTAAGTGCTTTAGAGCTTATACATTTTTGCAAGTTTATAGATTCTATAGTGTTTCCAAAAACTCATGACATATATTTCAATTTCAGATTTTAGAACTTTTACCTATATAATGAGGTTCAAAATAAGGATCTTTACCTTAGTTACCTTATACCAACCTACCCATACATTGTTAAATAGCCATTGAGATAAATTTTATGTGATTTTCAAGAAACGGACTAGATGAAATATTCCACCATTGCTTACCCCATCCACTCAATGTTATTTGGTCTTGTAGTGGAAAGGTTAAATGTTGGTTATTTGAGCCATTGAGTAGAGAAGCTATAGATCTCACCATGGCGGATGTACAAGAAGATGTTAGGTGCTAAAAGGAGGACAAGATTGGCTATCCGAATGATGATGAGATTGCCACCAAACTAGGCAACGTGGCACTAACCCAAAATTCAAGTGTAGGTAACAACGGGCAATTATCGAAGAAATGGTCGTATGATCCTGATGGGGAGTTAGAGATGAAAACAGTGATTGTATGCTAATGAATGAGGAGCTATGATACAAATTATCGGAAGGATGACACACGAATATTGATGTCATACGAACCAAAAGCTAGGTCCGAACTATGAGATGGTCCAAAGGATAAATAGAAGTCGAAGGTTAAGCAGGGGCCTTCATGCACCGACGGTGGATATAACTCACCAATGCCTTACATGAGCTCAAACTATACTTGATATGATGCATAAATAAAACATAAGGATGCTTGCTACGAGTCTACACTCAATGGCCTAAATAAAAGCTCTTCAAAGTCTCGATCCTCATCAAGAAAACACAAGCTCAAGAAGAAGGAAGGATAAAATGTCCAAAGTTAAATATTACTATTTTGGTTATGCGGCTATTACATATTATAAGTATTTATATGGCCTAATTAAGGTAAATCCTAGATATACGTAAATTACAAAAAGGATTTTTACTAGAAAATGAAAGGGGAATAGACTATAAGGGTAAAGTTGTAAACTGACAAAAGAATATTCGGTTACAAAAAGATAGTATGGATGTTAGAAAATGATATGTATATAAACCATCTAGTCTATAGTCTTGATGATACTACTTGCCAAGCAAAGTTGATTTTGAGTAAACTGTGTCGGGTCAGATGCTCTACAATTTAACAGCTCGGCTATCCAAAGCTTGGGCAAGGTTGGTCTAGTAGGCAGCCATTCTTTGACTCAACCTTAGCTGGTTAGATTTAAAGTGGACAGCTTGGCCTCGAATGCGTGCTAACTCGGCCATATGCAGATTCGGTACTTGCCTTGGCATGGCAATAAGTAGTCGACTCAATAACTAGTCAGACACCTCGGAATTCTTCTCAATGAGACAAAGAGTCAGCAGGTTAATATGGATAATGTTTTCTTCTTCAGATTTTAATTACACTTAGACAGCTCGACGAACCATTTGGGTGAGTCCTTGAGCTTGGGAGTGAATGATTGATCCATGATCCTTATTATCCCCTCCGAACTATTTGAGATTTAGGATCAAATCTAGCTCGACTTCTTATTACTTGTCTTCAAGGACATACGAATGGAGGTTAGCAACATTAAAGAAGTCTGAAGTCCATAATCTTCGGGTAATTTAATCCTATAAGCATTAGGATTGATTTTTTAAGCACTCCAAATGGTCTATCAGCTCTAGGAGATAACTTGCTCTTCCTCAAACTTGGAAATCAATCTTTACTAAGGTGGATCCAGAACAAATCACCAAGCTGAAATTCTTTGTTCCTTCATCCTTTGCCTCGCCTCTCAAGCTTGGTAATAGGTCAACTCAGTTATTCTATCACCTTTTGGTGCAAGGCTTTAATGGCCTCAAATCTCTCTATGGCTGGTTAATCTTCATCCTAGCTTGGAAGGAGCATCTGGTTCAATAGAAGCTCAGGGTTAAATCCATATGCGATCTCAAATGGTGACATGCTTATGGTGCTGTGGGCAATCCTATTATATGCAAACTCAATTATGGGTAAGCATTAATCTCAATCAATCATGTTCTGACCAACAACAACTCGAAGTAGAGTTCCTACTATCCTATTAACAACCTCGGTCTGTCCGTCCATCTGTAGATGATACAATGTGTTGAATAATAGTTTGGTTCCCATTCGCCTCCATAATATTCTCCAAAAGTAGCTCATGAATTTCAAGTCTCGGTCTAAAACAATGGTCCTGGGCACTCCACAGAGCTTAACGATCTCCTATAAGAAAAGAAGAGAAATTGGTGAAGCATTGTTAGTTTTGGAATAAGATACGAAGTGCGCCATCTTACTAAATTGGTCAACAACCACTATGATGGAGTCCTTTCCACAAAACGTCCTCAATAGTCTTAATATAAAGTCCATACTCAACTTAGACCATGGTTTGGTCGAGATTGGCAAAGGTAAATATTGCCCTGGCTCGACTCGATTTTTTACTCTTTTACAAATGGCACATCTTTCCAATACAGCTTAGACATCTCTCATCATCTTTAGCGAAAAGAATCTAGAGGCTAATACCTTATGAGTTCGATACTTGCCAAAATGTCCAATTAATCCCCCACTATGCGCATTGTGCACGTAATTCTCACATAGAACAAGTCGAGATACATAGTCTCCTCTTCCTGAACAAGTATCCTTCTTCCTTGTCATAGTCATCGAGTGTTCGACCGTCTTCGCATCTAGCATAGATAGGTTCAAAGTGTGGATCCTAAGCATATTGACTCTTGATTATAGAAAATCTAAGAAGTCTGGTCTGAAGTTTAGTCAAGAGGGAATGTTATCTTGATAAGGCATCGGCCACTACATTATTCTTGCCATTCTTGTACTTGATAACATAAGAAAATCCCTCCATAAACTCAACTCATTTGGCATGTTTTCGGGACAACTTAAGCTGACTCTTCAAATATCTCAAAGATTTATGATCAATGTAGATCACAAATTCTTTAAGTAGCAAATAATGTTGCCAGACAATCAAGGCTCGGATCCAGGAGTAAAACTCCTTATCATATACAAAATAGTTGAGTGCAACTCTTCTAAGTTTTTCACTTAAGTAAGCAATAAGTCGGTCTCCCTGCATCAACACAGCACCTATACCCAGTCCGGATGCGTCACACTCTACTTCAAATACTTTGTCAAAACTTGGTAGAACTAAGATAGGAGTGATAGTCAGTTTTTGCTCCTCTTCAAAGCTCCTTCATTACTTCTCTCTTATAAGCCCTGTATTCAAGGTTTGATTTGTAAAATTTAGGATAATTAGGTGAGTTGTCAGGTTGAGCCTAAATTTTACAACAAAGTTATGAATATTAATAAAAGTGATCCCGTAAGTTTGGATTTAGGAAAATAAATAATTAAATATTATAATGTTAAATTATATATATTACTCGCTATTTATTATAAAGCGTAAAACGAGTTCTAATAATTAACAAATGATAGAGATAAATTATATACGTATTAAAAATCATAAAATAACTAGGTAAAAGCACACAAAATTACTTAACTTAAATATATCAAAATAATGTTAAATAATTAAGGAAAATTCATCAAAAATTAAATAAAAATATGAAAAAGTGAAGAAAATTCCAAAATAAGGGTGCAGCAAGCTACAAGTGAAAGAAAGAAAATCAACCAATAATAATTAGCCAAATAGAAAGTAAAAAGAAGAAAAGATAAAAGACCAATGACACAAATTAATTCCTTAACCCTTCTAAACAGCTCTATAAATTGGAGGAAGACCATCTAAAATTCATTTTGACATGTTGGGAACTCAGGAATAATAGAGAGAAGCTATGAAGAGAGGATAGAATATTTTTAGAAAAAATTAGCAAAATAGTGTGTAATTAAGGCATATAAGGAGAGTGCACATCCATCGACCACTTGAGAGTAGACGGCCACCACTACTAGATAGTGGAGGCAATGCCCAGACTAGTTGACAAGGTCACAGTAGCCAAAACAAGCAATGCCAATGAGTTCGATTTTCTTTTTGATTTTGCTTTGTTTATTAAAAATATTACATAATTATGAAAAATTATGAAACTTAGTATTTGAGATATTTTTGTATGTAATTTTTAGGAAAAATATTATTTTCATAAAATTAGATCCTATGATATATAGTGCTTAAAAAACCCCTAAACCAGAGTTTATTTTCAAGTTAAAAATAAATAACCTTAATAATGTAGTTTTGAGTATACTATTTAGAGTGTTTATAGTAGCACTATGAAGAGATTTTTTTAAAAAAATTAATTTTCAAAAGTTTTATATAATTTTTAAGCCTAAAAATAATACATAAAAGAGTGACTTTAGGCTTATTTTGGTAAATTAATGATAAGTTAATGTAAATACTGATTTAGTATATAATTAGGAATCTTGAGATGTAATTTACTGATGTGTGATAGTATTTAATAGCGTATATTATGCATATTAGGTAATAATAATAAATAAATAATGGGTAAAAGTATATAATTAAGCTAATTTTTTTATTTTGAGATTAAATAGATATAAATTCTGATTTAGAGAATAATTAGACATTTGATTATATTATTTGGTGATTAAAGATGATATTTATAGTATTAGAAATGTTAGATAAGTGATTTACGTGTGAATTATGTAATAACACACAATATGTATATATAAGAAATTAATGAGTAGAAAATAATGGGCCAAAATTTATAATAATAATATATAATAAAGCTTATGTGAAATACAAATTTAAGTAATTATATGAAAAATATAAATTTTTCTTACATCGAAAGCTTATTCTATTGTTAAATTAGGAATTGAATATACCGTACGAACTACAATACTAGTTAGAGGCTAAATACAAGTCTTAAGATACTCAAGTGTAATGTGATTAATTTCACATAATGGTTCAGAATGAGTTCTTATGGTTTACATATAAAAATCATAATCGGAAACTAAATTAGAACCTAATTTGGAAACTGATTCGGAAACTGAATCAAAACCTAGCCTAAAATAAGAATAATTGTAAAAGATTTAAAAACCTGAATAATTAAGTATAATAAAATCCTAAACTGAAGATAACATAAAGAATTACAAAGTAAAACTTATATAAAATAGTTATGTGAGTACTAAAACAACATTTAATTATAGGGATTATCATAAATGACCTATACGAGTCACACCTTAAATGAGTAAGCGAGAAGTTCAAGTAAGTTAGGATGGATACTTTACTATATTTTGAAATACGATTTTATAGTACTCGAAGGCTTGGGATTATACTTGATTGTGTTTATTAGTCAGTTAACTATATGCATGCCTATGTGTGCATGTTTCTGAATTTGATTATTTGATTCTAGTTTGATGTCCTGGATTGAAAATTATTTCATTTGTATGAAATACTTAAACACCTTAAAGCAGATCTAACTAAATATATGACTTATAAATCTAAAATGGACCTACACAGCAACCTATTAAGGGAAACACTTAGGGTTCTTAGGCCAAATACCGATCCCTTTAAAAGAGATAGCGCTGGATGGCATAATGAGTCCCTTTTTCATCCATAGTCAATCCAAATAATAAGAGAGGAGGTTACAGCAAAGGTGAAGTCAATGGTTTGAAGGTAGTTATAAAAAGAGCGGTATCTCTATTGCACAAGCTTGGGTTTAGTTATGATCAATTGAAATGTGCACTAAACTCCTCGATCCAGATTAGAACGGGTGTAATTTCTCTAATCTCGCAACGAAATGGAAAACATCATGCAATGTCATTTTCTTATACATGCATTACATCTAACTAATTTGGTTACTAACCTTATTTGTGTTTGCTGTATAGTTATAAGTCTCCATCCCAACTTACTCAGCGATTGGTTGCTTACATCTCTATAGATATTATTACATGTGTTAACTAAGAAGAGACTATATAACTACCTCGAAGCTAACAATCGCAAGATCCTGGAGAGTGAAGATATAAACCTCAGGGTAAATTACACTCTCCAGTTTAGATTTTATCTTTAAAAGCCTTTTGTATCAATTTATGTTTTACTTAAGTCGATTGTGATTTAGCTACTAAGTCTTGTAAACATACTCTAGTTATTTTAGTGTAAATATGTATTTTTCATGATTTCATAGGTAAATAACACATTTAATTTATGAATTATTTACTTCAAAGTAAGTTAATCGTAGACATCTTATATAAATCAGGTCTAAGATAACAGCTATAAAGTCAGCTTCTATCCTAGAATAGTTTGCACAACGAGATTATTACGACTCCACTGCTTCAGGGCATGACATCTCCTTACCTAAACTCTACATTTTTCTTTGGCAACTCGGTGAGTAAGATAGCAATAATACGAAAGTTCCTTATGAATCGACGATAGAGTGATGCTAAGGCGTAGAAGCTTCGTGCATTGGCTAAATAGGTCAACACAGGCCACTCAATAATCACTCTTATCTTCTCATCATCAACTCGTATACCACCACCACTCACAACAAATCCTAAAGAAATCACTTTAGGTCTATAAAAGTCACATTTCTTCAAATTAGCATAAAGCTTCTCTACTCAAAGTTTTGAAAAGACCACTTAAAGGTACTCACAATGAGTTTATAAGTCAAGGCTATAGACTAGAATGTCGTCAAAATATACAATCACAAATTTTCCTATTAGTTCTTAGAACACATAGTTCATTAGTCTCATGAATGTGCTCTTTGATACCCCAAAAGGCATCACAAGCCACTCATATAATCCATTACAGGTTTTGAATATGGTCTTCTACTCATCTCCCTCTTGCATTCAAATTTGATGGTATTTAGATTTGAGATCAATCTTGGAGAATATTCTTACTCCATTTAATTCATCAAGCATGTCATCAAGCCTTAGTATTGGATATATGTACTTGATGGTAATGCAACTGATTGTTCGGCTATCCATACACATCCTCCATGTCCTTTCCTTATTTGACACCAACAAAGCTAGTACAGCACATAGGCTTAGGGACTCTTGTACATACCCTCTCTTAATCAACTCATTTACTTACATCTATAGCCCAGTAGTTTATTCTAGATTCAGCCAATAGGCAAGCTTGTTTAATAGAGCAATTCTTGGCTACAAGTCTATTGCATGTTCAATGTATCAGATAGGAAGCAAATCTTCTAGCAATTCACCTTAGAACAAGTTGGCTAACTCATCTAATAAGGATTTCACCTTGATAGGTAGCAGTTCCTCCTCTAATCCTCTCATCTCAAGTAACTTTCTAACCAATAAATATGTCAACTCTTCAAGCTTCATCTCTCTTTTCAGCTCGAATCAAGCTATTACCAAAGTCTCTTTCTTTAGAACTCAACTCAGTTGAGTCTACATATTTTTAACTTGCTCGGCAATCATAAGGCTTAACTTTACTTTCCTACCCTTATGCTATAAGAAACATGTGTTCTTCCTTCCATCGTATATCACATTCTGGTCAAACATCCATGATCATCCAAAAAGAATATGGGACACACTCATGGGTAATATATCACGAAGCACTTCATCTTGATAGTTTCCAATACTAATTGACATAATCACTAACTTATCTACTTGTAGGGCTCCCTTGTCATTGAGCCAGTGTAGTTTATAAGGCTTAAGGTAAGGTTTAGTTAGCAACTTTAGCTGTTAGACCACGAATGTGAATGCTACATTGGTACAGTTGCCACACTCAACAATCAATGCACATAACAACCCTTTCACCTTATAACCAATGTGGAACAAATTCTCTCACTACTCGTCTTCGAACACAAAACTCACACTCATCGCTCTCCTTAATACTATGGTTGTAGGCATAAAATTACCCTCTATTCTATAAATGATCTCCTCCTCTTCAAACAACTCGACTTATCTGGTCTTTTTTAGCTCCTTCACCTCCTCATCAATACTATATACCTCAATGGTTAGTGTTTCTCCTGGAATCACCATGGTTCTTCTATTTGGACATTAAGTAGCCATGTGTCCAAACCCTTAACACTTGAAGCACTTAATTTCACTCATCTTCCTTCTTAAGCTCTGGCATTTCTCAAACTTCCTCAAGATCTCCTTCTCCTCTGCTCGAGTAGTTTAAGCATGTTGGAACTTAACAATTTTGCTTAGATCCAATCATACAAGTCTGCTCGAAATAGGCTGGCTAGTGGTAGGTCAATTGACAAGAGCTCGGAATTTTCTTGTTCGATGCCTCTTGATACTCTAGGAAGCTTGAAAAGCTTCAGTAAGTGAACCAATATCCATAGTCCCCAAAATGTCTCCAATCTTATACTTCGACCCACTAATGAATCAAGATACAATTCAGTCCTCGAGTTCGACTACTTTATAGCGGATCATTAATATCTAGAATTCCTTCACATAAACATCAATACTTGATCCTCCTTACCTCAACCCCTGTAACCTCTTGAACATGTCCTACAAATAATAGCTCAGGATAAATCTTCTTCTCATGACTCTTTTCATTTCATCCCTATTCCTAACTCTACGTTCTCCCTCTCTTCTTCTGGTGGCTTGCAGATTCTTCTACCATAGGGTGGTATAGCTAGTAAACTCCAACACAGTAAGTCAAACCTTATCATCTTCAAGCACTTCATGGCACTTAAACCACTTCTCACTCTTATCTACTCAATCCAGGTAGTCCTCAATATTATCACTTCCAAAAAAAACTAAGGATATGCATCCTCAATCCTTCTACTTGAGGAGCTCGAACATTCCTCTCCTCGAGTTCATAATACTCTTCCTCCTCATCACCCACCTTCTCATCTTCTTCTTCGATCTCGTCTGACACTAGTCTACATCAATCAACAATGTCTACTCTTCTAGGTTAAGGTGGTCAAACTAAAGCATTAGCTCAGCCGTAACGACCATTGCCTATCTTGGGTAGCTTATTGACTAGGCCTTTGTAGGGGTCATTTCAAGCTCATTACTTATCTTCGTTTATGGTCATCACCAAACTAGTTACCAAATCAATAAGTCTATCCAATCGTTCATCCACACATTAAGGCATGAAACTTCCTTGATGACCTTGGCCATTACGAACACCATTCTTTTGGTTACTAAAGGTTCCTTGGACACCAGAGTCAAACATTGTTGTCTATTACAGTAGATTAACAATTGAAACACAGCTCAAAACTCTTTCCACGAACAATAGTAACAAAGCAACACTTAACACACCAATGACTATTACAACCAACATGCGATAAACCAAGCCAACACTCATACTCTATTTCACATACAAGAAATAGGGGAAGATAGAGCACTAGACTCCTTTAACACTAAGCACTCACAACAACTATAGATAGTTTCTAAAACACTCTTACAACAATAGTAAATCACCTAGAGCACCAAGTAACAAAAATTTGCTCAAGCATAGCCAAACTCTAATACTAAGATAATACAAATCGTCAGGAAGGATGGCATACAGCTATCGATATCACGCAAGCCAAAAGTGTAGGTTCAAACCACAAGTTAGTCTAAAGGATAAATGGAAGTCAAAGCTTGAGTAGGGGTCCTTATACACTAAAGATGGATATGACTTACCAACATCTCACACGAGCTTGAACTATGCTTGATATGACGCATAAGTATAATGCGAGGTTGCTCGCCACTAATCCACACTCAATGACTTAGATAAGAACTCTTCAAGGTCTCGATCCTCATCAAGAAAAGATAAGCTCAAGAAGAAGGAAAGGTAAAATGTTTGAAGTTTAATATTATTATTCTAGTTATGCAGCTATTACATATTATAAGTGTTTATACGGTCCAATTAGGGTAAGTCTTAGATGTACGTAAATTACAAAAATGATTCCTACTAGAAAAGGAAAGGGGAATAAATTACAAAGGTAAAGTCGTAAACAAAAAAAAAAAAAAGAAAAAAGAATATTCAGTTACAAAAGGACAGTACGAATGTCAGAAAATGATAAGTGTACCAACTGTCTAATCTATAGTCCAGATGATACTGCTCGCCAAGCAAAGCTAATTTTGTGTAGAGTGTGTCAAGTCAGATGCTTAACATTTCAGTAGCTCGACTATTCAAGGCTTGGGCAAGGTTGGTCCAATAAGTAACAATTCTTCAACTTAGCCTCGGCTAGTCGAATCGAAAGTAGACAACTCTCCTTCATATTCCTACCAGCTCTGCCATATGTAGATTTAGTACTTACCTTTAGCACGCCAATAAGTGGTTGGCTCAGTAACTGGTGGGGTACCTCGGAATTCTTCTCAATGAGAGAAAGAGTGGTTGAAGCAGAGTATCTCAACAAGTCGGTATAGATAATGTTTTGTTCTTTAGAGTTTAATTCTGCCTAGACAGCTTAACAAACTATTTAAGCGAATCCTCGAGCTCGAGAGTGAAAGTGATTGGTCCGCAATCCCTATCAAGTTGAGATAAGTAAGAGGAGAGAATTGGGAATGGATCTGGAAAACTTCAACGATCCTTAGAATTCAGTATTTGATTTGGAGAATTCTTCATAATGGATTACCAACTAGA
The DNA here is from genome assembly GCA_024138015.1 of Lumnitzera littorea. Lineage (NCBI taxonomy): Eukaryota > Viridiplantae > Streptophyta > Magnoliopsida > Myrtales > Combretaceae > Lumnitzera > Lumnitzera littorea. The sequence continues at coordinate 114,566,501 of JAMXBB010000003.1, read as the reverse complement.
CATTATATGTTAAAGAGAAGGATGGGACTTGAGCAAAACTGTGTTTTCTATAAAATGGAAGAGGAGTCAATCCTTCATGTCTTTGCTCTATGTAGTAAAGTGCAAGAGTTCTAGAGAAAGCAAGGTGTGATGGTGCTGCCAACAGATAGTTCAGTAAAGTATTTTATGCGATTGGTGAAGAAGAAAGCATGTAGGAGGAAGCTTAAGTGGTTAGAGGTTAGAGTGCTAATGGAAACAAGATTTTTGTTTGTGATTAAATGGATTTGGCGAGAGGAATATAAGGATATTTAATCCTAATCATAGGATAGAGAATTGGTAGAATGTGCTAAACGTAAAAGGAAAGAAGTGGTAAGCGTGTAATAGGTAGAGAAAGCAAAATATGAGCAAACAGGAGGTTCATTTCAATTGGCAAAAACTAAGAGAAGGATGGTTGAAGTTTAACTATGATATTACGGTAGATGAAGAGGGGAAACTTGCAAGAATTAGTGGTGCTTGTCAAGATTTTAAGGGAAAAATAAAAGGAGGGTTTAGTAAGCAAATAGCAAAGATGACTCCAATTAAGGCTGAGTCGTGGGCTATCATTCATGCTTTGAGATTAGCAAGGGATAGAAAATGGGATAATCTCATAATGGAAATAGATTCTTCTTTAGCTATAGATTGAATAAAGAATTCTAAAAATATGAATGTAGATACTAGCACTTGCATTTTAAGAGTTTGTAGGGAGATGATAATTTACTTTAATATATTTGTTTCTACAAGGTGCCCCATGAAGGAAACCTTATAGAAAACATGATGGTAGATAAGCTCGCCAAAAAAGGGATACAAAGACAGGAGGTTCCATTTTTTGAGGACTAGAGTCCTATGTTCAATTTATCTTTTATGCGTTAATATCGCATTGGGTACCCGAACTTTCTCTAAATGTGCAATTTACTACCTAATTGAAGTTTTCTTTGTTTCTTATAGTACCTGACCTAACTTCTTTAAACCCCATTTGCTGACGTGGACTAATAGACGAACCATGAATTGACACGTGGCATTTGAAATATATAGAGAAATAAATTTTGGAAAAACATATTATATTCTAAGATAATATATATATGTATAAACAATTATCCTTTAACTTATGTCCATGGTTTATAGTTTCTCAACATTAACACAAAAAATGCTTTATTATATAGAAGGCAAAAAATAGTAACCTAACCATGTAGGACAAGTTAAAATAGCTATATTACATATTGCAGTTTAAACACATGAGAACTCGACTTCAACTCAATTTTCCATACTTCATTTTACTTTCAATTTTCATAAAATCATCATATCTTGAATCTATTATGTAAGTACACTTAGATTATACAAAAAAATTTCAAGAAAGTACATTCGAAACTTGCTTAAAACCCTATCAAAGTGAACATTTTAACTATTTAAAAAAATTTCAGCAAATATATGTATGTTTGACGACAATTTTGATCTAAGTTTTGAATGTGTTTTAAACAAGTTTTTAAAGAAATCTTTGAATGATCTAAAAGTATACATGGAGTAGAATATATTTCAAGTATATTTGATGAAAGAAAATACATTAAAATGATAAAAATCGAAGATACAAGTTGAGAAAAACTTATATATAGCTGCTACAATTTTTTTAAAAATTAGCCTAGTAAGCCTATTTTGATCCACTATTTGCAACCTACTTCGAAAGGATTTTGAAGAAATTTTTAAATGATATGAAAGATCTCATAGTATAGATTGAATATTGGGAGTTTTATTTTTATTTTTAAAGAGAAACAAAAAAAAAAAAAAGTAGAACAAAGTCACATAAATAACTTAAAGTAGCAGTTATTCAATCCCCTATTTTACAAGTCCTACATTACCAACCCCCAAGAAACTTCTCTTTATATATTAGATTTAGATTGAAAATGAATTGAGTTCAAATACATAGAGAAGACCATGGCATGAGCACATCATCAAAGCTTGCATCTAAGGTCAATCTCAATCAACTTTTTAATACACCATGCCACATAGATGCTATATCACTTGCCACATGTCAGTTGATGCTATGTCAGCAAGTCCCATGCCAACATGGCAATCAATGCCATCACCACGTGTCACTTGACGCCACTTTAGCAAACGGACAATAACTCCATTAAATAAGGTAGTAAAAATATCCACCAAAACTTTAATTAAATATTAAATTGATCTTTTTAAACTTTAGATACTAAATTGCATATTTGAGTGAAGTTCAAATACCAAATATGATATTATCTCATCTGTTATTAATGATATGGATAACCAGGAGATAGGATAAAAGTTATATTCTACTGCATAGTTTTTTGTACTGATCTTTGGTTATTTGCTATAAAGTCTGAATTCATTAAAAAAAAAATAGCCTTCTAATACATCAAAGTAATTTTGGAAATTTTAAGTCTATTTATGACCCGACATCCTATTAACTCAACCTATTAAGGCAAGGTAATTTTTTGGAGTTGTTTTGTAACCAATCCATTAGTTAATGGATCAAAACAAGTTGAACCACAATTGCTTTATTGATTACTAAAGATGTGCAAGTAAGTTAAACAGATCAACTCGACCTAGTCTACTTTAGCTTGTGGGCTAAACAGATCAAGCTCATTTGACCCGCTTTTAAATGAGCAAAAAAACCTCAACTCTAAGCCGTTTAAAAAAAGAGTTAAATGGGTCAACCCATGAACTAAAGGTATAAATGTATTAAATAGGCCAACTCAAATTGGCCCACTTTAGCCCTGCAGGTTAAACAGGCTAGGCTCACGACTCATAGGCCAAAGTCCACTTGGGTATCCAAGCCATACTCATAATTAATGCCATCCCATGTATATTTATGAGCTTGACTCAATTCGATCAATTGAAGTAGATATTTAGCAGTAAAGTTATAAATAAGCTGAATGTTTTATGAGCTACTCAACGTTGACTTGAGTTTGATTCATTAACAAATCATGTTAAAGCTCAAAATAAAGTTTTTTTAGATAACAAATCAATACTCTTGTTTAAGATCGTAATCCTGCTTGATGGTATGTATATATTATTAATAAGTTGGCATGCAACCGAACTCGATGAAGGCTCGTGTGTCAATACATTATTTTAAAAATCATATTAAATTTAAAAATAATGTAAAAATATAAAAAGTGGACTAGTATAATTAAAAGTTTATTAAAAAATATATGAATAAAAATTTAAAAATTGGAATGACAAACACTATGGGTTAAAGTAAAAGTCATTAATATATCAATATAACTAAACTTCACAAAATTTTGAATTAATTTCACCTGAAAAGAAATAAAAAAAAAAAGATATGTTTTGAAACTTTAAATTAATTATAAGTTTTGAGCTTGAACTTGAGGTCATTTATAGTCATTTTTTTAAATGATTTTAAGCTTAGACTCATTTATTTAAATGTGTCAAGTTGGATGTTTAAATTCCTTAACAAGCTTGAATTGAATTTGTAATTTTCAAGCTCAATAAAAATTTTGATCAATTTAAGTTTGATAATTTTTAAACAAGTTGAACATGAATAAAGTTTGGTTTCACTTAGCTTGTTCTCCGGATCTAATTAAGTGGTCCCGAAATTTAGTGGAAATTTTGCAATTGGACCGCGTGAGCTCCATCATAATTGCAACAAGGACAGGGGGATGAAACCAAAGTGCGGTAACGTCTTGGCTGTTCTCACGAGCATAACACGTCTTATTAGCTAACAACAATAGACATATACGACGATGACGTTATGTCCATCAAATAGGTTTATCAGTGTAAGAGTGAGATAGGGAAAAAAAAAATGGGTAGAGCACCGGTTAATATACTTTTTGCAACACTCTTCACTGAATATTTGACATATAAAAAAGCAATTTTATATACGGTTTTACAAACAGTCTCACTATTAATCTTATTTATTATATACCACGTCTTCATTCAAGAGTGCTACTAAGATAAATAAACCTACTTATGAGGTTCATAAATATACAAAAATAATCCAATCTAACAAACAAATATCTTAATTTAAACACGAGGCTTATCAACTATAATGTGTAGGTTTCATTGATATCCTTATTAATGATTTCTTATTTATTATTTTTGAACATTGATTTTATTTATCTTTCTTTTTTCTTTTTTCTTTTTTGTGTGGTTATAATGAGAAAGGGGCGAGTCAAACTTGATTTATCTTATTAGGAGATTAGTATTTATACCATTAAATTATAAAATTATTGAAGATTTTATTTATCTTTAGATATTGTCAAAATGACAACTGGAATTACGGGCTATATTATGCTGAAAATTAAACATATGTGCAACAATCATAGATTTTGGAGCGAGAACGGGAGGCTTGATGACCAATTAAATGGACACATCCTTCTCCTAAAATTAGAACTACCCAATTTGGATTTCCGTATAAAACAAAAGTGCATCATTTGAAGAGCTTAAAGCAAAGTGGGTATCTAAAAAGTGGGTAATTGAGGTCCAAATGCCCAATGCAAGCTTTGATTTGCTTCAGATAAAGCATGGAGACTTTTTCTCCAGCCCATATCCTTAAATCATACTGTGCCCAGGATGTAAGGCTTGGCACCTTGGTAGAGCCCAACACTATTTCACATCAAGTCACCGCTGCCATACCCAAACTACACAATTCGGACCAATCCAAAGCCCATCTAAAACTACTAATCTGATCAACGGCCCTTTCGTCGACCACAAACTCCCCTCACTTTAAAGAAACCTCGAGCAATGCAGTTTTAGACAATCTATGCCACACTCCGAAACCTAAAAGAGAAGAACAGACCGTCACGTCTCTTGTTTTGTTTAAATAAAATACATTAAGATTATAAAACCACAAAAATCATATTAATTAATCCTTATTCAATTTTAATTTTAAAAAATAAAATAAAATAAAATTGTTTATTAATCTTGATTCGGAGAAAATATTTTAATACAAGTTATATAAAAATTAATATTTTAAAAATTTATAAATTATCCAAATTCTATAAAGTTCGATATCTAAGACAGCTAACAATAAAATAACTAAGCATTGGAAGCACTTCAACTACCAACAATAACATAATCCTAACATAAAAGTCAAAGCTAAGTTTTGCATATAGATCAATATAGATTAATACTTGAAATAACAAAGTCTCAATAGTGTGAATTGCGAAATCCAATATAGAGGAAACATAAAAACATGCTCCATGCTAGAAAGCACACATACATAATTCTAATGGGGCAATCAGGATTCATTAAAAATGATTATTTGGTGTAAAGAAGAAGCATGATTCCAATGACCACAAAATATGGAGTAAATCATGTTTCCAAACAAATATAGCTAGCAACGAAGGACTCCGAAGTCACCGCAACAAGCAATCAGACGTTGATGAGGATGGACAACAACCACATCCGAAACCAAAAACATAAGCAATATCATATAGAGATCACCATAGTATGAACTATTGACCAACACAATCCATCTATAGCTATTGTCCATTAGGCCTCATAATCCTAAATGACTTCCGTTACAACTTTCTCCTTTACTCATCAACTCGTGAAAAATACGGTTCCTGCCTATTAATTACTTGTTGTGGCACCTTATGGTCTATATGCTTAACTACCATATCATTGTTATCTCAGACGTGATTCGGTCCAACGTGATCACCCGCTGACCCAATACAACCACGTATGAGCAAGACACGCGTTTACATTTAGTAAAGTTCATTTTAAGTCCAATTTAATTACTTAGCAAGCATATACAACACACAACAGCTACCATGTTTGTGAAAGGCCTTGTGATCACGAACCGAAAAGATTAGCAACTTCAAACTCAATTGTTGTATATTATGTAGTAATTAGTTTCTATAGTAATTTGAATATGTAATGTTAATTGTCACCTTAGGGTATTAGCCAGTAATGATAAGACTCTGCACATAATAGGCCTGCAAAACAAGACATTGTAAAGATATATCGGTATGTTGTCCAACATAGCCACTCTGACATTTAAGTCAATAATGAATTCTTGGAGAATAAAGGGTACTTTGAAGTAATAGACAAACTTAGTATGTAAAGTGTAGAGAAATTTACCATAGATGGTAACTCTAATAGTTAAGTCAAGAATGAATTCTTGGAGAATAAAGGGTACTTTGGAGTAATAGACAAACTTAATATGTAAAGTGTAGAGAAATTTACCATTAGATGGTAACCTGGTATTTATAATAAAGTAACACCGACGGTTGGAGGACAGTAAATTGATAAGATCTTCTCTTACAAATATGGAAAAATAGGTGCGTAGTGTCTATCGTATTCTACTTATATTGGAACTGGTGATTGAGTTAGTGTCTCATTCTTATCTTGTGTGCTCTAGCCATTAAGGAGTTTCTTGGGCACGATCGAGCTGGGCCTAAGGCTAAGGTTGGGGTCCACGACGACGAGCCCCAAGTGGTGAGACGTATTAGATCTAGACAAGTCTGAGGAGCCTATATGTAAAGAGTCATGTCAACATTAATTAAATAGTTTTCATTTATGGTTCATTTACTTAAAGGCAAACTAGTAGTTTTTGTTTTTTTTTTATTGTGATATCTAATAAATCAACAATCAAAATATGAACATTTAAGTATTAGGACAAAGCATTGTCCTTGTACGATTAGAATCGATAATTGATCTAGAACATCCAGGAAAGTAAACCACTTAGGTTAAAAACTTACAAGAAACATGATAATCCTAATCGAGAAATTCTTGTATGTTAGAAAATCCATAATACAATAAGAATATAAAGAATACAATCAAAATAGTGAAAATTTACTTTATATGAAATCCTAAAGTTAAATTTAGGGCAATCGTACCTAAATTTAGGATTTTCGAAAAAAGTTATCCGATTAAACCTAAACTTTACGATTAAGATAGAAAAGTTAGTTAAAGTGATTTGGTGAAGTTGAATTTTGAAAATAATTACCCAAAAATCCCGATTTTTCTCTTAGAAGTATGATTACTTAATATAATGTAAAAATGATTGAAACTCCTAAAACCAAGCTCGAAATGTGACAAGAACTTAAAGATAAATTAATTAGGCAATAAAAGAAAATAATATAGCATAATATATTATATGAGTATATATATATTTTTATGAGTATACCTAGTATATACGATTAATATACCCGTAAATTAACTTAAAATAATATAATTATACATAATGAGCGATAAAATCGCAAAAATTAAATAGGAAAAGTATCTTAAAAATAAAAGATATGCTAAAAACATGATTACACGTATATAATTACTCATTACCTGTATAATATATGTAGGATATATTCCCGTATATTAACAAAAATCATTAAATACTAATATAAAATACCAAAATACCCTAAAAAATTATCTAAAAATTATATAAAAAATGAAAAAAAAAACCTGAAATATGATTGAATTAAATATAGAGTAGCTTAAAAAGGATAAACAGCTGTATCAAAAGCAAATTTACAAAAAAATTAACACCTCTTACTATGCATTTTTCGAGGAAAATATTAAAATAAATTACTTAATAATTAAAAAAAATTCAATTAACCTAAAATACTATAAATAGGATCCTAGGACTTAGATTTAACATTTTTGTAACTAAGAAAACCTAAGAAAAATTCAAAAAAAAATTTAGAAAAATTTGACAAAAAATAGGAAAAAACAAAGCAAAAACTGAACCTAGCTAGTTCTTTGACCATTTGATAACCTAACAAAGAGCCCCGCCATTACCTAGTAGAGCTACCATTGACTAGGCTAGCCAACAACCCCTCTCCAGCCAACGGTGACCGAAACTTTGATAAACTCAGTTTCCGAGTTTCTGCCCTATTTTTCTTTATTTTTAAAAAATTATTAAATTAATTAGGAAAATGTGAAAAAATTAATTTATGGGTCATTTTATATGTACTATCATTTCGTAAATTTATTTTTATAAAATTAGGAATATTTAATGTACTTGCTTAACAAATGCATTATTCATCCGAAATTTGAAATTCAAAATAAATACACTAAATGATATAGCTTCTAACTCAAAATTTTTGTGTAAGATACTTATGATATATAAATAATTTCTACGTAGCCTAATTTTCTATTTGAATATTTTAAATATTTATTTTATTTTTTTGCCTAAAAATAGCTGGAAATTAGGCTAAAAATGTTAAGTAAATAGGATTTATGAAATTAAATAGTGAAATTGACCTGTGTTGATTTCTAATGAAGTATAATGATGTTAGGATAGGTTAAAAATAATTTTGTATAAAAAGAATCATATTTGGGTAATTATGTATAATTTAGAGATAAAATCGTAATTTCGAATATATAAGTGATGAATCAATAACAGAAAACTAATTGATGAATGAATTCTACATATTTTTAGAAGTCTATAGAAACGTTCGGAAAATTATTTGGTAACCTAAGCTATTTATTACAAATTTACGTAGTAAAATAGCTTAAATAACGAACCGATACTCAATTCTAGTAATAATATGTTAAAATATGATAAATAGTTGAATAAAAACTATCTATTTGAGTATTGATTAGATTGGATAAAAATTATATATATTTTTTATATTTAATGATATTTTAATAACTGGGATACGTTATAAAGATATTAGGGTTAGATAATACCTATATTATGAGTCATATTAACAAATTAGGTAAAATACGGTTTAATAACATAAATTACATATAGTACGATAATATTTTATTAGATAAGTATAACTATGTCAAAAACTTGAACTATTAGTTAAAAGTCATCTTTAGAAATTGAGACTTGTAATACGTGTTATTAAATCTGTACGAGTTCAACGATACTATTTTTACTAAAATCGGATAAACCTAGGTAATATAACATATATCTCTACAACATTACTAATTTACATATTATTATAACTTTACCATAATCGAAACATGATTTAAACAACTAAAAGTACGTTTTGATACAATTAAAATGATATATTGTACGTAATAGTATAATTGCGTATATTATTAATACTTAATAACTAAACATGACTTATATGATAAAATTATATATTATTATATAAAAAAATGATAATATACTATATATATACATATATATATGTATAACCGTTTAAGATAAAATCTTAATATTTTCGTAATTACTATAAAAACTAAATTTGAGTTATATATATATATAGGATTCCCTAATGATCGGATCGTTAACGACCCGAGTCTTCCATAATGAGCATCTAAATAAGTAAGTAAGATCAATACTTTATAACATTTTGGGATATTATTTCAAAATATTTGGAGACTGTGGTGCGTATTGGTTTGTGATTATAGTTAGCAATTTGTGCGTATGCAACATTTATGGTTGTGTTTCGATTTGCTGTGATGGGAGTTGAGCTCCATGATATGGTTGTTCTGTGAATATTATTATTGAATTGTTTGAACTTAGTTGATCACTTTGAAAAGATGAATTAATTCAAACTTAGATTAATATCCAATTTGATATGCATTACAACCCACTAAAAGTAACGATTAAAATTCTCAGGCTAAACACGGATTCTTTTCGATGAGGATAGCTGAAATGGTCTTTTCCCCACTCTTAGTCGAACTAAATGCTTGGAGAGGAAGTCACAGCATGGTTAGGGATAGTGATTTGAAGGTGATCATAAAAGGAAGGTGTTCTTCATTACACAAGCTCGGATTTGGTTTCAATTCCTAAGTATGTAACGTTAATCTCTTCAACTCAGATTAGAGTAGGTAAAATTTCTTTTATCTCACAATGGACCGGATAACATCGTGTAATAGCATTTGCTTGTACATTGCATCTAACTAACTTAGTTAATAACCTTGTTTGTGATCTGCTGATTTCATACTTTTATCTTTACCCTATTTACTGAGTAAGTTGTCACTCATTCTCTTATAGTTTATTTTACAAGTTTCAATTGGATTACAAGTACCTACCCAACACCAGAACACTAGTAAACTCAGATAAGAAGTGAGATGCAACAAAAAATGGCTGATTATTGCCCTTAATATTAACTTTTTATCTTTTAAGGAAAACTACACAATACTCCTCAACAAGACAAGTACCTGTGAGATTTACTACTACTACTCTTTTATGAGATCAAATTACAAATTTATCTTTAACGAATTATTTGAAAAGATTACTCCACAAGTTTGTATCAAATAGATATCGAATTGAACGCTTCAAAAGAATAGAGTCAAATACACTTAATGTGAACTAGTTTTAAGATAGCAGCTATAAGAACAGTTTCTATTTTAGAATGGTTTATACGATAGAATTGTTACAACTTCTCCTTTTCAAGGCATAATATTTATTCCTAACTTAATATTGCAATTAACAAGATAAAATAAATACTGGAATGAGTATTCCCTACAATAAAAATTTACATGAAGTAAATACTAGAAAAGAAAATTTTAATATATTTCTAGTAATAGTTATTCTCAAAATAGAAGTTTTCCATTCCCTATTTATTCCATTCCACAAAGTAAAGGGCTATTAAGGAAAACACTTGACTTTATTAAGGGTAAACACTTAATTTGATTAATAAAATAAGAGTTAGACCAAAATAAAATAAAAGTTAACTGAAGCAATTATAGTTTAGTAATATTAACATTAGTCTCCTAATATAATGAACTAGGTTTTAATCCTTCTTCCCTTAGTTGAAATATGTAATATTGGTAAAGAAAAATGAAGAAATAAAATAAAATAAGAGTTGTAGTTAAGCAAAAGTGAAAAAAAAAAAAATAGTTATACTTTAAATCTACTTCTTAACTAAGTAGGCCCAATTTAATTTAAGATTGAATTGACCCATCATAAATTAATTAATTAATTTAATTACAAGAAAGACATTTCATAAAATATTTTTGATCACTCTGGTTGGGTCTAATTAAACTAGTTGGTTCACATTAAACGTATCATAAACTGGTTTGATTCAAACGATGGTCCACGTCCCTTTCTTTTTTTTCATATTTTTATTTTATTATCTTATTATATTTTCCTAATATTTGATATTTATCGAAGTATTACTATTTTTATGAATATTAATATGATCATTCTTTCGTACATCAATTTTTTGGCAAATAGAAATGAATTTTAACAAGTACTGGGTAGTTGTCAACGAAATCTTATTCGTAATTCAGCACTGCAGACATCATATTGAGTGTTGTAATTGCTGGTACCGCTATTTCGGTGTTTGCTTTTGACTTTGCTTTACAGCATCGAAAATAACCTAGGGGCTGGGAACCTCTCTCTGCGTCACAACATCACATCAGAGTCGGCCGCTTTTTCTTTTTCTTTTTTTTTTTTTTTCTCCTCAGGTTGCCGTATCAGACATTTACATTATCAAAAGCTTATGGAGTTTGGATTCCTCTCCTCGACTAAAAGATTCCATGGCCGGTTGATGACTGTGTCCTCTTTACAGAAGATGAATAAATGCATTGTCCTTGTTTTGTTCGCCAGACAAGTTCAAGTCTGCTCTCAACTTAAAGATTTCTTCGCGTGAGCAGGTGAAAAAGGAGTGAAATCTGAACCCTTTATCAACTTTTTATACCGGTAGATTGCTAATATTTATAATATTAAAGTGGATTGATACTTAAATAATTATTACTAAGTTATCTATTTATTTTTATTTAATAAAAAAATTAATATTAATATAGTCTATTAAAATCATTAATAATGAATAAATTCTCAACTCACTCTCTTCTATTAATTCCTTTCAATTTCAAAACCCACTTTCTCTAATTTCTTCTTTATCTCTTCACACAACATGGTGTTTATTCCCTTGATTTTTTCAACGGTTTCTTTCTATTTCCATTTTCTCTCTCACTTGCTTTATGCGTACATTGTATAACCAAAATTCAAATTATAATCAAATATAACAATGATAATAATTGATGTCCATACGCATGAATATTGTCTACTCGTAATCCTGATTTGCTAATAAATAAGAAATTAAAGGATTTCAAGTGAATGTAAATCTATATTTATATTATTTAACAAAACTTATGATTTTTTACCAAATAGATAATAATAAATTATAAATATATAAATTTAATATATTTAATCTACACATGCCTTGCGAGTCCATTAACATTAGGGTTTAACTAATAATTCATGTTAATAAGTTGTATTTCTTGTTTAGATCTAAATAAGTTCAAGTCTAAAAATTTATATTTAGAATAGGACCTGCTTATTAATTGTATTTGAAAAAAATAAACCCATAACCCGAGTCGTTTAATAATTGTGTTTTGTTTTCATATCCAATTTGGCTATCAATAAAGAAAATTCAAAAATAAGTGTCATAAATATCATGTGTATATTTGAAAAGCAATTTGCCTAATGCTTGTAAGGAAAGTTACATTGAAAACCATACGAATGCCTGCAACCATAGCTTTCTCTTTTTACATTAACTATATAGATATGTCCAATAAAAATATTATAATTTAAGAATCCACAATTAGATTCAAACTGTAAATACTATCATATTAGCTTAAGCAAAAATTATGGCATAATTGTTCTATAAATTAATCCACAACATTATATGGCTAAGCTAAACAAAAGCCGATTTATACATTTGATTTAGTTTTACTGAAAATAACAAGTGATTTAACTAGTAAGGTTGAAACTTTATAAGGCATGCCTAAATTGATATATATATAAGCTTGAAATGTAGTACACAATGCTTTCTTTTAAAATGTTGGAAATTAGAATATAGAAGAAAAAAGAAGTTTAAAGTAATACTATTACAAAACTATAGTCAAATAGACAAGAATGATGATTCTAGAGAGACCAATGGTGAAGTGGTAGCTGTGTGTATGTGTGTGTGTGAGGGGGGGGGGGGGGGGGG